>OX393552.1:64113773-64600587 GCA_947650365.1 Chamaelirium japonicum
ACACTAGATCGCGTGTTTCTATGCAAAAATATTGCATTTTTGTATATTTGTTTAATAAAATTACACTCTTGCCCCAACCAAACTCACCCCCTTCATATTTTTAAAACTACAATTCCCCCCCACCCCACCCTCCCCTCCCCCCCCCCCGGTTCCAACAAAGAAGCCAAAAATCGAGATACCTCCTCCCGAAATATCAGTCCTTTGGATTAGCTAGATTCTGATTCTGAAAAAATTGATTAATGTATGCTAGAATCTGTAAATTGATTATGCCAGAAATGAACACTCGTTTATGCCAGGAATCAATTTATTGTTTGGATTAAGTTTACTTGAATTGATTTTAGCCTGTCTAAAAGTTAGAATCTTGTTTGGTTATTAAAACAACTTATGTTTCTCATTATTTCTGTCAGGAATCAATTCTCAGATTCTGCGAGCAATCAATTTATTGTTTGGATTGAGTTTTCATGAATTGGTTTTAACCTGTCTAGAAACTAAAATCATATTTGGTTAAAACAGCTTATATATGCTTCTCAGATTCTATATCAATTAGAGAGAGAGAGAGAGAGAGAGAGAGAGAGAGAGAGAGAGAGAGAGAGAGAGAGGAGAGAGAGAGAGAGAGAGAGAGAGAGAGAGAGAGAGAGAGAGAGAGAGGGGGGGGGGGGGGGGGATCGTCGAACTTGAGAGAGCGATCGACACTAGTTCGAGAGAGATTGGCACTGATTCAAGAGATCGATCACAGAGGGTTTGAGAGATCGTTGTCTGGTTCTTCGTCAAAATGGAGAGAAGAAACCGATCCCCTTTCCTCTTATGTCCCGATTAAAACATTCGAATTTCCATTGTATTCACAAGTTTTTTTTTTTAAAAAGGAGCAAATTATGTCTTTAGCCTCGACTCCCGAACGAAGCGATTGCGAGTTTGGCGTCCCCCGCTTCTATCGGCCATACAAATCTGTAAGATCCGATTTTGGATTTTGCCGCAAATCAACTTAGGAGGTATTATCCAAACGGTAATTTTTCCAAAATCCGATTCTCGGCAAAATCCAGAATTGGATTTTGGGCGCTGAAAGCTAAACCAAAGAGTACCATAGCAATCTCGTTTTCTCACAACCACAGATACATAATCATTTTTCCGGGGACTACAAGATTGGGTCCAAATATGAAAACTTAATCCTTTGTTCCTAAGTGCTAGTTTTTGGTAGGGTTAAATTACACTTTACCCCTCTGAAATTTAGCCAAAATGGCAAAATCACTTAAACCCTATACAGATAACAAACTATACATTTTTGCCCCCTTCAGTTCAGTTTAATTCCTAACATTTCAAATTATAAGCATCGATTTGGAACCAAAAAAAAAAAGTTCAGGGTGGGTTAAGTGATTTTGGCAAACTTCATGGAGGTAAAGCGTAATTTATCCTCTATTTTTGTGTATGCAGTAAGAAATAGCTAATAGAGAGAGGGTAAAGTGATTTTTAGGTAAACCTATAGGGGGTAAAGTATAAATTTCTTTAATTCCCTCCCCTCCCCCTCTCCCTCCTCCCCCCCCTCCCCCCCACCTAAATTTTCTTGGGAAATTTTATTCATACCCCAAAAATCTGTAACTAGCCACGTCTCCCATCCGTTTCACAGTAACTTACACAAAATTTTAAAATATCATTTATACATTTATCTATACCCCACATCCAACTAAAACCTAAAACATAATCTTTTAGGCATCTACTGCAATTGGAAACAAATCACAGTTGAGATTCCTTCGATCAGATTCCTCCAAACGAGATCTAACCCCTCAAGCAATGGAGAAAGAAGAGACATCTCTCTCTCTCTCTCTCTCTCTCTCTCTATCTCTCTCTCTCTCTCTCTCTCTCTCTCTCTCTCCTCTCTCTCTCTCTCTCTCTCTCTCTCTCTCTACTCTCATGGGCTTCAACATCGGAAAGGAATGGGATACCCTATACTCATGGGGATTCAACATCGGAAAGGGAATGGGGTATGATCAAGATGGGGTGGGCCATTTAGTTGGGGTGTATTCAAGGTGGGGTGTAAGAGAAAGGGTATTTTTGGGATAAAAATAGGATATGATCAAAGAAAATGGGGGTGTGTTCAAGTTTGTTGGAAATAGAGGCTAATTACAGGTTTTTGGGGTATGAATAAATTTTCTCATTTTCTTTAGGTTCAGTAGGGTGCTTCTATGAGTTGGTCCATTTTGGTTTGTTTGGGCGGATGCGTAATCTAGTGTTGGATTGTGTCTGTGATGGGCAGGGGAGACCCATTCGATCCATGGGGTTCAAGATGTGGGCGCAGAGAGGGGTTTGTCCGGCAATTCCGGCGTCCTCGGGCTGTACCGGAGGCTGATAGAAGGCGGCTTCAAGGTTTTCCTCCTCACCGGAAGAGATGAAGAGGCGGTGGGCGTACCGACCGCCGGGAACTTGAACTCGGAGGGATTCGTGGGGCACGAGAGGCTAATCATGAGGTAATGCTGCTAAAATTAACCAGCTTCCATCTGAACTAGGGCGAATCGAATCCAAAACCAGGACGAATCGCCGAACCTAATATGAATTTAGACATTCGGCGAACGTTTGGCTTTAAGGGGTTTTTTTGTTAAATGGTATTGAAAAATACTTCACTATTATATTGGCCATGTGAGAAACTTATTTTAAAAAGTGATTGATGACAACCACGCGGTGAGGCGGCACAGCAAAGCATCCCTCCACGCCTGTTGTCCTCATTTTTTTATTTTTCAACGATCATGAAAACCGGTATCTGAAATACTGAGTTTCAAAATCGGTAACTCAAATACTGGGTTACAAGTTTTGTGCATGCTTCCACCAACTTTGTGTCTTTTGGTCTTGGTTGATTACCGGGATAAAAAACGGTATTTTATATATCGGTTTTGTAGTGCCGCCTCACCACGTGGCTATCAAATGATCATTTTTGAAATTAAATTTCTCACATGATCTTTATATTGGTAATGTATTTTATAAAATTATTTTAAAATATTATTCAGATAACACCTTGAACCGTGTGCTATAAATTTGGATCGAGTCATTCTAGCCAAAAAAAAAAAAAATCTGGATCGAAACATTTGGGGTTCTAGGGTTGTTTTCACCATTTCATGAGATTCCAAGTTTTTTTAACAAATTTAAAGTTATCATCAAAAGGACAAAAAAGATCCTGATTTTTTTTATCTAATATTATTATTTTACTCAAATTAGGGCTAACACTGGATATTGTTTAGTTTGTGTCATAAGGTTCAATTCTCTTTTATATGTTTAACTAGTGCGAACCCTACTCCCCCGCCCCCGTAGGGCCCACCCATACACACACAAACACACAAATTGTATAGTTTTTCGATGGATACGGCCTACCTGGGGATGGCTGTGAATGAGAGAGAGAGAGAGAGACAGAGAGAGAGAGATATGGATGAACGATCTTTAGTACCGTAACTTATTAAAGTAAAATGCCCCGGGGCTTATACAGATTTTCTTTATAAGGTTTCACAAATTTGGCCATTTTTACTATGGTTTTTACAAATCAACCCCTACAATCTTCTCTATTTACATATAAACCCCTATAAAGCGATTTATATATAAACCCTTTGATTCATTGAAATATTATAAATTGACCCCTGCAGTTAGCTGACATCCAAAACGAGAGAATATTTTTGATTTCATCCTTAATATTTTTACCTAATCTTTGTAAATACCCCTCGAATGTGAGAATTTTCAGATTAGGTCCAAGTAAGATTTGGGTTATGTCTGTTTATTTTGGGTTAAGTCCATGTTCAATAAAGATATATCAATTCAAGTAATTAAAATCATGGGTAAATCGATTATTTTTTTTTAGATTAATAAAATAACAGTCGAATGTTGGAATATTTCAAAAATATTTCTTCATTTTGGATGCCAACTAACTGTGGGGGTTAATATATAAATATTGAATGATTTAAGAGATTTATATATATATATATATATATATATATATATATATATATATATATATATATATATATATATATATAAACTTTCTAAAGGTTTATATGTAAATAGAGAAGATTACAAGGTCGGTTTGTGTAAAAACCCTTTTTACTAATGATTGATGAACTAGCAATAACCCTTAACCTTGTTCGTCCATGTTTGGCTCTAGTTTTACCTAATAGACATCACAATATCATCTGAAATATTGAAATAGCTCTTCAACTTCATGATTTTGTCACAAATAATCAAGTGATTACCACCATTGTCTTGAACTTACAGAACCCCGGAATACAGAGGACGGAGTGCCGTGAATTTCAAATCGACGATTCGTAAACAATTGGTGGCGGAGGGATATCGGATTCGCGGAAACATCGGAGATCAGTGGAGTGACTTGCTGGGAGACTGCGCCGGCGATCGGACCTTCAAACTACCCAATCCCATGTATTTTGTTCCTTAGACACCTCCCCCTCTGATCTTAGTTGGAGTCTTTTGTCAAGGAATGCAAATGAACACCCTCAGGCTTTGTTCACCGTTTTACTTGGGATGTATTTGATATTGCAGAGTGGTGGATTATTGTTGAGTACATGACCTACTTACTGTACAAGAACCCTATAAAACAGTAGGTATTAGCCAGCAAGAACAAACCTCCATGGAAAAGTATTACATGTATGCCCTCCACTTACCCCACCTCATACATCCACATCCCCCCTCCCTCGCCTCCTTCTCCATTGCCGGAGCCACCACCGTCTTCCCTCCTCCTTCCACATCGCCGGAACCAAAGTCTCCTCCCCTTTCCTTCTCCTTTCCCAGACATCACCTCCTTCCCCATCGTCACCACCTCGGTTCCTCTGCTGGTGATGATGGAGGAGGAGGAGGGTAAGGGGAAGTGACATCGGCTCCAACGATGGAGATGGAGCAGCAGGCCAGGAGGGTAGGCAATGGTGGCTCCAACAATGTGTGTGTGTGTGTGGTGGGAGGGGAATAGGTGAGGTATGAAGGAGGAGAAGCTGGTGGGGTATGGGGGGAGAGCAAAGTTGCCATAAATAATAAAAAGGTGAAAACCACAGGGCAAATGCAAGGGTGGAGCCATGATTTTCTTAAAGAGGGTGCAAGGTCGAGAAAACAATGATCAATAAATAATATAAAAATTTTATTCCACACTTATCTACATATTACAAATGATAAAATAAAAAATATTATGTTTCGTATGATAATTTTTAAAATTTAAATGTAAATAATGATGTTACCACTAAAAAGAAATCATAATTTTTTTTAAAATAATTACCCTGAACAAGTTTTCATGTTTGGAAAGCATTGAGCAGATATCAAACTGATAACTTAGTTGGTTAAAGTTGTAAAACGTGTGACCATGGTCAAAGGATCAAATAAGTGCAAAAACTTTTCATGGGTTGATATATAATTAGCCTTGTTTTTAGGAGGTTATATGCAAAATCCTTAAGAAAAAAACATCACCTCTTCCAAGTCTGATGGAAGGTGAGCCCTTAGCCACGTTACTATCATGTTTGTGTATTGCTTCATGGTACAAAACAAGGTGGGCCGGTGCATCACAACGAGCCAAAGGCTATGATGGGGTGCCACTTAGAATCTGATGGTAGGGGGCAGCTGTGATGGTGTGCGACTTAATCCCATGGTAAGAGGGCAACTTGGTTCGGGTTTGAGCTAACCCGAAACCGATCTGGAATTGATAAGTCTATCATTTTTTGACCCGATCCGATCCGAATTCTACATAAACTCAACCCGACCCAACCCAACCCTAACGAAATCGGTCAGTTCGGGTCAGATTTAACCTAGGTAACCTACATAGTTTATGGCATGAGATAATTTGTATCAAATAATAAAGGTTCTGAGGCTACCTCACGTTTCTTTTTCACTGAAATGGTTTTACGATGGTTTTGAGCCTCAGATACATCATTACATTACTGAGCCCTAACCCAGAACCGATCCGATTTAATTGGGTCAAAAATAATTAGAGCCGATCCAACTCGGAATTTAAAAATACCTGACCCAACCCAACCCATTTAGTTCTGGTTGGTTCGGTTCTCGGGTTTACCTTACCCAAGTTGCACCTCTAGGAACGGGGTAGACTCGTCAATTTTGGGATGTGAATAATGTTTCCCTAAATTAGATACTTTAGAATGAATTTGGTTCAACCGGTTGAACCAGTTTGGAGTTTGGACCGAATTAGAAATCTTTTCTGGTTTCCTTCTGGTCAAGTTTTGAAACCATTACTACATAAAAAGTGTAGTATGTCAATATAACATGATACATCTGGTCAAGGTAAATTATGAGTCTACTATCCTTAAAAAAACACAGAGAGAGAGAGAGAGAGAGAGAGAGAGAGAGAGAGAGAGAGAGAGAGAGAGAGAGAGATGGCAGGTTCCCATGCATGCAAGTTCTTAAGGAGACCACAATTACTGAAATCGAAAGCTTTTTCCCATCTTCCCCTAGGGTTGGGGTTCTAGCGAACTCCTCCCCCTAGCCTTTTCGGTTCCCGATGGTGGCATCGGAAAGACCGGGACTTCGGTTGAGAAGTGGCTCGGGGTCGTATCTGTTACCCCCTCCTTTCCTTATATAGATAGGGGCTCCGATGGTGTGTAAATCCTCCTCCTCCCCTCTTTTTGTTGTTTTGGAATTTTGGATTCGTCCTTTCTAACTCCGGCTTCGCTCAGATCAGGTGGATCCATCTCCTATGTGGTGCGGTGGTTCGCTCTAATTGATGTAGCAGCCTTTGTATAGGTCCATTGGACCTCGCCTCTGCTTGTCTTCGGTGACTCGACCTCGAAGGTACGGTGACTTCTGCTCAGCTAGGTGGTGATGGATTCGGGTGGTCGACGACGACTCCTTCTCGGCGTCGAGCCTGACTCTCCTCGCTATAGGGTTTTTTTTCACTCTTTTGTGTTTTCGAGCAGTGTGCTTTTTGTTGTAAGTTCGCCGGTGTGGCATCTCCACCATAGTGGCTTTGTGGTGGTAGAGATTTGATCATCTTTGTTCTCTCCGTCGGTGTGACGGTTATCGGTTTGCACTGGCCCATGCCACCTCCTGGAGGTCCGATTGTGACCTTCCCTTGAAATAAACCAAACAAAAAAAAACGAGGTCACAATCTTTCCGCCTTTGACCATGCAAATCTTTTCAGATTCCTATCAATCCCAAAGGCGCCTCGCTACGTGCCAATCCACGCATGCATACGCCAGTAATTAACAAAGAGTAGCATACAGATTTATGCATGAATCATGATTGCATTGCAAACAAAAAAAAAAAACAGGCTTCCTCACGTTCCTTAGCTTTTGAACTGATTATAAATATCATCCGTATGATTTTTCAAGTGATTCCAAAAAAATTAAAATCAATAAAAAAGTCGCCTCCCTCTAAACTCAGCTCACAATCAGCTTATTGGCCTGACTTCGATCCGTTATGGTTTACCAAATCAGCGCCGCTGACGTACCTGGTCACGAAGGAGATCAACCGGAACGGAGCGCCGATCAGCGGGGCATCCGAGAGAGGAACCGCCGAGCTCGAGCCCTCACCGTTTGCCACCGCCTGCGGATCTGGCTCCCGAGCTTGAGCATCATCCAACGGAACCGACACCACATCTCCACTTAGCCTCGATTCATCCAACTCCGGTGGGTACCCTTGCCGTACTTTGTCAACGGCGTCGAGGTCGCCGGTGCCATTATGAATGCTAAGTATCTCTTGAATCCTCGGCAAAGACTGAATCTTGTCACCGCAGTCCGATGTGTGATCAGTGGGATTGGCGGCTTCGGAGGATGCCGCCACATGACCAGGTTCAGTGATAGAGGGATCGACGGCCACGGCGTTCTGATCTGGCTCAAAATGCAGCTCATTCACCTGAAAAGAACAAATCTTGGGACAACATGATCAAGCTCAATACTTTTTGTTCCCAAAAGTCTATTTTATTAGGGATTTTTGCAAGGATCCCAAAACATATTCATATTACAAACAACCCCCTCAATTTTTAAGTTTTATAAATAAAACCCTCACATGTCTCGATTTTTGTAAAAAACACTCAGACGGACAACTTTACGATCATTTTACCCTTGGTTGTCACCGGTGCTCAGGCACACCACCGTCGTCAAGGGGAGTAGGAAGGAGACAGGATGAGGGCGACGACGACCTACACGGGGATCGACGGCGATGACGTGCACAAAAACTGGATAGTCCAAGGGTAAAATGGTCAAAAAAATAGTTGTATCTTGCACCTTTTTTTTTTTTGCAAAATTCGAGATATGCCCAGGGTTATTAATAAAACTTAAAAAGTTAGCAGTTATTCATAATATCAATATTAGTCAGGGAGGTGTATGCAAAATCCCTTTTTCTTAACATTTGTACTATAATATAAAACAAACCCCATGTTTCTGTAGTGCAGCAATCACAAGAAAAAAAAAAATTATTCTCATTCGTTCAATCTTTGGATTTTAAGGGTTCATCCTGGCAATGGGCGCGACCTAACCTAACCTAACCTCTCTCTCTCTCTCTCTCTCTCTCTCTCTCTCTCTCTCTCTCTCTCTCTCTATATATATATATATATATATATATATATATATATATATATATATATATATATATATATATATATATAGGAAGGCATCACCTGGGGTTCACACTAGTACCATATTTAGTTGAACTGCGGTTGAAATATCTGAATGTTTAATTTTAGTTCTTTGATTATACTTTGTTCCCTAGATATGAATGCAATTCACTAAACTTTGCCTTCTACCTCTTCTTCTAGACAATTTCCTAGTCTACCAGAATATCGGAGGGTTGCACCCTGATTGCATGAGCTTAAACTACGTAACCAATAAGGTAAGTCTTTTACCCTCAACAACCCTTTCAGGTTTCTTGGCATTGCCCCTCTTACAGTCTCACCAAGACCGCACCATTCGTCGGAAAATTAATGTCAGTTTTCCATAAAAGGATCCTGATGGGACAGTATTTGGTTGATGATGATGTCGATCTATTTGCATCTCGTAAATGATTCAGTAATAAGATTGATGAAAGGGGGTCCAGCTAAATTTGTAACTCAGTTTGTTTCAAGCCTCATTTCTCGTAGTTTAGATTCTAAGAATCAGAATCCATATTGACAAGGCAGATTCAAATGTTCTACATTTTTGAAAAAATCAAAACCAAATTTAGGAAGCAGCGGTTTGCAGGAAGGACTACTAGCGAGGTTCTGATGAAAAAACCAACATCCACAGAAAATGTATCTATGGATACAACCAAGAAAAATATCCAAGAAGACTGGAGATTAAGTGTTACCTTCTCGATGGGGGCTTCATCTGCTACCTTCTCAATCTCAGCATTCTCTGCGGTCAGGCTGTCCACTGTTGGATGGTTCACTTCTATCTGCTGTAGAGGATTCTTTTCTTCAGGAAACTTCTGCAATATTTAGACAAAGGGAGAATTTTAAATAAAATCCAAAGGGTCTAAAATTCTAGAAGGTCTCAGAAGCACATCTTTCTTGTTTTCTTTAAATAAAATCCACAACTTGGTTACCAATTGGCATTCTGCATGTACACAGTGTTATCACCCCTTAACCACAAACTTGCCCCGAACAACTCGGTGTATGCTTGTTGATGGTTCTTCGGTCCCGCACCAGACCTTGTAACTGTTTCTCGAATAGATACCCCACTTCGACCTAACTAGGCAATTATTAACTCGCCGTTCATCCATAATAGCCTCGTTAAGCTAGAGAGGTGAAACATCCACATCGACTACACTGCAACATTTCAATCGATTTATGGTGCCTTCAGACTTCATACATGGAGGAACAACTGTCTCCAAGACTGCTAGGGTTGTTGGAGACTATAGCCAATGTGGCACCACATTTCTCTCGACTATGGAAACTAAGTACACGCAGGTTTGTATTTCGGTTGACATCTCAGACAATCCGATAATCTTATTCTAGATCCCCTTCCTCGCAATGGGTGGCCTTTGATAACTTAAGCAAGCCTATGCCATTATTGTCCATTGCTTTTGGAACTATCCCATGTACCTCACTTCTATCCTCTCACCTATGGTTATAACTTAAGCAAGCCTATGCCACCGGTAGATACTACCTTTGGACCTATCCTATGCATCTCTCACTTCCATCCTCCCATGCGAATATAACCTAAGCAATGGTCCCATCCCACCTCCTATATAAGAACGCGAACACTCCCTAGATTCAATTTTTAAGAAATACTCAAAAATCTACCTTGCAACCTAAAAAGATAATCAAAACATACTGAGTTCCTTTGCGATGGTTATCTTCAGTTGCAAAACGCTGATCATCTACACATTAGGAATCGCCTCCCATTCTTTTGGTGGTTCCTTATCTTAACTAGCACAATTAAAACTGTAACACATTGTGTAACCCATCACCTCGCCATTATCCTGCACTCCAAATTATCTTCAAGACTTCAATCATCCATAGATTCCAGAGATCCATGTCCTTCACATAAATGATACATCACCCCAACCTCAAAACCCATTTAAACCGGACCGTTCTAGTGGCTATTACAAACGAAATCCATCCTTGATTTGTGCTCCTATAGTCCACTTGGATACCCTCACTCACTCCTAATATAAAAAACACCAACCTCTAAATAGCACCATCCCTCTAACATCTTACACCCCAAACTTTAAACCCAACACCACTGTCAAATTACCATCTTACTATCGGCTCCAAGATCACCCCATTCCCTCTGGGTTTGGATTACATACCAACAATGCTCCAATGTATGTCATGCATGTCGTCTCTCTTCATAAAAATGCTCTTTATCCTCTAGGTCCCATCCCTCAACTATCCACGCCAAACTCTCCTACTATCAATTATCAAAGCCACTAGACAATATCATTTCTTGCCATTACCTGAACGAAAATGATCATTCATACATATTCCATTCAGGATTTCTACATGCCCCACCCCATTCTACCCACCCTTTTTGATGCCCAACCCTCCTACTATGAGTCTATGACCCCACCTTTCGTTACTCCAAACATAACAACTTAAGGCCATGTTTGGTTATCGATAAAATATAGGAAAAGAAAAGAAAACACCCGATTTCTTGCGAAATTGGGTGTTTGGTTACCAAGAAAGTGTGGTCCCCACAACAACAAAAAAAAATCCTCCTAGAAATTTGTTTTCCATCAAAAGGTTAAAAAAAATTCCTGTCAAAAGCATGGAGAAACCCAAGAAAGGAAAGAAAAAGTTATTTTTTTTTTCTTGTCCAGACAATCAAACATCAGCAAGAAAATATGATTTTCCTTTCCCTTCCTTTCCTTTCATGTTAGTTCTAACGGATTCTGTTCCTGCAAAATTTTCATGGCAGCCAAAAGCAACCTAAAGATTGTCCAACCCACACTAAAGCCAAAGCTCTGCTAAACATTGCTAAATACAAAGGACGTTGGATCATTAACAGCACACCCTAGCTAGCATCTCTACCCTCCTCCCAAGTCCCAACCATCTCAACAATCCCATGACCCATGAAAATCCTATTATGGAATATTTCGGGGTTTCCTAGAATCCTGGGCCAATTCTCAATTATGTATCTATGGATATATATGTTTCTTGGTGGAAACTATGATTGATAACCCAACCGTCTCCTTTGGTGGCCACCTTGTACTCCTAAAATCTGTCTTACGACTCTTGAAAATGTTCATGAGCCTATCTTGCACCATGGCTTTACCAACCTCCACCATGCAAAGTTTAGACAATTTACTTAAACCTTTTCTTTAGAGCTTCCATACACATCTTTTATTCAAGGAGACCCTCACCTCCCATTTTGGGATTCATGGTCAGGCAATCGGATTCTTGATGGAATTTGCACGAGCCCTACTTGCCAAGTAGGCTACACGCCTTCTTACCTATCCTAAAAACCTTTATGTCCGACCCATGAAGGAGGGAAAAAAAACACCATGTACTCTCAAATGGGAAAGAATGAGCATATGGTTCAACCTTAGTGACTTCCCTAGCCTCGTATCAACAAACCACCCAAGTAATGTCCATTGAACTACTGTCAAATGCCACTTCAGACTATGTAATTACCCTCATGGGCCTCATGCTTGGAACTGGACAAACCCATAGTTACAAACTATTTAACCAATTACCCCCTAGGGCCCCTACACCATATCCCTCTTCCCGACAACCAATAGTTAGACTAATATATTTGGACTATTCCCTCATCCAGAGAGTCACTGTCAAATCGGATCAAAACCTCTTTCACCCATTGCAGTCACCATTGTCCTCTCTGTGATATGCTATGCTTCCTATCACTATCCCCCCACGCCTCGCTCACCCCACAAGTTCATTGCTTTAAAAGCAATTTCATTAGAGGCTACCAACCCACTCCCTCTTGCACTACCTTCATGTCATATCCTCTTATGAACATCTATCGTGCCTCTTACGAACCATTACCTTTTCAGCTTAATAATGATGTCTCCTATGGGAAGAGGATCTAAACTTATGAATAAGCTGTATACATCAGACATATTATGTGATATATAAAACTGTATACTTTACGTATCAAGCCCAATTGTGCTGAAACGCCGAAAGTGAACTAGACATGCTTTGTTCATGCTCAGCCTTTTTTATAATTCAAGTCCGAATTTTGAGGCTCGAACTCGGCTCATCAATTTAATATTGAGCCCTCCCCTTACTGACCAACTACCTAGTCAAATATGAGCTTTCTGCGAACTGCTGGATCCATTGACCCCAAAAAAAATCATGGAAACCTAGTCATTTTCAATTGATCATATTCATTACTCTTCACTTTCAAGTTTGGTTAACAGGTTAATAGACCAAGTCTACACAAATTAGGAAATATCATAAATCTAGTAAATATCTGATGTTGAAAAGCTAAAGTAGGGATAAATGACCTCTGTAATCTTCAACGTCGAGGATCCACAGACAGACGCTTCCCTCTCAAGGCGTTGCATCCGCAAATCCAGTGCCGATATGCTTTCAGTCAGCTGTTGATTTTCCTGAACAAGGTTGTCTCTGGACTCTTGCAGCTGCTTTACCTGCCAGACTTGGTAATTTAATAGTCATATCAGAAACATAGGCAGTGCATTGCATGACTGATATCATGTGAATGCATGAAACCTGACAATAACCAAAGGTACCATGAATGAATTCAGTAAAAAGAAGCTGCCTTAGTTAGGAGTCATAACTCTATGCCAAATGTTGATTTGAAACCATCAGACATGTTTATAATTGACATGGCCATTCTGGAATGACACCCAGGATATCTGCTACTTCAAGCTTGCATTGATGGCATTGGAGTTCTTATGTTTGATAATTGTTAAGAGATTTGTCATAATGAGCTTGATTGAGTTACACTAACTTAGAGAACTAAGGCTTTCTTCATCATTCTATACTTGACCCGCACGTAAAGAATATTTGTATATATTGCTCACTATTAAATTATACCTATAAATGACAAATTATACTCGAGTTTAATGGTACATGCCAGAACGTGAGCAAATCCATAATAAAGTTAATATCAAGTGAAACATCTATTTATAGATTTCCTGTCACATATAAAACCTCCCCCAGTTACTTTTTTATTTTGAGGTAGGAAGCGAAACCCATCTTCTGTATTTGTTGCACAAACAAATGAATTTATCTAATATGTTTGGTGGATCAGACAAAGACCTGTCAATGAAATAGAGACTAAAGTGTGTCTAGTTGGAATTGAGGCACACTGTATATTCTACTAAAAGAACATGCAATCCAAGTAATCTTATCCACTTACAGGTAATGCTTTTTTCAACAATTTGTTTTCACCAAGAAAATAAAGAAAAATGAAAAGAAAATTGAAGGAAATCTTATTTCCCGTGTTTGGTTGTTCTAGAGATAACTCTATAAAACAAAAATGAAGATAACACTTACTGAAAACTTCCGAATTAAGCTATAGCTTTTCTCTACACAAAGATAGTGATTATGAAAGAAATCAAGAATCTTTGGTGTTGGGAACCTTTCCATTTATGTTTGAACTAATCCTCCTCCTGTAATAAGGTTAGCTTAATATAATGGATGAAATCAATTAAAGAAACATTCAGAATTTTCTTCTCTTTTCTTGCTTTGATTATCTCAACAGCCAAATATATTCAAAGGTTAAGTGAATATTCTTTTGGCGAGTAAAATAGGTTAGACATTGGTTTAGCCGGGATATCACACTTTGTGCCATGTTCTTTTATCCTATGTTTCGGCAAAACCTATTTCCAAAATGCTATTGTTTCCTACTTTGGCGATTAGAGTCCCACCATATTTGGTCAGACATCGATTACCCACCACTTGTGGGACATTTAATTGCCGAGCGGAGTTCCCAAAACAAGATCAACATACCCTAAGGTTTTCGTCCCTTTGAGATCTTGATCGCCCCAGGGTCTTCGCCCCTTTGAGATCCTAGCCCCCGATTGCCCCAAATGTGGCAGCCCAAAATGTCCCAGATTACAAAGGACACCCGAAATAGATGTCACAAAAAAAAATTACCATTTTTCTGATTGCAAAAGAACAAGGGCAATTTGATTTCTTGAGACATTAAATGTCTCGAGCATTAGATATCCCAGGCAATTAAATTGCCTAGTAACGCATTACTCGCCAAAATAACATACTCAAAAGGAATAGAAAAAACGAAGGAAAAAAAGATACTCTTGCTTGTTGAAAATTATTGCATGATAAAGTGAAGCACATTCTGACAGGACCTTTCGGTTCAAACCTTAAGGGGTTAGAAGTGGGCCATCTTTGATGTTGTACCTTGTGTATTACATATAGGTGGAATGATTTATACTAGAGAAGCAAGTAGGTCAGGATGGACAGAGATTTGGAGTTTAGCTTGGCCTAAATTCACCCCTACTCATATGGAGGTTTACTAATAGGTCCATACACCTAACTACTGACTACACATGCTTCGTCTTACTTCCTCCTGGTGAGCGGACAAAGCTCACTTCTCGGTCAGTTATAGGGTACAGCTCTGAGCACAAGGGTTGCCATTGCTATGACCCTTATGCTCGACATATTCGTATCTCCCGTGACCTTCCTTGAGGACACTCCTTTTTACTTAGGAGTTTCCATAGATCAAGAGTTATCCTTTCTTTATCATTCTGAGTCTCCCACCCCTCCAGTATCCTCTTTCGGGATCTTGGTACCTTCTCATTCCTCTAACTCACCAACTATTTCTGACACTTTGGTTGTTCCTTCTTCTGTACATGAGCTCCTGCATCCACCTGTCACTTCCACTTACATGTGTCATCAACATGCCCCAGTAGCGCCTACCG
The DNA here is from genome assembly GCA_947650365.1 of Chamaelirium japonicum. Taxonomy (NCBI): domain Eukaryota; kingdom Viridiplantae; phylum Streptophyta; class Magnoliopsida; order Liliales; family Melanthiaceae; genus Chamaelirium; species Chamaelirium japonicum. Next base: position 64,129,035 of record OX393552.1, read on the forward strand.
CTCCACTAGACTCCCCTGTTGCACTACCCTCGCTACTAGTCTCGTCCAACCCTGAAGATGGGTTATTTGATCCTGTTTCTCCATGACGCTATCATGTGTGAACGACATCCGCCGGATCGCTACGATTTCTCTCACACCGTCCTTACTCTTCACGTTTACAACACTTTCTTGCAGTCATCCACTCGCTTCTAAAGCCCCAGACTTATCTCGAGGCAATCCAGATACCCCATTAGCAACAGACTATGGCTGAGAAGTTACTGGCTCTTCAGAAAATTAATACTTGGGAGCTTGTTCATCTTCCTCCAGGAAACTCTATCAACTGTCATTGTGTCTATCGGATCAAGACTCGATCAGATGGGTCTGTTAAAAGTACAAGGTATGTCTAGCTGCTTGTGGTTTCACACTTTCACCCATGCATGGTTTCAAATTTCGGCCAAATTTTGATCAAAATTTCGGTTTAGGCTCGAACCGAAACCCGGCAAGAAACCGAAATTTAAAACCTTGCACCAAGGAGTATGGCATTGACTGAGGAAACCTTCCTCCTGTAACGAAAATGACATTTTTCGGGCTTTTCATAACAGTTGCCTCGGTTCGTCATTAGTCGCTCTTCCAGATGGACGTGAAAATGGCTTTTCTTCGCGGAGACCTCTCTGAAGAGGTTTACATACAGCCACACGTCCTGGTCTTCTGATTCCTCCCCAGCATGTATGTCGTCTTCGTCGGGCCATTTGTGGGCTGCAGGCTCTACAGAGAGTATAAATGACTATACTATATTGACTCTTACCTCGTGGGCGTGTGATCCTACTTTTATATGTTGACGACATGATCATCACTGGTGATGAGACTGCAACCATTGATTCTTTGAAGAGACACTTACAACAGTAGTTCGAGATGAAGGACCTTGGCCCCCTTCGCTACTTCTTTGGCCTTGAGGTTGCTTCGTCTCTCCAAGGATATTTGATCTATCAGCGGAAGTTTGCTTCCGATATATTGAACTGTGCCAGACTCATTGCTCGGACCATGGACACATTGATGGAGTTAATGTGAAGCTATGTCCCACTGATAGCGAGCCGCTTTCAGATCTCACGTGTTACAGACAACTTGTTGGTGCTCTTATTTATCTGTCGATCACTTACCCGGCTAATGCTCATGTGGCATGGGTTCTTTGCCAGTTTGTCATTGCTCCTCACTCAGCTCACTATGTCGTACTACTGAGGATTTTTCACTACCTTTGAGGCATAATGACTTGCTCTTTATTGTTTTCATCTTCTTCCACCTTGGAGCTTCGCACATTTTTCCATATGGAATAGGTAGGAGATCCCATTACTCGATCCACTACTGACTTATGCATTTTCCTAAGTGACTCGCTTATCTCCAGGAAAAGCAAGAAACTTGAGATCGTTTCGCTTTCCAATACTGAGGTCGAGTATCGTGCTATGGCACGCACTTTATGTGAGGTCGTTTGGCTGCATCGTTTGCCCGGTGATATGGGCATTCAGCTAACCTCATCGACTCTCCTCTACTGTGACAATCGGAGTGCTATTCATATTGCTAGCAATCCGGTGTTTCACGAACGCACGAAGCACATCGAGCTAGATTGTCACTTTACGCAACATCGCTACAAGGACGACACCCTCTCGCTTCCGCATATGTCTTCTACAAAGCAGCTTGTTCACTTCTTTACGAAGACACACCATTCAACGGTTTCAATATCTCCTTAGCAAGCTCTTGGTATATGATCCATTTTGAGTTTGAGGGGGGTGTTAAGAGTGTGACAAAGACACTTAGTCTTTGTATAAGTTCATTAGCCTTTTGGTGTATGTTCACCCTTGGTGACCTCATCTTTTGTCTAGACTTATATAGGGTCATTGCCCCAATGTGTAAATTATTCTCTTTACTCCCAAATCTCCTCTATTAGACTGGTTCAGCAAAACTATATTGATTGAACAATGTGTAATTTTCAATCGGTTTCAAATCGTAAGTTCGTAACCACTCCTCTTTAGTTGAGAGAATAATTGCCCCAACCAATGGGAAAAATGGTTTCAAAATAACAGGAATCACAAAACAGTCAACAAACCAACCTTCAGAACTTCAAATTGAAATATGAAACAAGATATTAATTACCTCTTTCAGATTCCAAGAATCTTTGATGCTCTCTATGTGCTTGATTTTGTCCTCTAAGATGACCTGTGTATCAATGCATTATTAGCATTTTTGTTGCACAAACAATCTCTTGGAGCCAAAACTTTTAAGAATAAAGGCATAGGAACATGAAGGATTAATGTCCGGGGCCAGAATCGATCCTGGATTTTGTGAGAATCCGATTCTAGCCAGATGGGTGTTTGGGTAGGGCCTGAAAGTAGATTCTCGTAGAACCCGACCGAAATATATACATGTAAACAAAAAGAGTGGATATTCCACTCTTTTTTTTTCATAAGAAAGTTCATGATGCAGAAAGGCACAATGTTCTTTTGCTTTTACTTTTTTCTTCTTTTAATCCAAAATCCAGAAAAAAAATCTTATTCGGTCAAGGGCAAAAAAAATCTATTTTACACTTCAAGAAACTAACAGTTTGACAGATTTTGTAAATTGTGATCAACCTAAGAGCAGACGTAACTAAACATCAAGAACATTTTCACCCCATGAGCTTGTGACTTGCTTGATTTTGATCAATAATTGAATAGTAAGTTACTTGTTGAATTAGCTTATCTACAATACACACTGAATCTGTCTACCATAACCATCAAGCCATGTCCCATCTACTCTGGGTCGGTCAAAAACTGACTTTGTCTCACTGCAGAAAATAACCACATTTTCAAGAAATTCAAAGAACAATTGTGGCAAAATCTTCTACTCAAAATGTCAACCTGCTAGACACATGCTTCCTGATGCTTCCAGCCCTCTATTAAGTCAAACATATATACTTCGTTTGGTTGCCTGTAAAACATACGAAAGGAAAAGAAAGGACTAGGTTTCCTGCAAAAATAGGTGCTTGGTTGACAAGAAAGTGTGGTTCCCACAAGAAAATACTTTTTTTTTTCCGAAAAACTAGTTTCCATCAAAAGGCTACAAATATTTTCCTACCAAAAGCATAGAGAAACACGGGAAAGGAAAAGAAAAGTCAAATCTTGCTTTCTTTTCCGGACAACTTAACAATAGCAACAAAACACACTTCCTTTCCTATCATGTCCTTTCCAAAGAAATCCTTTCCTACAAAACTTTCTCGGCAACCAAACATTGCCATATTAATTCAATCAGAGACTATTAACTCCAACTTAGTTAAATGAGAAGCATTTTATATGTTGCATAGTCAGTTAAAAACACATATCAAGGTCACTTAAGCCACGTATGGATACTATAGTATCCTACTATATTTGGGAAAAACTACAGGAAAAGAAATCTTCAATAATGATAAGCTGCCCAATGGGAAGGTAAGAACTATAGTTGCAGGAACCTTGAAAATCACTCATTGCTTCCGCTTTAGAACTCCAATTCAACGCTTCCTAGGCCCAAAACCTTAAGGGATGATGCCCCTGATGAAATGCAAACACATTCCCACAAGATGGGAACACGCTATAGCCTATATATGTAACAAATGATTGATATAGAAAATAGATACTATCAGAAGATGCATGTGCACGTGTTGTGACTCTTCTGAGGGTCGTAATGTATTCCATCATTCACTACGAGTCTACGACAAACTTGTTATACTACTTTTTCACTGTCTTAAATAGATGCTTCCCCAATCCTGCCCCTGCTCCAGCTCCTATTTTCATTGTCGAGTCATTAAAACAAAAGGCTGAAATCAATACCATAAAATTTGACCCAGAAACCGGCTCTTTTAACTCCGCATTCTCAATCATTTGTTTTTATTTATAATCCTAATCTTTGACTGTACCTCTCAAACTCTCCCCATCAACTCCATCGCGTTCATCATTTAGGTATTAAAGAAGAAATAAGAGAGAGGAAGAGAAAAGAGAAGAATCGGAAAGAGAGAGGACAGAAAAGAGAGGGGAACAGGGGTCGATGAGTGTTGATAACCCACACCACGAGTCTGAGCAGAGCCTTTTGCCACCAGTCTGGTTCTGTATCGCTCAAATCATGAAAGTTGTTCTTCACAATGAAAACCCACATACACCCTACCGGTTTCTTTCCTCTAGGAAGATTAACTCCCAGATTTCATTCTTCTCTAATGAGTAATGCCTTCATAATGTTTCATTCCACTAGGAAGGTTATCCGCTGGACTAAGATAAAGCTTCACCAACAGTACAACACAGACAACAAAAAAGAACATGTGGGAGTCAAAGGAAGACAAGAGACATGATTCGATAAAGGATGTTGAGTACAAAATCGATCAACCTTTCAAATAGCAAAACGAAGTTCAAAATCAAATTGCTAACCATAACTTAAAGGTCGTGGAGGATTTTTGGCAAGTTGTACCATAAGATGAGGCTTTCTTCTTGAAAACACTAGTAACTGCTCCTTAAGTGAGGCATCATTGCCCTGAGTGGTAATACTAATAGGTGTAGAGGAGGTAAAGCCACCATCTAAAAGGGGTAGATGAACACTTATGGTCTCCCCCCTGAAGAGAATCATCTACATTAGTTGTCTCCCCTTGAAGAGAATTCTTCTCTTTGGAATAGTATGAAACTCGTTAAAAGAAGGTAGCATCCATGAAAGTGAAGAAATTCCAACTAGGAGGATAATAGCATTTGCACCTTTTGTAAGTCGGAGAAAAACCAATGAAGAGACACTTCAACGCCTCTAGATCAAGTTAAGTCGGAATGACTATTATGAACATCACTTGTACACCCAAATATCTTATGCGGCGGAGTCAAAAATGGTGGGCAAACATGAAATAAAATAGATATATGAAATTTATAGCACAAGATACGAGAAGGAATAAGGTTGATAAGATAAGCAACAAACAACATGCCATGACACCAGAAAGTGGAGGGAACACCATTGCAAAGAAAACAGAACGAGTCACTTCAACGAGATGAAAATTCTTCCATTTAGTAACTACACTCTGTTCTGAGGTTTTCACACATGTTCAATAACATGTCGAGACAAGTATGAAGCTAAGACCTTATACACGTACTCCCCTCCATAATCACACTGTAATATCTTAATTTTAGAATTAATTTGAATATTAAACATTTTAAGAAAAACGTTAAAATGGCATACACTAATCCTTAATCCGTATGTTTAAGAAGACAAACCCATATAACATGAGCAAAATCATCCACAAATGTGATAAAAATAACGATGACCAATAAAGTAGTAACAAGAGAGGGATACCACACATCAAACTGAACACTACTAAAAGATATATGTCTTCTATTACCATTAAGAGGATAAGAACTTCAACAATGTTTTGCAAGCCCACAAGACTCCCAATAAAACTTAGTAACAAAATCATACATAGTAGCTCATCTCTGTAAATAGACAGAGAAAGTTAGCAACAAATGCAAAAATGGGTGCCCTAACCAACGATTGCACTTTATTAACTCGTCCCTTCATTACTAGAAGTACAATTCTTATTTAGACAGTGGGCATGAGACAGCAGAAAAACTGGAGCATCAAAAAAGTACAATCCACGAGCCTCACGGCCACTGTCAGAACACCTTTCCTGTCTTAATGTCCTGCATCTTTTCGATATCACTACTTCCACAATCACATAAGATCTATAATTCAGGTACCTACACTAAAATTGTTCTTGTTTATAAAATTTTAGCACATGTGCATGCCTGACACGATAAGACCAACAACAACAAAAGCCTAGAGGACGTAAATAATAAGGGGTCACCAAAGAAGATGTGCAAGAAATACACAACTGGTTGTCAACCAGGTGTCAAGCCTCCAACTTATTGAGCCATTTATTCCGACATATGCTAACCTACTTGTAGAGGGGGGAGATCTATAGAAGAAACAAAAGAGCAAGTAAGAGAAATAGATAAACAAAACAAATCCAAAAAAAAAAAACCTCATTGTTCCTCTACTTCATACAGTTAATTGTTTTTGGCTCCTTTTTTGTCATTATTGATTTGTTAGGTTTGCTACACTGCCATTGACCAGAATGCATGATCCTTTGTCCATGGTAGGGTTAACTACTACAAGTCAGTGAGTTCAGTGAAATCCAGCAACTATAGAGTGCCACCTGACAACATTTTAAGTAATAAGAATATGAGGGATATAGTGTAACAATCACCTGCTTTTGTATCAATGCATCATTTCCAATCTGTATGTCCCTAAGTTTTTCCTCTAAGTTGGCCTGTAAAAAAATGAAATTGGTATAACAATCTCTATCAGAAGAATAAAAACAAAAAAAGTGCATATGAAGTCTTAAATGATCCCTTCTACCTACTCTTTACAAACTCAAGTTTATGTAATAAACTTTATAAAATCATGCAGCTAACCATAATAACACTTACATCCTTTTGGAGGCAAGACTCTACTTTATTCTGTAGAAATATGATTTTCTCCTCCAAGCAAGCCTATAAAAATATATATATCAAAGCATCAGTACTAGAACAATGGCCTATGATTCAGAAGAAAAGGTTAGAATGTTCATTTGTGCGTAATCAATGAAAGAAACTTGCATGTACATATCCCCTAATCAGTATACAGTCTGTTAACCCTCTCTCCCTCACCATATACAATCCACAATAATCAAGTGGTATAAGTTGCAATTAGGAGCGCATGTACACCGCGAGGAGAAAGAACCAATAATGTCCTAATTCATATAAACATAACATGTTCATTTCTCGATCACATTTCAACAATAAGTTGAAAATCAGTGCAACTACCTCCATTCGCACCCATAAACTCTTATCATCTTCTAAGTGTCTAACTTCCTCTTGTAGCTTGACCTGTAAGGCAAACATTCGCAGAAGATTATTATTAAAAAAAGACGGCAACAGGAGAAATCTGCAGAATTGAATATCAAGGTTCTATAATTGGAGCTAGAAATATGCTTACTGCTTCAACACTGGTACAAAACTCGAACATCAGGAAATAGCAGAGTTAAGAATTCTTCACACAAGCATTTATGCTCATAACATAGCCCCAAAGAAGCACGGACACTTTCCCAGACCTCCTGTACCCGTGTCGGACACTTGTTAGACACTGACACTCACCGGACACTCGTCGGACACGCACAAAACACGCATGTGCCGTGTCCCACGTGCTTCCGGGAGCCGGACATGGTCGGACACTTACCGGACACTCGCAGGACACGCACCGGACACGGCGGATGGACGAGCTGTTTGATATAGGGTCGGATCACAAGCTGCTTAGAGGATTAGATAAGTTGAAGCCAAAATTGAATCACAGCCGTTCTTTTGCATGTCATTTGGGCCTGAGTATAATTCACTTGTCAGGCTAGTTGTAACGGACGATTACGATTCAGTTTTGGCTTTAACCTATCTGATCCTCTGAGTTTTCAGATAGGTTGAATCCAAAACTAGAACACATCGTTCTTTTCCATGTCATTTAGGGTTGTATGTGATTCACCAATCGGGCCGGGTGTAACTAATGGTTGCGATTCAATATGCATTAAATTGTCATTTTAGTTGTTTTCTATGAGAATTTTCCGGTTATTGAAATATATATGAATTATGAATACACATAAAATATAAATAAAAAATATAAATTTATTTTTGTCGTGTCCCTACCGTACTCGTGTCCTCTTTTTTTAGAATTTACCGTGTCGGCGTACCCGTGTCATGTCGTAACCGTGTCCCCGTACCAGTGTCAGTGCTTCTTAGCATAGCCCTCACTAGGCACATGGATTATTTGTCATGTTTGTCTTTTGTGTAAACCAGAATCTCATCTTGAAAACCTAGTCTACTAATCTAAATGTGTCGTATAGGGAAACCACTTATAAATCCTCCAAAAATACAAAATCTAGCAATTACAATACTTGAATCGATGCCACTTCTCTAGGTCATATTTCAGGTTCCATATGAGGCGAACCAAAAAGGATAACTTATCTCTCAAACGATGAAATCATGTAAGCATCCTACATGGCAGCAATGGACAAGGATACAATGCACTAAGGGATGCAGGCAGAGCAAATATAGATCAAATACAGTTATAAACATTATACATATTTGTTTTCCTTCGGTGTGTACAAAAAAGAATATCAATATAAATTTCATAAGTCTATAGCCATATATTTGGTTCAAGCACATATTGGAAACCAGTAAATACAATATGGAATAGAAATAAACAATATCGCATTTATAATTAATTAAAACAAATAAATGAACCAATTTACATTATCTTATGAAAGACTTTAGTATTTATGAGGGTATTTTCTAGCTTAGGGGGTAAGCACAATCTAACAAACCAGAAGAAACAAAAGACCAGTTTACATGGAAAAACCCTTTGAACATGAAAGGAAAAAAAAAATCACGGGACAGGGGGAGAAATGCACTATCAAACTCAAAGTGTTACAAACTATCACCCAAACCCGCATACACCCAGAAAGTACTGACCTCTTAAATGTCGATCCTCCCAAATCTCTCTCTTAGCAAGAATACTGGAAGAAAAGCAGCAGCACCTCCTCTTTCAAAATCTAGATCCGGATCCTGGGGCCCCAGTTCTGAAGGAGTATGCCTCCTTTTATAGGCACTGGAAATAACAATTGTGGTGCTCTGCGCAGGGCGGGATTGATGGCACGCTTCCATAAAACCCACAGTTGTTTTGCATGGGTCGTGATGTGGCACCCTATGGTTGCATGTACATGCGGGGCAGTTATTACTGGGAATTTGCTTCGGTCTGTTGAGCGGCCACGAGTCTCAGAATGTGGGGTGTCACTCTGTAACTGTCACCTTTGGCGAGGCGGGGGAGGGGGGTATGAGTGAGTCATGACAGGGTGCCGTCGAGGCGGATTTCCAGGCAAGATTTGTGAATCTCCTTGTCCAGCGCGAATTGCAAGGCTGACTTGGTGCGAGAATTGCGAGCCACCTCCAAGTGAGAATTGTGGACCTGAAGATTTATGTTGGGGTGCCTCAATTTGGTCGACCTTCTAAAATATCAACCTCCCAAATGCAAGCCTTCAAAATGCAGATGCAGGCCTTCCAAAATGTCGGCCTCCCAACTTCAGGCCATTCCAAATGTTGGCTTCCAAATATTGGCCTTCTAAATGAAGGCCACCCAAATACAGACCTCCCAAATACCGGGTCGTAGGGCTGCATTTTCGACCGACCGGTCTATCGGGTTGTATTTCCAACAGACATGGCCATCGGGCTGTGTTTCCAACTGACCAGCCCATCTAGATGTATTTTCGACCGACCGGGCCGTTGGGCTATATTTTCGATCGATCAGGCCGTCAAGATGTATTTCCTATCGACCGGGTCGTCGGACTGCGTTTCCAACCGATTGGGTCATCGGGTTCATGCGTCGACCTTTTCAGATGATTGAGTCTTGAAATTGGTCGAAAGTGTCTAAGTGCTAGTGCTTAATGGGTCTTCATGGCCGAATTTTAGTAGAGGTGATTTGGGAATTTTAGCGAAGCTGGTTTTGGTACATACAGTATCAAATAGCAACCACTCCCAAAATGATAAGCATTCGAATCATGGATAAAAAATATTTGATATAAAGCGTATATCGCATAAAAAACATATCTATAATTAAATTGAATACAGACACCGTTATGTATATGGATACAAATAGTGGTTTATATTTCCATATTCGTATTTATTTTTTAATCGAGTATACAAAAAATATCCCATATTTTACCTCAAGCTAATATGAATACAAGTACGGTTACGTATATTCATGTTTTTTTGCGCCAACGGCTTCATTCACTCATTGTTAGCTATCGGGACATCACATACATGAGAGCACTGATGGGGACTCCATTTACTCATTAATCAATTTTAGAAAGTTCAGTGATTCCCATAAGAGTTACATTCAATCTCCATTACAAGACACGAGTACTCGAATAAGCGTACATTCACATAAGTATCAACTTTTCAAATCCGTTCAAGGAAACAAATACATAGAACTCAAGAATTCAGATGGCAGCAAGTATCTACCGAGTAATGGTCACCGGAAATTAAGAACTTTTTTTTTTTGGAAATGAATCAAGAACTTCTGAAGCTATATATTTCCTTATTAATATAGCCATGTACTTACAAATTTTTCTTCTAATATGTTATGCCTCTCCAGCTCTATGTCTGATTCCGACACTCCAATGCTTTGAACATCAGAATTGCCCGGAATAGGCACACGGTGATTCTGCTCGGGGGCAGATCCATTGACCCGCTCCAACACAACCTCTGCGTCTGCATTTGGCGCGGCATCGTCCGTTGATTTACTCTGATTCCCTTTCTTCTTCCGGTTTTTCTTCTTCTTCCCATCCATTTCTCGGATTGACAGCAAGGTCCAAAGGGGTTAAATTGAAGGAGTGAACTCTGTATCAAAAAAAAAGGGGGGGGATCAAAAAGATCAGAAACCGAGACCGATCAAATCCCTAGAAAATCACAAGTTACTAGGTCGGATAGGGATCGTACCTAAAATCCGGCAGAAAATCCGATCCTTCTTCGGGTTCGGAGATCTGAGGAGAAGCAGGAACTTGGAGATCTTGAAGCTGGCACAGCGCGGAGGCCGGAATGCTCGACTGATTTCGGGAGCACGTCTAACCCTAAATCAGAAGAAGAACTGATGGGAGGATCTCAGATCGGAGATCTGGTGGGAGAGGCTCAGGTCGGATGCGAGATGGGGCAGCATGCAGCTCTTCTCACGTCGGTAACGGCTCGAATAGTGGGGATCCGTCCTGTGGTACAACCCGCTCACACCACAGCAATGTATTTATAATAATGGTACAAAACATCTAAAATTATAATATTACCCGCCTTTTTTTATTTTTTTATTTTTTTTACAATTTTAAAAAAAAAATACTCCGTCTGTTGTACAGGCGGATAGATTAATTAAAAAAAATTAAAAAATTAACCCCGCATTTTGTACAGACGGGTAACTTAATTAAAAAAAAAACATTTAACCCACTTGTTGTAAAGACAGGTAACTTATTATTATTCTTTATTTAAACGCTTATTGTACATACGAGTTTGATGTTTTTATTTCAAATTTTTTATTTAAACCGCTTATTGCAAAGGCGGATGGATGAGATATTTTTATTTATTTTTTGATCAATTATCTAACGTGTAATTACAATGGACAGCTCGTAATTTAATGGTTATTTGATTTACGCCCGCAAAAAAAGCAAATCAACGGCTATATTTTTCAACGGTAATTTCCAACGGCTAGTAAGGCATCTCTCTTTATGTAGATCATTTCTCACTCTCACTATCTCTTTCTCTGAGCAAACTTCATCCGAGCGACGTTTTCATTCTCTCGAAACTTTTTCAGCCAAGTCGGAGCGGCGTTTAGAGTATCTCCAACAAAGTCCGAGCGACGTTTTCTCTCTCACTCTCATTCCCATTACAACATCTAGCTTATTTGTTCTATTTTATACAAATTGTCATTCTCATTTCAGGAACTGGTTTATACTCATTTCTTCAATGGGACCTCGGATTCCGATAGTTTGTCGATACGACGGCTATATTGAAGAAATGACGTATATAGGAGGGAACGCTATGATCATCGCGCTTGGACATGATAGTACGCTGTCGGGGCTTCAAAGTGTCGTCGCTTTCATATATGGTCTCCCTCCCGGCTTCTTATTAAAGTCAGTCTATAGAATTAGTAAAAATAATTCTTGTTTAGTATAAATACATGATAATGATACATGGTATTTTGTCGTGCAATCTATACTAGCCACTTCAGGCAATATTAAAATTTTTATTGAATATCCATAAACTAATATTTTAGATAATTATAATAGTTATCAATCGACTAATTTTCATCATGGTGAACCTAACTCATCAGTGTTTTCTCAAAACGAGAAATGCAATTTTTCGATAATCCCTCCTCAAAAGCATGATAATGTAGGACATACTAACGCTGTATTACAAGATAGTGATGTATCGTTAGAAGTTAGTGATACTAGTTCTGATTCATCAATTGAGGATTTGAGTGATATGTATTTTGGAAAAATATATTCGATTTTAGAAATTCCATGCAAGATTTAATTATTAGAGGTAATTTTACGTTAAAGTACGAAGTTAATAATAAAAAAATTTACTATAAAATGTGATGTAGATGGATGTACTTGGTGTATTTATGCAAAGCGAATAGATAATAGTAATTTTTTTAGTATAGCTACGTTTAACACTTCACATTCATGTACTGATAGATTAATTTTAGATAATCATCCTCAATCATCATCTAAATGGATAAAGTCTAAAATTAAAAATAGATTAGTTAATAATTAGTAGTATGCACCAAACAGCATAATAAAAGACATGCTTCAAGAGTATAGTGTTGTTATATCATACTCGAAGGCATGGAAAGCCCAAGAAATGGCTAATCAAGAAATACATGGTTGTAAGATAGATGCATATCGTAATTTAGACCATTATTGTAAAACTCTTATTGAAACTAATACTGATAGTTTTGCATTTCTTTCGGCTAATGATAACAATAGTTTTCAAAGAATTTTTATTTATTTAAAATTATATATGGAAGGATTTAAAGATGATTGTTTACCGATAACTGTACTCAATAGTATATTTTTAAAAGATAAATTTTTAGGCATTATGCTTGTCGCAATATCGTATAATGCAAATAATGACATGTTTTCTTTAGCATATTCTGTAATTGAAGCTGAAGATAAGCATTTATGGGTATGATTTTTAAATTATCCTAGAGTTGTAATTAATTCTTATGATTTTTCAAATTATTATTTATTTCTAATAAACAAAAATGTCTTATTGATGGTGTTTCTCGTATTTTTTTTCGAATCGTATAAATTTTTTTGTCTTCGACATTTTCAACAAAATTTTAAAAAAAAATTAGAAAAGAATATTTATGTACGAAGAGCTGCTAAAAAATATAATAGAATATAATATAATATTATATTAGAATAAATTCAAGCCGAAGATCAAGAAGCTAATGCTTGGATTGTAAGGACTGATTCGACGCACCAATTGTATTTTTGAGTAACTACGCACTCAAATGTTCCACGTTGTAGAATTATAACATCTAACATTGATGAGTCTTTTAATTCATGGATTATACCTTTGCGCACGAAACCAATAACAGGGTTATTAGATGGGATTACATGTAAAATAATAAAACTTCATAAAAACGTAGAGAACTAGTCTTGAGTGGCAAACCCAGCTTGTACCAAAGATCGGAAAGAAGCTTAGAAAAAGAATAAAAAATACTAGAATATTAGACCTTCTAAATGTCAATGAGTATATTTTTGAGATACAAAATAATAAAAAATCAAGAAGAGAGGTCACACACCTAGACGATAGGATATGTACATGTGGAAAATAGCAGCATACATTGTTGTCATGTCAACATGCAATTTGTGCATATAATTTTAAAAGATGGAATGTTTATGAATTTTATCATCCACAACTACATGTAGAAACCGATTAGCTTATGCTACCCCTATGGAGGGAATACCTAGTCCCTATGAATTAGTAAGTCATATACAGAGAGAAAACCCAGTGTTACCATCCTTAACTCGTCATTGTCCTAGTCATCCTAAAGTTAGAAGGCGAAACACGGATGTCGGTGACGTTCACGTATTTCGTTGTAGTCGATGCCATGAGATAGAACATAGTTAGACAACATATAGAAATCCCATCGACCCTGAATAGTAATTATGTTTAAGCATAAATTTATAATCCATGATTTATAATTTTAATAAGGTTTAGGGTTAGGGTTAGAGTTAGGGGTTAGGGTCTGGGTTAGGGTTAGGTTAGAGTTAGGGTTGGGTTTGGCTTAGGGTCTGGGTTAGGTTAAGGTTAGGTTAGAGTTAGGGTTAGGTTAGGATATGGGTTAGGGTTAGGTTAGAGTTAGGGTTAGGGTTAGAGTTAGGTTAGGGTTAGGGTCGGGTCTAGGTTAGGGTTAGGGTTAGGGTTAGGGTTAGGGTTAGGTTAGAGTTAGGAGGCCCGACCCTCTTGAGCCTGGCTCTAAGAAAATGGAGGACAAGTCGGTATACTGTGACTTCCACCGGTGTCACAGCCACCCCACTATTCGGTGCTACCGCCTGAAGTACAACCTTGAAGACCTTTTGTAGGAGGGTCATCTCCAGGAGTTCAAAGCTAACGTCGGCATACCAAATGATTCACTTCCTCCATCTCCCCCTCCTCGGATGGAGAAGGAAACATGTTGGATATGCTCGGTCGTGTGTCAATCAACCCCCGTTGTCATTCGAGTGGAGATTTGCGGCATCCACGATAATCTCCACCACCAGATTCTGACTCAGAAAGCAGTTGAATGTCAAGTGCGATGTGTCCATTATGTGCGCGTAATGGCCTAAGTCAAGGAATCTTGGATCACGAAGCCAATCAAAAGCCTTCCATGGCCGGCCATCCACTTCACTGACCAAGATCTCAATGGAGTCTGCACTCCACATCGAGACCCCTTTGTCTTCCACGTCGTCATCGATGAAAACTCCGTCAATCAAATCCTCGTCAACACTGACAGCTCTATCAACATCATGCATGTTCTCTGACTGCTTCAAATGTCTCAGCCACAAGTGTGAAAGCCTTGATGTAATCCCCACTATCATCACCGGCTTCAATACGGAGCAGAGCATGACGATGGGAGAAGCGAGGTTCATGCTCGATCTTGGTAGAGAGATGAGAGCATCCATTCGATTCGCCATCGTCGAGGGAACAACGAACTATAACGCCATCTTGGGCAGACACCTTCTCCATCATATCAGCGTCGTCTCCTCCGGCCTCTTATCACTAAGTCCTAAAATTTCTAACCGGGGAGGGCATCAGGAGCATTCGAGACTATCAACATGTTGGCAGATCATGTAAGGCAGCGGCTGCGCAGATTCGGCCAATGCCTAACACGATGCCAGCGAAGCGTTTGACCGATAAAGGTGGTCCCTCGACCAGGTAGAAATCAAAGGATCCTCCGGTGCCAGAACCTTCACAAATGGAGTGGGATGCTTTTTCTTTAGTCAAGGAGATCACCCAAGTAGACCTTAGCAATGGTGATCTTCCTCGAGATATATTTATTGGTACTGATCTTAGCGATGCACAAATGCAAGACATTGTATCATTCCTCAAGTCCAATATCGACGTATTCACATGGAGCTTCGAAGATATGCCTGAGATCAATCCGGATGATGCATGCCATCGACTCACCATCAAAGAAGGGGCAAACGTGGTCAATCAGAAGCCTCAAGCAATCAGACCAGAACGTCTGATTGCAGTTCGAGAGGAGATCGACAAGTTATTCGCGACAGGCCTCATTCGTAAAGTGGAGTACCCAACTTAGATCTCAAACATTATCACCATCTTGAAGAATAACGAAAAGATCAAAGTCTCAATAGATTCATCAATGCCACCGCCGGGCACGAGCTTCTATCTTTCATAGATGGATACTCAAGCAATAATCAAATCCCTCTATATTCAAACGATCAACATAAGACTTGCTTCATAATAGACATAGACCTCTACTGCTATAATGTCATGCTCTTCGGTCTCAAAAACACGAGGTCAACTTATCAAAGGCTAGTCATGAAGATGTTCAAATAGCAAATCGGTTACGACATCGAAGTCTACATCGACAACCTGCTCACCAAGAATCGAAGCCGAGCGGATCACATCTCTGACCTCTCCGAAACCTTCCAAATTCAAAATAAGTATCGTAGAACTTGGATTCAACTAAATACGCCTTCGGAGTGCAGTCGGGCAAATTCCTGGGTCGCTTAGTGACCAGAAGGGATATCGAAGTAAACCCAGATCAAATTCAAGCAATCCTCGAAATACCATTGCTTTATAATCAAAATGTGATTCAATGTTGGTGATCTCGTCTTTAGAGCAGTTTTCCTAAACACAAAGGAACACGGCAATGACAAGTTTGCTCTAAACTGGGAAGGACTATACATCGTCGAGTCAGCAGACGAAAAAGGTTCGTACCAACTTGTCTCGCTGGAAGGATGATGGCTTCCGAGAGCGTAGAATGCATCACATCTCAAAAGGTTATATCAATAGATGTAACCACCCCCGAGTTATCAATAAAATGGTCATAGTTTCAAAATTTCATTGAATTCTATTTAAAATTCTATTCAATGCCATTTTTAGTTCGGTTCGGATTACAACACAACCAACTAACTTGCAGCAGTATAACGCTACGTGTCCCGACGCCAGATTTGACTAAAACGGTACTTTGCCCAGGTCAACCAGTACTAAGGCGATTCGCCGAGTACTCCGAATCACTGGCGTCGCACATGCTCTCGAGTTGCGTAAGAATTCATGCTTTCATGCCTCGCCACAGTTAGTTCGGTTCAAGTTACGACACGACCGACTAACTTCCAACGGTACAACGCTACGTGTCCCGACTTCACGTTCGACTGAAACAACGCTTCGCCTAGGTTAACTAGCACTAAGATGTTACACCGAGTACTCCGAATCACCGATGTCGCATATGCTCCGAGTTGCGTAAAAACTCATGCTCCCATGCCTCGCTACAGTTAGTTCGATTCGGGTTACGACACAGCCAACTAACCTGCAATGATACAACGCTATGTGTCCTGACGCTGGTTCGACTAAAACGGCGCTTCGCCTAGGCCCACCGGTACTGAGGCGCTACGCCAAGTACTCCAAACTCTAACCTCCATCAATCAACAAGGCCAAGGTCAAGCCCATGTCACTCGAAGATAAAGTCCGAAGTGTCTAATGCTTCGGCGCATTCAACAAGCCCAAGGCCCAGCCCTTGGCACTTGAAGACAAAGTCCAAAATGTCTAACGCTTCGGCGCATTCAACAAGTCCATGGTCGAGCCTTTGGAACTCGAAGACAAAGTTCGAAGTGGCTAACGCTTCAACGCATTGAACAAGCCCCAGGTCCAATTCTTGGCACTCGAAAACTAAGTCCGAAGCGTCTAACATTTTGGTGCATTTAGTAAGCCCAAGGTCGAGTCTTTGGCATTCGAAGACATTTAAAACAACATTCTATCACATAAGCATTCAACAGACATTCAGAGAAAGACATTTTGAATACAAATCATCTAACCTAAAAAGATGTTCTTTACTATCAAGTCAGAAAACAGATACAAGACTTGGCTACAAACTCAAGAAGAAGAAGAGATACAAGCTACCCTAAGGCTTTTCAATGCCAGACTCCTTCGACGATTGAGTCTCCGAACACTTCTTGGCAAAATCCAGGGCCTCGTTTGCCGTCTTCGTAAGGCTGTCATTGTTAACCTCCAGCTGCTTTACCCTCTTCTCTTGCTTAGCTCTGGAGGCGGCATTAGCACTCCTGGGCTCCTCGTTCTCCTCGTCATGCTCTTTCGCTTGTGCCTTCAAATCAGAGACAATAGCTCGAGCTGCCTCCAACTCCAAGTACAGCACGTCGAGGTGATTTCGGAGAAAGTCGAGGACTCGTGCCTCGGCAGCCTCATACCTTGCAGCTAAGGTTTTTTCCTGGGCCACCAATAGCACCACCATCCTTTCAGACAGAAGCTTCTCGATAACCTGGGTCTCCGCCTTCTGCTTCAGTCGGGCGCTCTTATGTGCTATCCGGATCAAACCGAATGACTGCAACAACAAGACAAAAGTTAGTAATCTCTAGGTCAAGGTAATTGCTCTAAGTTGATGATACACTCACCACATTAGCTGCGTCTTGGGTTACATCCTTAGGGTCATCGTCGTAGGCTCCAACGAAGCAGTGCAGGGCTGCCATGTAGAACTGGGGGTTGAGTTGGGCAGCCAACTCCTCCTGTACTGCTTTAGTCTTCTCCTTCTCTGCCTCTGCAGCAGCTGACCTCTTTAGGAGAGGCCCAGTGACCTGCTTCCTCGCCCCTCCTCATCGGTAGCTCAAAGGAAGGGGTGCTCGATCCCCCGGCCACAGCAAGTGACACCTCCTGCTCCTTCTCCTGCAGAGCCTCAGCTCCGGGAGTACATGCACATGCAAAACAAATCGATCAAGTTGATGATAGCAAAGGGCGATGCTACAAATGTCAAAGCTCGAATACTTACCAACTCCAGCCTCGCCGATGGCTAATTAGTCCAGCTTGGGCAAAGATTAGGCTGGGGAGGTCTCTGCCGCCATCTCCTCTTCCTTCCCCTCTATCAAAGCTACCAACGTAGCAACCATCTCTGCCATGAGCTCAGTCGGCTTGATCACGACCGGCTCTTTCTTGACGGCCTTCGATGGGGCAAGGCTCGATCCTCCGCCAGCCTTGAAGATCAGGTCATCGAAGTGAAAGGGAGACTCCTCCAACTCCTCTCCTTCCTCCTCTACCACCTCGGCAACCTTCTTACAGGATGGCACCCGCCTTACGACTTTGAAGTCGTAGGCCATTTCTGCCAGCTTCGTCCCCGCTTGGGACTCCTCCTCCAGCGCCACCTCTAGACAGAGAGACCGAGAGTCTGCATCAACGGCCGCCCTGGACTTCTCCTTTTCCTCTTCTTCCTCCTCCTCCGACCCTTCCTCGCTTGAGCTACCTTTTGTGGGTGCTCAACTTCTCAATCTCCTCTTGGGTTAGGAGAGGAGGGGATTTTGGTTTCTTCATCTTCCAGGCTTGCTTCGGGCCTTGCTGGACCCTATGATGATCCTCTCCACCACTGGAGACGCCATGGCCTTCTTCGAGACGAACTTTCGTTCAGTATAGGTCTTTCAGGGGCACTCCATCACAACCCAGGTCTGGCGATTGCTCACCAGCTTCTTTGCCCATCTCTTATCCTTATAGTCTGAATACATGGTGCCCATTATCCGTGTACCAAAGAGGCAGGCAGTGGAGAAGATTCGTCCCTCCGAATCGAATGGGGCAGGACATGAACTGCTTCCTGAAGCATATCCCTCAGGTCAGCTCCAAGAAGATGTTGTCGATGGTGGCTGCTCGCTTTGACATCCAGGCCCTGTCGCCCTCGGCCTGATAGCGTTGGACCTCATCAAACACCGCGAACTTCATGGCCTCCGGGACACTAATGGGGGACTATGCCCTAGTGACGGACAAGGGCCAGTTGGTGAAGGCCTTGTCCGAGTCCACGATGTCTTCGATGGACCTCAGGGCCGATGCTCCTTGGAGGTGCCAAAAGCCACTATGACTGGTCCTCAACTGCCACTTGTAGTGGTAGAAGAAGTAACCCAGCTCTATGTGGGCCCATTCTTCCTTCATGTTCGAGTAGCACTGTCGCAACTCCTTTTGGCAATCAGACTTCACTAGGTAAAATGCATAGATGATCCTCCATGTGTTTCCCCCCACCTGCCCCGGGCAGATTCCGAAGGTGTTCAACAGACGGGCATTGAAAGAAGGGAGCAGCAGCCGAAGGCTGCAGTTCAGCTGGCCCACAGAGATGATCGTCCCCAACGCCTTCTTCGCACTTGCTCTGGCTAGGAAGATCTCCCCGGCATCGATGCCAAAGGCATTGTAGATGGTGGCCAGCTTAGGGCGTGGTGGCATGGTAAGCTCCCTGAACATGCTGACCAACGCAGCCCAGTCATCGCGATAACTCGCCACCTTGTAGTAGCCAGCGTTGTAGACAAAAAGGGTCTTCTCCTCCACAAGCATCATGGGCGACACAGTTGCAGCCATACGCAGGACTTGGGTCGGCTTCATCACTGATGACTCATCCTCGGGGCGTCTCTTCAACACCTTTCCACCTCCTCTCGCCCTTGGGGTGGTGCCGGAGGGGACGGGGGACTTAGAAACTTGAGCATACGACTTGGTAGAGACATGGGTCGTCTCTCCCACCTTCACCCCTTTCATCATAACGATGACCTTATTCTTTCCTGACTTTGTGATATGGTGCCTCTAGCAGAGGCCATCGAATAAGCTTGGGAGAAGGACTCAAAAACTCAAAAAGGAGAGAGCAACAAGGGCAAACACTCAAAGAGCTCAAGAGCTTGAAAATTCTGGAAGCGCGAAATATTTTTTTGACCCCCCTATGGTCTACTTATAGGTCTTCTTTTCACTTTCCCGCCCTTTTTTCCTGCCAAAAACATAATGGCGGGAAATGAAAAGGCGGGAGGTGAAAGGACCAGGCCAGATTCAGTGAACTGGACCTGACCCTTCGCCTCCAAAGCGGCCACATCAGCATCCACGTAAGCACCATGCCACGCCAGCAACCAAGACAGTGCCCATGTCAGTACCATGCCACGCCAACGACCGCTTCAACGTCCACGCCAGCACCATGCCACACCAACGACCAAGTCAGCGCCCATGTTAGCATCATGCCATGTCAGCACCAGTCTCCACCAAATTTCAAAAAAAATGCCAAGTCCCAGCACCACGATCAGCCAATCGCCTGCACCTCGACTAACCGCTCAGTCGACCCCGATTCCACCTGGATTGGGCGCTAGGACCCCTTTGACACCCGACCCCCTCAATCGTGACCAGTTGATGACGCCCGATCGCCCGCAACCGATCGATCGATCGGTCGTTCGTATCTGACTGATCGCTCGATCGGCCCCGTTTCTACCTGGGTCGGGCACCAGGACCCCTCTGGCACCTAACCCCCTCAATCGCACCGATTGGTGATGCCCGACCGCCCGCGATCGACCAACTAATCGATCGGTTGCCCATACCCGACCGACCGCTCGGTCGACCTCGATTATGCTTGGATCGG
Organism: Chamaelirium japonicum; assembly: GCA_947650365.1. Classification (NCBI taxonomy): domain Eukaryota; kingdom Viridiplantae; phylum Streptophyta; class Magnoliopsida; order Liliales; family Melanthiaceae; genus Chamaelirium; species Chamaelirium japonicum. The sequence goes on from OX393552.1 coordinate 64,149,711, forward strand.
GCGCCAGGACCTCTCTGGGGTCCGACCCCCTCAATCATGATCGGTTGGTGATGCTCGATCTATCGGTCGCCCACACCCGACCGACCGCTCGGTCGACCTCGATTCCGCTTGGGTCACGTGACAAGACCCCTCTTGTGCCCGACCCCCTCAATCGCGACCGATTGGCGACGCCCAGCTGCCTACGACAGACCGACTGACCGGTCAGTCGCCAGCACCCGATCGATCGATCGGTCGGGCCTAGAGTCAACTGAGTCAAGTGCCAAAACCCCTCTAGCGCTAACCCCCTTGATTGCGACCGGTCGATGTCAACCAATCGACCGGTCGGTTGGTCACCAGTACTTGATCGATCGGTTGGTCATCGACCGACCGGTGGTGAATGGTTTGTAGCCCCCTAAGGGTCGGCCCTTGGCAGGGGGTCGGCAGACGCTACAGTCGGCCTCAGACAACAGGTCGACGGATAGAACATGGGTCAGCCCTTGGTAGGGGGTTGGCAGACAAAGTTGGAGAAGTTCACTAAACTTGAAACCCTCGGCAGGCAACTAGGACGGATTCCTCCAGCCCTTGTATCTTGGAAATGACCTCCTTTTGCTAAACCCTTGGACACTGCTCTGCATCCCTGGCTTGCTAGCTCCCCCGCCGAAGTACTATTACAGCCCAGGGGTCGACCTCCCTCTGTGCTGGGACTATCTCCTCACACTCGATCCTTCGACAACGAGCATGCAGACACTACATACAGCCTCGAACAGCGGGTCGACAAACAGAACTTTGGTTGGCCCTAGAAAAAGGGTCGGTAGATTCTACCGAAAATTTGCCAATATACCTCGATATCGACAAACCGTTTTTGCACCTAGATTTGAAACCAGTACAGCTCAAACTCATGGTGAGTCTTACATCAAAGGGTAGGAGATTAATAAGATCCCTTTCTACCTTGTCAAAGCCGCCTCGACATCAACAGGCTGATTTTGCACCTTAAAGTTCCAGCCAGCTAGGTTAGCACCTGTCTAGCTGGGAGGGGTAATTGTGGCTGTAAAATCTGGCTAAACGCTCGAAGGTGGGACCTGCCATCCCGCCCTGGGGCCCACGGAGATAACAGTGGAACCCACTAGACCTGCTAGGGCCTATGGAGGAGATAGTAGGACCCACCTGCCCTGCCTATGGCCCACGAATATAACGGTGGGACCCGCTAGCCCTGTCTAGGGCCTACCGAGACTATCTGGGGTTTGGTAAATTCCCTCGGATATTTACCAAAACCCCAGATATTTCCAAAACTCTATAAATAACAGACCCTGTAAATAATCTAGATCGAAATTCATTATTACGAACTCCACTTTCTACTTTTTAGAGCTCCCAGAGCCTTCTGGTATTTAGACTCTAGTCAAGCCTACTCCACCCTCTGTCTACTTGTATAAGCACTCCTCGGCCTGTCAAGAGTAGCTCTACTCTTTCAGAGTTAGTGGATTCAAAGGTTGCGTCTTACGGCACGGAGACGTAGGCTGCGGCCGAACTTTGTCACCACATCCTATGTCAACTCCCTCTCTTTCTCCTTTCTCTCTCTTTCCCTACTCAACAACGTTTGCTCAACAGCTCAGCATGCGACAGCTCAGCACTCTATAGTACACCATACCTCAAAGTCAACAATCAATCGATTGTTGGTGAAAAACCGTACGACGACCGTAATTTCCCCTACATAAATAATAATTAATTAATTTTGTTATGATATCATGATGATGTCACAGTTCAACCTCAGGTTGACCCGGCGGTTGTACCGATGACCCGTAACCCGGTCTCCTTTCCGGTTTGATGAACGGTCCGATTTTGAAAACATTGCACCAAAGGGTGGGGTTATATAATGCCCTCGGTTTGCTCTAGGCGGCCCTTTAGTCGTTGAAGTTTATACCAATTACATCCATAACTGTAGGTAGCTTCAAGTCTGGTTGAAACTAGCTTTGAAGTGAAATGAAAATAACTTGCGATATGAAAAGACCAAAATCTCCCCCGTTTATAGGCGGCCCTTGCCCTCCTCCTCCTCCTCCTCATTCCCTTCTTGGAAGCTCTTCCTCTCTCATTCTCCTCCTCTACTTCTTCCCGCCTTCGTCGCCGGCAACCCACCATCGTCGTCTCCTTCCTCCTCCTCCTCCCTTCATCTTCATCCTCCCCTTCTTCGCTAGGAAGTCTGAATACATTTACCGTGCATTCGGCCATGAAGTCGGAATGCACAATAGATGCATTTAGCCATCCTAGCCGAATACATAGTAGATGCATTCAGCCTGATTTGACCAAGTGTTATGATTTCATTGGGACGGGAGGAGGAGGTGGAAGAAGGAATAAGGGAAGAGGAGGAAGAAGAAGGGGAGGAAAAATGAGGAGGAGGAGGAAGAGAAGATGACGACGACCGGTTGGATGGGCGGCGACATCCAGGGGTGGACAGTACTAAATACTTTACGCTATGTAAGAATGTCAGGGACGAAAACTGACATCATCCCAACGATCTCCGACGATAAGAGGCGGTTGAAACGAGAAAAAATTCAAACGGAGAAGATGGACAAACTTTTTATTTATTTTGTTTAATCTTTATAAATAAAATAATAATAAAAATACAACAGTTGTTCGGAAGTGACATTTGGCACGTGTTGAGGGCAAGAAAAATAATCAAGTTTATTTTAAGTAATTCGTGTGAGTTGGGGGGCCTTTTTTCTGTGGACGAAACGATCCCGCGTCCTAGCCGCTCATATTAGGGGTACTATCGTCATTTGGTGGTGACGTGTCTCAGGTAGATAGCCGGAACTGGTCGTCTACATATATACAATCTCAGGTGCCCTTGTCCTCCCCGAAACTCGCCACGTCGTGTGAATCACCAGTTACCGGCGATCCCTCAGATCCGGCGACCGGCTACCGGCTAGAAGTCGACGATCGGAATACGGAAGTCCCTCGATCCGAGGAGAGCCCTCGGTGCGAGGTAGCTCTCTCCATCCTCCGGTCGTAAAAATCTGTTTTTTTTATTTTTGGGAATTCCCGGAGGAAATGGCTCCTCAGAATCAATTTTATCTACTTTAAAAATTCGATTTTTCCACCATGGTAGTAGCTCAAACCCCCCCAATTTCGAATCGAGTAGCAATCTGAGGTCAGATCGTGCCTTGGATCAGAGACTCAATCGGACCGTACGAGCGGGGAATTCACGGCAAGAAATCCCGTGCTTTGCATTGCGGATTTCCTTTTTTCTCGAATATCTGCTGTTTGTAAATGTGGAAATTTTTTGGGTGTATGGTGAATCAATTTTTTATGCACGTGCAAAATTGTGGCTGATTCTTGTAGCCCTTGTTCGCTGGCGGCGGCGGCTCTGCTAATTTACCAGATTCTTGGTGATTTTATTTATTTTTATTTGGTATTAGTTATTTTGTTGTTTTTCTCATGCATTCTAATGAGTCACTAACTGTCATTTCAGTTAACTGCCAAAAATTGTAAGGTTGTACATATGTTTTTTTTTTGACGTCAGCTGGTGTCCCGAAACCTTTCGGGCAATGGACCCACTTCGGGCTCGGACGAATCCCTCCGGGATGCCGGACCGACGGGGGGGGGGGGGGGGGGGGGGCGGGGGGAGTATTGAACCCACAACCTCCTCACCAAAGAATTGTACATATAGTTTTTGGCCGTCCATGCATCCAGATCCTCTCTCTCAACCGATCATCTCTCTCCCTCTCTCTTGATCTGTGGCTCTCTCTCTCTATCTAAATGATAACAGCCATCCGATTTGCATCGAATGACTGTGATCATTTATATAGAGAGAGTACGCACACCATTATGTTACCACAACCGAGGTGGGACTAATAGAATACTAACACACTACATCTAATAGGTTGTTTGGTTCAGAAGTTTTTTATTTAATTTATCCAGTTAGCATACAATGTGCATGATATCGTCTCCGTTCCCTATCTCTTATAAGCATATGGTATTTTGGGTTATTTTCATGCCTATTTTCTTGGTTTCTAAGTTCAATTTCTTCAATTTTTTGTTTTATTTCTACTAGGAGAAGCCGATAATCCATTATCTGCTTGGACCTATTACGTTCTAATGGGGAATTGCTTGGGAAAGGTTAGTTTATTAATTTGCTAATGTTTGTTAATTTGCTCAAGTGATCTCTGAACGCTCTATTTTCTTTAAGTTTTAAATGCATATACTGACAATCATAGCTGCAATTTTTTTGTATCATGGCATCTGTACGATTTTGGAGTTGATTGTAAGATTGTTGCATCTGTTGCCTTTGTGATAATGACAATGAAAATGACTTGTCAAGTTACTGTTGTGGGCCTGACCATTGATCTTTCTTGGCCGATATTCTGAGCAATTTTTATTTTTTACTTTTTACTAGTCACGGTCTTTGACCATAGATTTGTAAGACAGTCCTGGAACGAAGTTTTGTTTAACAAGGGATTTCAGTTTGGGTTTTGTTGCATGTAAAGTCATTAATGTCAAATGCAGTGATATTCTTTTTTGTGACAAGAGATTAATGTGAGCATGTTTTCATTGCCCTTTACTGTCTTAGATGGGCATTGAGGTGTTGGTTTAAGATTTGGTGAAATTTATGCGAGTATGTTTTCTTTGCTGTGTATTGTATTAGATATGCACTGAGGTGTTGGTTTATGTTTTGGTGAAAATTGCATCAAGCTGCCTGATTATCTTTATTCACCAATCCTTGTTAAGACATTTGCTTTCTATTTGCTTTCTTCTTTTTCTTTTTTTGCTGTAGAATGTGGATGATGCTGATTCTGATGATATGATTGATTTCCACGGTGGAAATGTGCATGTCGTAACCAACAAAGAAGGCTGGGATCAGAAGATTTCAGAAGCAAACAAGGATGGAAAGATAGTAAGTTTTTTTTTCCAAAACCACAGCTAGAATTGGGTTGTTTTGGGCTCGCTCATGTAATGCTTATTTAAAGTCCTGTTGGTTTACGTGGGGATGGTACAATCCACAGCCACATGCATCAAGCATTCAAACTCAATAGTAACTAGGAAGCTTAATATCTGCAAAAAAACAAAACTAGGAAGCTTAATATATTTTCTCTGGAAAATGTTTGCTGAGTTTGTCTTTCTGTACTGAAATTGTACGCATATCTATGTCATGTGGATGGTTAACTTTCAATGAAGATTATTAGATGTAGTGTGTTAGTATTCTATTAGTCCCACCTCGGTTGTGGTAACATAATGGTGTGCGTACTCTCTCTATATAAAGAGAGGTAGTCTTATGTAATGCAATGTGTGATTAATGAGATAATACAAGGAGATTTTCTCCCCAATCCTATTCTCTTTCCCCCTCTCTTCGTAACATGGTATCAGAGCCAACCCTCGCCTAGGGTTTCGACACTCGCCTCTCCTGCCTCGGCCTCCTCGGTCGTCGTTGACGACATCGAGGAGGCCGGGAACAGTACAAACTACAAAATATATATATTTTTTTCCTGTCTCTCTCTCCTAAATACCTGATCGATCCGGTGCGGTCGCCGTCTCGTGCCGGCCACCGATCCCGTCGCCCGCCGTTGAGCTCGGGCAGCCTGCGCCCGCCAGATCTGCCGGATAGTCGCACCCGCCGGATCTGCTGCGCCCGACGGTGCCCACTAGCCTCGCCCTCGCAGCCGTCCGGTCCCGGCCAGGCGGCCGGCATCTTCGCCTTGCGAGCGGCACAGATCATTAGCTGCTCTTGAACGGCCGGTACACCTTGAGGTCGTCGACGACGCCGGCAATGGACCCAGCGACCGCAGCCACCGTGATGACGAGGCACGCCAAGCTCAGCATCTGCAGGCACACCCATCGCGTGCTCCACCTCGGCACCTTCTTCTACACCACGTACATCTCCACCGGGAAGTACACCGTCAGCGGCCAGAACCCGTCAGCGGCCACACCAGCCGGAAGACGTTGAGACAGAGGGATCTCGTCGGGGTGAGCGACACCCTGATCTCGCGGCTGTTCAAGGTGGCGTGCCCTCGCGCCGGCCCGCCTGAAGACCGATGACCGCCGGCCTGCGCCTGAAGACCCGCCGGCCCTGCGCCGGCCTTGCGCCTGAAGACCCGCCGGCCCTGCGCCTGAAGACCCGCCGGCCGGATCTGCCCGCGCCGGCCCTGTGCCTCCACCGCACCACCTGCTCCTCCACCGCGCCGGCTTGCCATTGCCCTGCGCCCGCCGATCACGCCGCCAGTGCGTCTCCGACTCTCCCTCGCCTCCCGGATCTCTCTCTCCCTTCTCCGAATTTCTCTCCTCCTTTCTCTCTCTTTCCTTATCTCCTCTCTCTCTCCTATAATTCGGATCATCCCTTTAAAATCACATCACAGTCGTCCCTTGCCCTCAATCTCTCTTTCTTTCCTCTTTAGCTGATCACAGCCGTCCATGCATCCAGATCCTCCCTCTCAACCGATCATCTCTCTCCCTCTTTCTTGATCTGTGGCTCTCTCTCTCTATCTAAATGATCACAGCCATCCGATTTGCATCGAATGACTGTGATTTACGATTTGCTGCCGTGTGCGTACTCTCTCTATTCTCTCTCGGATCCCTTTTAACTTGAGGCTGTGCTTTACGCTTCACCTATACTTTACACCCGATCCGATCACGGCCTAAAAACCCGTGAGTTTGCGCCCGTGACTGTACTGTGCCCTACACCCGATCACAGCCGTTGGTTTCTATTTTCTTTTGAATCCGGCCCTCTTTCACCTGGCCCTTTGCGCCGTGCGTTCTCTCTGCGACCCTGCACTCGAGCTGGCGCTCCTCCTGGAGCCATCGGTCTTGCTGGCTGTCTTGCTAGCTGCCGAAGCCCTAAGCCGTTTGATCCGACCGCCTTAGCGTCCCGCGCCCGCTGTCAGCTGCACCTTAAGCTTTGTCAGCCCGCCTTGCACCCTATGCTCTTGCGCTTTGTTGATTCACCTGCCCCATCGCCTCGCTATGTGCCCTTATCCCTTGGTATTTTTGCGCTCTGCGCCCTACCGATCCGCCTTGCACCTTTTAAATCCTCTCTAGTTCCGGTCACACTTGTTTTGTGCCGGCTTTTGGATCTTTTTTCTCGTTCCGGTCACACTTGTCTTGTGCCGGCTTTTAGATCCTCTCTAGTTTCGGTCACACTTGTTTTGTGCCAGCTTTTTGATCTTTTCTCGTTCTGGTCACACTTGTTTTGTGCCGGCTTTTTGGATCCTTCTTGTTCCGGTCACACTTGTCTTGTGTCGGTTTTTGGATCCACTCTCGTTCCGGTCATTCTTGCGCCGGCTTTCGGATCCTCTTCCTTTCCTTGGTCTTGTGACCCTATCAGAGCTACGACTCTTTATCTTCTTCTTCTTTTCTTTGTCTGTGATGATTGAGATCTTCTAAGAGGTGTGAAGTACTTGCTTCGGCCGGGTGCTTGCCTCTTATGAGGTCTCACGCATTCACATCTTTTTTTAGCCGCTCTCTCTCCTTTCGGCCTCCGTTATTGCCGGCTTCCATCACCGTCGGCTTCCTTCGCTCCGATCCTTAGTGCTCATTGCCAATTCCCCCGGTTGACCTGCTTACAGGTTGGCCGGGTTCCCCCGGTTGTCCTGCTTGCAGGTCAATCGGGTTTCCAGGACGACTTGCTTGCAGATCGTCTTGGCACTATCTTTACTTTTCAGCATAAAAAAGGGTTATTTGATGTCATTTTTTTTTCTTTTTTCTTTCTTTCTCCTTCCTTTTATTAAGCAAACTGATGTCGGTTTATACCTTACATCAGTTTGACGGGGGGTATTAGATGTAGTGTGTTAGTATTCTATTAGTCCCACCTCGGTTGTGGTAACCTAATGGTGTGCGTACTCTCTCTATATAAAGAGAGGTAGTCTTATGTAATGCAATGTGTGATTAATGAGATAATACAAGGAGATTTTCTCTCCAATCCTATTCTCTCTCCCCCTCTCTTTGTAACAAAGATCAAAACTAGTAAGCTTATATTATTCATGTTAAGTCGTATTTTTTTATTTGATTTGAAATAAAGGTGACTTATTTTGTATCTGAGTTTAGTTGATATGCATATTTAAAGTAATTCAACTTATTTGACAAATAAAAGTCTTCCTAGACAAGTACAGAGCCACTGAAGAATTAAATACTCGGTCTATGATGACAATAAATGACGGGGCTTTGGTGTAGCATCTGATGACCGCCAACCCTCCTAAATAATACTTTATGGTTGAAATCTCAGAAGCCCTGTTCTTCGGGGCTATGGACAAGTTTCATGGTTTTTGCGATCATAGATTATGTAGACGAAACTCTCCTTTTCTTCTTGACTGCACTTCTGTCTGTCCTAGATCTGACTCCTTGGTTGCTTGGCTTGTGCATAATATGTAATTGCAATTTCATTTACCATCTTCCAAACTAATTGATCGAAGCCTTTGTTTAGTCTTTATGATAGGGGAGTTGGAGAAATGTATGACAACTAATCGATCAAGGGACAGGTTTGCCCTTGAATTGGGTCTAGCCTTGTAAAACAATGGGGCCCTAGGTGAGATTTGGGGTGAAGGTGTTTGTCCTCAACTCCTACGTTATCTTATAATTGTTCCTGAGCTTGGAAAGGTATTCTGGTGAAGGGACATTGTTGTTTCGGTTTTCCTTATCCAACTATCATCTTGGGCACTTATTTTAGTGATCACACTAGTGGATAGTGGCTTTTCTTTGTATTTTTGATGGGGAATCCCTTTGCGCTTACATAATAAGTTGTCTCCAGAAAATAGTCTCCTTCCTTGGGATTAGCAGAGCTATTATAAAACAAAATCAAACTTTCAATCTAACTTAATGATAGTGCTAGTCCTTATTGATAATAGTCTTGACATGGAATGGTTTAGAAGAGATTGCTTTCTAAAAAAAATATTTAAGCGATTTGAGATTAAAGGTCTGGGTCAACTTAGATTTATTCTTGGTATTGAAGTGGCAAGATCAAGTAATGGAATCTTCCGTGTGTCAAAGAAATTATGTTCTTGATCTTCTAGACTCTTTTTTTTTTTTGAGAAATTCCTCTCCGAGAAGGAGAGGATGGGGTTAAGCCGTACCCCAAGCTATATTATTAAAAAAGGATAAAAGAGAGGTTACAGATTACAAAGGAAAGGGAGCATATCTCCCGATTGCTTAGGAGAGAGGGCTGTGGACCAGGACTGCATCATCCTCTTGAATTTCTCCCAGACCTCCGCTATAGAAAGCTCAACTCTAGAGAAGACTCGAGCATTCCTCTCTCTCCAAATGCACCAACAGAGACCAATAACTAGAAGATCCCAAGTCGATCTGAGTTTACTCTTGATTCTCTTAGCGCGCCAAACAGTCCATAAGGAACGTATAGATCCCGGATGACCCTCAATGAGAAATCTGTGCTTAAGCATTCTCCACAGCTTGCGGGAGTAGGAGCAACGTAGAAACAGATGGTCAACATCCTCCCTATGGCCAAGGCAGAGCGGGTAGGAAGAGTCTGGGACGCTTGGGTTATTCCGCAGACGGAGATTAACTCTGGTGAGAATCCTCTCTTTTATTGCCAACCACATAAAGATCCTAGTCTTGAGAGGTGCTGGAGATTTCCAAAGATGCAAAGCAATCGGACAAATTAACCCTCCTGCATTGAAGAATCGGTAAAAAGACCGGACCGAGAAGGCTCCTGAGGCTTCCCATTTCCAATTTGAGGAGTCTCTATCGGGAGAGAGCACGAAGGAGGAAAGGATGCGGTAGAGCTCTGCTAGGTGATCCTGCTGCAAAGGATCAAGGTTCCTCCTGAATCTCACCGACCAAGAGAAATTACCTTGAGACCGGAAAACCTGAGAACGGACAGTAGCATTCTGGTCCCACGCCAGGTCGAAAAGATCAGCAAAGAGTGAAGTGAGAGTGATATCACCTACCCATTGATCTAGCCAGAATTTAATGTTCCTCCCATCCCCTAGAACCAGCTTAGTACCGCAACAAAAGGCTGTCCCAACTCGACAAATACCTTTCCAGAACGGTGAGATCTTGCCCGAACTACGACTCCTTGCTTGAAGAGGGGAAAACCGCCTAAAGTAGCGATCTCTGATGATGTTCGACCAGTGATCTCCATGATCGTTCTGCAATCTCCACCACCATTTCCCCAGCAGTGCTCGGTTGAAGTCTCTCAAATTAAGAATCCCCAATCCTCCTTGAGCTTTGGATTTACAGGCGACACCCCACTTGACAAGGTGGTAGGATCCCGAGGTACCATCCGCTCCTCTCCAAAGGAAATGGCTTCTGATACTGTCGATCTTCCGAATCACCCAAGAAGGAACAAAATAGAACGCCAAGCAATAGGATGGAATGGAGGAGAGAACAGAGTTAACCAGACAAAGACGACCTCCGAGAGACAGGCGTCTGCTCTTCCAGTTCGAGAGGCGCAAGTCCACTTTCTCGACTACTTTAGACCAATGAGCTCGAGAAATGGGTTTGTTGCTGATTGGAAGCCCCAAGTACTTCATTGGAAGCTCGTCCAATCTACAGTTCAGAAGCAAGGAGGCTCTAGTGGCAAATTCTTCTGAGGGCCCCACATAGAAAATAGAACTCTTGTTGAAATTAATACGCAGGCCTGAGCAAAACTCCAGCCCATAAAGAATGATCTTCAGCACTGCTATTTGTTCAAGCTTCGCTTCACAGAAGAGGATAGTATCGTCAGCGAAATGAAGATTCAAGATGCAAACCAACAAGAACTATTGATGCCAATCATAGAGTGGGAGATAAAAGTGTGGAGATTCTTGAAGATATAGGTTGTTATCAAAGACTGGTGGGTAGGTTACTTTGCTTATTGGACCCTACAAGGCAACAACTTATGTTGTGAGTGTGATCAATGGTTGTGGTGCTTAGTGGCAAGCTCCCCCCCCCCCCTCTTTCTCAAAATCACAGTATCGGTCGGTCCTGGACCGGTACGTACTAGCCGATACAGCCCGATACCAGTTGAGACAAAAAAACCCCAAAAAATCAAATGAATAAAAAAAACCCCGACGGTCAGTACCAGTTCATATGGGTCGTATCGACTGGTATTGGCTTGAATCGACCGATACGAACCAGTACGTATCGATACCGGCCGGTACGGGCCAGATATCGGGATCGGGCCCGGTCTCATTCCAGCTAAAATCGCTATGCCGGTATCGTCCGATTTTTGAACCATGCCCCCTAGGCTTGGTCAATGATATTGAAAGAATGTTAAAAACTTTTTTATAGTTATAGTTAAATAAGTCTTTGCCTCGTTTTTCTCTTTCATTGCTATTATCTTTTATCTTGTTCCATACTTCCATGTCTTTTGTACATCTCCAATGCTCCATTACAGATTATGGTTTGAGAATTTGTCTACACCTGCACCAATTCAGATTTTGGCTCCTTCGAACTGAAACACCACTATGAACCCTATTTGGGTTTGATTCGTCGAAATAAACTGAATTTGATCAAAAATATGTTGAATTATGGCCGATTCAGTCAAATAAAACCTAAACCAGGCCCAAATTAGTTGAAGCACGCCCCGATCGGTTGAATCAAGCTTGAAGTAGCCAAATTAGATGCAAATTTATTAATTTTTATGACTATTAATATTTTGTTGGAAATAGTCGAGCCTAAGCCCGAATTGCACAATTTGATTCATTTTTTGTTCAGGCTGAACTCAAACCCGAATCGAATTCTCAAACATCTGTTACATATTTTACAACTATTGCCAGGGAAGAGCAATTGGGAAAAGGAGAAAAGAGGAGGGAGATGGAAAACTCATTGTTGCACATGTTATTACCGTGCTACTTAATAGGATTGCAACTTGGGCGGGTTGAACCCGACCCAACCCGACAGTTATGGGCTCATATTATTGAAGGACGGGCTGGGTTTGGGTTGGAAAAAGCCAACTCAATCTAAATTTGGGTTGGGCTCGAGCCAAGGGGCTGGTCAACCCGGCCCAACCTGAACCCAAGTTGAGTGTAACATGTCACCTTATAGCCTTAGAGGCCCCATGAATATGATTCTTATAAATGCATGGATCATATTCCCTATCAAAAGAGCCACAAACCATCGCATAATGGCGTTGAGAGACATCTCATTGGTAAGGATTGAGGATAAACAAAATTTCTTGATATTTTACTCTTTAAAATTCAAAACCTTGGACAAGTAATAATATAAGCATTATCTAAACTTGTGCAACCCGACTTGATCTACCAATTTGCGCTAACTCGAGTTGAATTTGGGCTTGGAAATTTTTCCTCGGTTTGGGTTTGGGTTGAGGTGCGTCGGTTGAAGGTCGGGTTGAGTTGGGTTGCGGGTTGAGAGTTTTACAACTTGAATTGGGCTTGGGTTGACCTCCAACCCGACCAAACCCGCCCGAGTTGCAACCCTGCTTCCTAAGAGGCTCCATGTGCAGCAAGCACACCCCTAATGACTGGGGTACCTAGTAGGTTGACCATTGAGTTCTAGGCAAGGCCGCCCTAGGGATAAAAAAAAAGGTGTGTGTGTGTGGAGAGAGAGAGAGAGAGAGAGAGAGAGAGAGAGAGAGAGAGAGAGAGAGAGAGAGAGAGAGAGAGAGAGAGAGAGAATGCAGGGATGTGGACCCTTTTACTAGAATATTGCACATAAATGCTCCACCTCCATTAACCATTTATGTGGAATTCAGCCCAAATCATATTCTCCAAATTAAGAAATTAATCATGATTGTTTGGTCGCTCTAGTTATAAAAACACTTTACTTTTTAGAAACGATGGACACATGGAACATGGGTAATAGCACTAAAACGTTTTTTGTGTACATGTATTTATTCTTATCAATATAAAGCATGTAATACTGATCCATGGATCTTTATGTTCTCCAAAGCTAAGATGTCTATTTGTAAAATATGCCGGGTAATGATGCTTTCCCTCACATGTCAACTGTCATATGTGAGGTTCCTTGGCACGATATCTTGGGAGGCTGAAATCAGGGTGTCAACTCGCGTAAAATTACTGTGCAATCCTTCTGCGAAGGCTTCTTGCGTATATTACACATTGAATAATTGGTTTTTATTAATTTTGTATTGATGTGTGTCCATCTGTTTTGTTAACATGTCAAAGGTTTGAGATAATCCATGTTGATCCCCTGTGCTGAGATGGAGTAACTGATGATATTGACTTATTTTTTTTTTATTTAATTGGCTGGAAGTGCTGTGTTAACAGAAGATGTTTTACCTTTAAATATTTCACATTTCTTTTTTGAGCATCTCCCTATAATTTGGCATTCAATAACCCTATCAACTTGGGTGACTTGCTAATTTTTGGCACCACCAATTCAAATTTATCTATCATTCATGTAGCCAACTTGAATTATATTAGTTTGTATGTTTCATCTTACACTGTGAATAAACTAGTACGTTGTACCAATGTTTCTAACATCAAATTGGCTTAGATACTATCTATTTACCAATGTTCATGTCTACCTATTTCATGTAAACATTATTTGACTTAATGACATGAGACAATGATATGTTTAAGATTATAGCCAAGTTGATTTGTGTTGATTTCCAACTTAGGGTATGTTCAATGCGAACATGAATTATCTAGTGCAACATGGATACTAGTGTTAAAGCAATTGACTTTTAATATCCCCCTTCTACGACATGGGGGTATAATACATTTGCTCATGTACATGTATATTCATGTATACATGACGAATTTCTCTCTCCTTTGTATTAGGAATGCAGCATGTTTGTGTATTTTTTGTAATCAAAATAAGGATTTTTGAACTACAAAATGGTTTACATATCACCTTAGCTAATAAATAAATTGTACCTCAGAATGAATATCAAGCCTTTGGCTTCTTTGATTTTCATCTGAAGTCTCTCGATGTCTAAGGGGATCTTGTTGGGTTGCTCCTTGGTTGTATGAGCTAAAATTTCATAAACAAGTGTCAAGAAGTTTTCCTGCCAAGTAATCTCTTAGAATTCATGCTTTTGCCCAAAATTTCCATGGTCTTGAATTCATTAACAGATACAAAGGGTTGATGTGGAGTCAAGCCAATTATAAAATATTGTAGATGTTTTTTGATATAGTTCGATCCATAATGTTGATACCAGGTGACAAACAGGGGATAAGGCAGGCTAAGTTAACATTAGATGAAAAAGTAATAGAAGAAATAACACAAATAGACTCACAAATAGGCAATTTGCAATATAAGTGTTCGATAGAGTAACTTCAAGTGGGAGCATATTAAGCTCAGCATAATATGCTTGTTATACGACATCAGTATCACTAGCCCCAGTACCCTAAAATTAAGAGAGATTTTTTCGCGTTTCAATTTTAAGCTACAAAAATGCATAAGTATTTTATCCCAATGGTTGTTGTTATTCTTAGCAATCACCTCTCCTTGACCACAAATCTAGATCAGTTATAAGCCTGCATAAATATTTTTGGAAAAGACAGACTTAAAAACAAAGAGTTGCCTAGTCGGGTCCGAACTGGGTCAACTGGTAGTTTGTAAGGTCAAACCAATGACATCATGCTATGCTTAGGTTAGCGTTTAGGTTTAAAGCACTGAATTGTCTACGACCACAAAAAAGAGGTATGCTGCTTAGCTGTTCATCAAACTTGGGACTGAACTATGCATGATGTGTCATTGTGTCTGTTAACGGATAGTCCCACATCGGTAAGGGAGGCACCCATCACCCGCTTAATATACCCGCTGTGGACCTTCCCTAACAACCCGGGTTTTGGGGCGTGAGGGTACCTAACATGGTATCAGAGCTCTAGGGTTTCTCCGCGGTGAAGGCGACTCCTCCGGCACCTGTCTCCTCCTCCTCCTTCGGCCTTCCGGTAGCTCCCCAACAGCTCCTCCCGCACCGGCAGCCCCTCCAGCCCCCTCTTGCACCCGATTCCCCCCTCCGGCAGTCCCTCCAGCACCCTCCTACACCCGATTCCCCCCTCCGGCAGCCCCTCCAGCATTCTGGCAGCCCCTTCAGCCCCCTCCTGCACCCGATTTTCCCCTCCAGCAGCCCCTCCAGCACCCGATTCCTCCCCTCCGGTAACTCCTCCAGCACTCCGGAAGCCCCCTTCGCCCTCTCCTGCACCTCCTGCAGCCCCTGCCGCACCTCCAGCACCCGATTCCCCCCTCCGGCAGCTCCTCCAGCACTCCGACAGCCCCTCTTGCACCCGATTCCCTTCTCACCCGCACCAGCAGCCCCTCCAGCACCCGATTCCCCTCTCCGGCAGCCCCTCCAGTATCCTTCTACACCCGATTCCCCCCTCCTGCAGTCCCTCCTGCACCTTCTGCAGCCCCCGCCGTCCCCTCCTGCACCTCCTGCAACCACCGCCGCCCCCTTCCTGCACCTCCTGAAACCCCGCCGCCCCCCTTATGCACCTTCTGCAGCACCCCGAGCCCCTCCTCTTCCAATAGAACCCCCCCTACAGCCCCTCCCACCCCCTAAAGCACCCGTCGCCCCCTCCTGCACCCCCTGACGTCCAGCCGCCCCCCTTCTGCACCTCTTGCAGCCTACACCGCCCCCTTCCTGCACCCCCTGCCGCCCCCCATCGCCCCACCGCTCCTCCCCTGGCCCTCTTCCTCCAGTCCGTCTCCTCTGTACCGAACTGTCCGGGACTTCCCTTGTGTCGACTCGCCCCCGTACTTCAGGGGTATGGCTTGATACATCTCTCGGCTCCCATACTGCCTGCACACAGTAGTTGATCGTCGAGTCCCTCCGTCTTTTCGTTTTGATGGTATTCTCGGGCCATGTCCCTCCACTACATCAGTCGACTGTGGACGTCGTCAGGGTCCCCTCCGCCATGATGGCAGGACTGCTGTTGCCGGTGATCTCCCTACTCCAGCATCGCCTGCCACCACTCCTGCTCCGTCTCGGTTTTATTCCGACCGCCTCCAGCGCTTTGAGGAGTTATTGTTTCGATATCTCGCCTCCACCGGCTCTTCGACAGATCACAGTCTTTCTGTCACTCCGGGTACTTATGCTCAGTCTCGGTTTTACTCCGACCGCCTCCAGCGCTTTGAGGAATTACTGTTTCGATACCTCGCCTCCACCATCTCTTCGACAGATCACAGTCTTTCTGCCATTCCGGGTACTACAGCTCCATGGATCTTCGACTCGAGTGCCTACTGCCACCTTACCTCCGATCCTTATGTACTCACGGACTGTAGCCCTGCTCCCATCCCCCTGGGGATCCACACTGCTGACGGGACTCGTGTACCCATTTCGCAGTGTGGATCCATTACCCCTGCTTTCGATCCCACTGGTCGCCTAACCTTACCTCATGTTCACCTTGCTCCCCGCTTAAACATTAACTTAATATCTGTTAGTTCTCTTTGTGACTCGGGCCTGATTGTTACATTTACTTCTTGTTCTGTGCAGGATCCGCGGACGGGTCAGAGAGTTGGGCTGGGTCGTAGAGCAGGGGGACTCTATCAGTTGGATCACCTTCAGGTTTCCACTTCCACTCCGTCAGCTCTGTCTGTTACCTCTGATACCGATTTGTGGCATAGAAGGTTAGGTCACATATCCAGTGATCGACTCCAAAGTGTTTTTTGCTCTGGCGCTTTGGGTCGGGTGTCCTTCTCCCCTCTCTGTCTGCACTGGGTGTCGATTAGCAAAGCACTTTTCTCTAATAGTGTTTCTTGTTCCAGCGTCCCTTTTGTTCTCGCGCACTCTGACGTGTGGGGTCCTGCTCCAGTTGTCTCTTTTACTGGTTTTTTGTATTATGTGAGCTTCATAGATGATTACTCCCGCTGCACCTGGGTCTATCTCATGCGTCGTCTCTCCGAGATTCCTTATATTTACAGGACCTTCACTACTATGCTTCACACCCAGTTTGGTCGGCGCATTAAAACTTTTCTGTCTGATTGTGCCCAGGAGTATCTCTCCTCTGAGATGTGTGAGATTCTTCAGACTCACGGTACTCTTCACCAATAGTCTTGTCCCCATACCCATGAACAAAACGGAGTCGCCGAGCGCAAACATCACCATGTCCTCGAGACAGCACGAGCTCTACTTCTGTCTGCTTCTGTTCCACATTCCTATTGGGCTGAAGTTGTCCTGACCGCTGTTCATCTCATCAATATCACTTCGTTCTCCTCCATCTCTGGTGTTTCCTCGTACGAGCGGCTTTACTCTACATCTTCTGATTACTCTCTTCTTCGTACCTTTGGGTGCACGTGTTTCGTCCTCCTCCCTCCCCATGAGCGCACCAAACTCTCTGCTAGGTTTATTAGGTGTGTTCACTTAGGACTCAGTCGGGAGCACAAAGGATATCGGTGCTACGATCCCTTGGTTCGCCGGATCCGTGTCTCTCGTCACGTCTCCTTTGTAGAGGATGTCCCGTACTTTTCCACTGAGTCCCGGGATCTTCCCTCACCACCCCTTTCTACCTCCGTATCCTGCTCCCACGCCCACCTTCCCGGTTGAGCCTCCTCTATCTTCCTCGCCTCCCCTGTCTCCATCACCTCCACCTCCCTCGTCTCCACCACCTCCCCCGCCACCTCCCTCTCTCCCGTCTCCCCCGTCACCTCCACCTCCACCACCACCACCTGTCACGTGTGTCTACGTTCGTCGCTCCACAGTTCTTCCCACCGAGACTGTCTTTACTAGTACTACTTTGCCTGCAGCTGCTCCCACCTCTCCGGCCGCGGATCCTGGTCTTGTTCGGCGCTACCCTTCGCGCGAACATCACCCTCCTGACAGATATGACTACTTTCCTGACAGGTTTGGTTACTTTGTGTTTACTCCTGTTTCTCCTGATACTTCTGGACACTCTGTTGTTGCCTCCTACTTTCCGTCCTACCAGGCCTTTTTTACAGCTCTTCACACCCACCGGGAGTCCCAGTCGTACCGTGAGGCAGTTGTACACTCAGAGCGGCGACAAACCATAACAGTCGAAGTTAAGGCCTTTCAGCGGACTCAGACGTGAGATTTGGTTCCTTGTCCCACTGGCGTGGTTTCTGTTAGCTGCAAATGGATCTTTAAAATTAAGCCTCGATCTGATGGGTCCATTGAGCGGCATAAGGCACGCCTTGTTACTCGTGGTTTCTCCCAGGAGTATGGGATTGACTACGAGGAGACTTTGCTCCAGTGGCTCGGATGACTACCGTTCGCACCCTCTTAGCTGTGGCAGCTGCTCGAGGGTGGCCTCTACATTAGATGGATGTAACCAACGCATTTCTCCACAGTGATCTCTCAGAAGAGGTATACATGGCTCCTCCACCGGGCGTCCCTGCTTCTTCAGGTCACGTCTGTCGTTTGCGCCGAGCCATCTATGGGCTCAAGTAGGCCCCTCGTACCTGGTTTGAGCGATTCCGCAGTGCAGTCCTGGCCGTCGGGTTTGTTGAGTGCCACTCTGACTATGCTCTGTTCACTCACTCCTCCAGTCAGGGTATTGCAGCTCTTCTCTATATGGATGATATGATCATCACCGGGGATGACAGTGCCACCATAGCGTCCCTTCAGCGCCACCTCCAGAGTCAGTTTGAGATGAAAGATCTGAGCTCTTCGTTACTTTTTGGGCCTCAAGATTGCCCGGTCAGCTCGTGGTCTGTTGGTCTCCCAGTAAATGTACATCTTCAACATCTTTGCTGATGTTGCTCTTACTGACTCTCGCACTGCTGACACACCCATGGAGCTCAATTTGAAGCTTCTTTCTACAGATGGTGAGCCACTCCAGGATATCTCCCGCTACCAGAGACTGGTTGGGATGCTCGTCTACCTCACTATGACCCGGCCAGACATTGCCCAAGCTGTTGGCATTGTCAGTCAGTTCGTTCAGGCTCCTCGTTTGGTTCACTATGCAGCAGTCGTTCGGATTATCCACTACCTCCGAGGCACCATCACCCCTCACTACTTTTTCCCTCCACCTCTCCGTTGGTGCTGCGTGCCTACTCTGATGCAGATTGGGCAGGAGATGTAGCCACTCGCCGTTCTACTACCGGATACTGTGTGTTCCTTGGTGATTCTCTCATTTCTTGGCGAAGCAAGAAACAGGAGTCTGTTGCTCGCTCCAGCACCGAAGCCGAATACAGGGCTATGGCTTCCACTACCGTAGAGATTGTTTGGCTTCGCCGTCTTCTACTCGACCTGGGAGTTGTGATATCCGGGCCCACGCCTCTCTTCTGTTACAACCGGAGTGCTATTCAGATTGCTAGCAATCCTATCTTCCATGAGTGGACAAAACATATTGAGGTTGATTGTCACTATGTTCGTTAGGAGTTTCTCGACCACACCATCTCCTTGCCATTTATTCCATCATTGGAGCAAACTGCTGATTTTCTGACGAAGCCCCTTACGATTGCTCACTTCTTCATTTTTTTTAAAAAAAAAGAATGACAGTTCTCCTTTTTTTTAAAAAAAAACTTTTACCTCAAAGTAAAACTGTAAAGCACATGCATGTCTACTATGAGTGAACTACCTGTTTATTTTAAACCTGATGTTCAAGTGGTCAAACCGGTAAACCAAGAAGTGCAACTGAAATAGTTTCCACATAATGTCCAGCCCAGTCCAAGACTGAAATGAATTTCCCAGTTCGACGAGGTCGAGTCTATGAAAAATCGACAGGTACTTGGTGCATTTTTCCATAAAGTGACGGATGCACATCAGAAATGCATGTCACAATTAAGACGGGCACATATTTCTATTAAGTTCCATGTTTAAAATGCCATGTTAGTCAGAGGGTTTGAATGCTGGGATTTGAGTTTATTATACTGATCTACTTTGTATTTTGCTATTGAGTATTGACACCAATCATTTGTCTTTTTTTTTTTTTAGAGGTAACATATGTCATTGTTTTCACGTTTCATTTAAACGTCTAACCTACATATATCTAATTTCACACAGGTTGTGGCGAACTTCAGTGCATCTTGGTGTGGCCCATGCAAAATGATTACACCTTTCTTTGTTGAGCTGTCTCAGAAGTACCCTTCAATGGTTTTCCTGACGGTTGATGTTGACCAGTCAGTAGTAAGTGTCTGCCCATTATGCCTCTTGATGCTTCTGTACATCTTGTTAATGGCTTCTAATTTGATTTGGCACATTGTTTCCATCTGATAAAATGTGGTTGGTTCAAATCTTCTTCAATCTCACTTAATAGTACCAACTATGAGGGGGCTTGATGTTCTAGACAAAATAAAGATAATACCTCTGTCATGTCGGTCTCTTCATTGATACTATGTTTTTTCTCATGAAAACATATGTTTCTTTGATTCTCTATAGAATTTCTGATGCATGCAAACCAGGGGCTGCTTGCCAATGATTAATTTCATAGGGTTTTTGGAATTTTTAAGATTTTAAATAAGCTTTATTCTTCTTCAGTTTTGCACCTCCCTTATCCAACCCTCATAAGCTGCATGAAGCCATCTACATCTTCCGATTCACTTTGACTTAACCTCGAGATCACTGGTTTGGTTTTTTTTTAGTTAACTCTTCAGCCATGGGAACGATGACAATACTTGTTGTAAAATATTCCGTTTCCTCACTTGAGGTGGAGCTACTAGAGCCTTGAGAACCAGATTGACTACCACTCCATGTGGCTTTCATGACTTTGGCCTTTCCCTTTTCCTATTGGTCAATTAGGCACATTGAGCCTTTTTTCTTATCTTTTATCCTTTTTGTATTTTTTACTATTTCTTTCAACCTATGTTTAGATTTTTGCATCTGATCAGTATTCTTTTCAGGGTTAGAATTTTGATACTATCAATATACCTAGGAAATCTTCTGTTTTTTTTTGTAAATTCTCATCACCGAGAGTACCATCTTCATCTGAATTATCTACATCTTCCTTAAATGCGATTTCACTTTGGCTGATGCAGAGTTACTTTAAAGGTATGTAGAGAGATAACAAGCTCATCTGTATTTAGAGCATCTACATTATTAATCTCCTTTATCGTAGACACCTTAGATTGAAACCTCTCAAGTTGAGATCTCACATTTTCAGTTTTCTCACCTGCCTTAAAGCATGAATTGACAATGTCACTGAGTTTTGCACAAAATTCATCAAATGCCACATTGTCTTTCATTCTTATTGT
This sequence comes from Chamaelirium japonicum, assembly GCA_947650365.1. Lineage (NCBI taxonomy): Eukaryota > Viridiplantae > Streptophyta > Magnoliopsida > Liliales > Melanthiaceae > Chamaelirium > Chamaelirium japonicum. Next base: position 64,170,681 of record OX393552.1, read on the forward strand.
TTCAAACGCAGTGGTGAGATGTTGGAGTTCAGAAATTGCGTGTTACTATTTGCACCCATAAAATTGATCAGGGCACCCAACTTAAAGTGAAAAAATACCCAATGTTTCCTCGACTCGTCCTTGTCCTATTGGTAAGGGCATGAAGTTCATCCCACCCTTGTCGGTGCTTGTGCAGTCCGCTGCCACTGCCTTTGACCTTACAACTCGTCGTCGTTGTCGGTTCGCGGGAAACTTGCTGCCTCCTCTCTCCTCACCTCCTCCATCTCCCTTGGTCTTTGCTGATACCTGCTGCCACTAAAGGTGCTCGCGCACCCACTGCCTTCTACGGTGCCTGTGTAGCCACTGGCCCACTACCACCGATGGTGCTCATGTAGACCCACCTTTATCGACGTTGTGCAGGCCACGTACTTTGCCTCGTCCGCCTCATTTAGTGACCGACATCATTGTTGGAACTAGAGATAAGATGGGTGAGAAAAATAGGGGGGGGAGGGATGTTGGAGTGGGGAGGCGGAAGTTGTGTGATTGCCCCTACCAGGATCCAACTTTGGACGGGGGTGTCCATCAATTAGGTTGCCCTATCAATTTTATTGGTGCAAATTATAACACTTTAGAAATTTTAATAGTAGTCGTCCCCTCGTGTGTGACCTCGAGTATATCTCATGCGACTTTGAAAGTCTCACGTGTGGAAATTCTAAGGAACTCATGATGGGAGAAAAACGTTAAAGATAACATTGAGTCCTATGGGGGTTTTAACTATAATTTTCAAAGTCATCTTTGGTCCATTGGTGCCTAAGTTTTCCTACAATTCTATCGTTATCGATCATAGTAGGAGGTGTTCAACCCCTCTCTATGGCCATCCAAACCCTTCATTTTAGGAGTGCTCTCATTCAAGTTTTCTAATAGCAATAGTATTTCCATTATAGAAGTGTGGACGACTAATGGAACCACCCTCTCGTTGTGAATCCATAGGCCAACATATTTACTATTTAGGATCACACTTACGAAATTACACCTAACATAATGAACCATGCTCTGATACAAAATGAGATTTTTTGAGCTAGGTATCTACAGAATCTAGAGGGGTTAAATAGGTAAAAGTCAAAGTTTCAATTGATCGAAAAAACTACAACATATAATAAAGGCCTCATTACATTTACAAAAATTAAGTGATCAAAGTCCAAATCACATGCAACTTTGACATACTAGTAGTACATGCTAATCAATTGTCATAAAAAGAACTATTATATTAATCAATTCAAGTGGTACATAATGAGAACATATTTCTGACATGAGTTGATTACTTTAATACATATACCCAATCACAATATGCAATCAAAGACACCCGCTTTTTATATGGAAGCCTCTTTTGTGATATAAAATAATTGGATTTTGATTGGTTAAATAATGCATTATGAGAGAAAATTACAAGAGAACAACCTTACCACGTTACCAATAACTCGATATAGCAAATCTGGTCAGTTGTCCTCCATGCGTTGTAGATCCACAAATATGGTTGTTTGATCTTTGCCAATTGCAGCTCCGGAGTCTCTCTCTCTCTCTCTCTCTCTCTCTCTCTCTCTCTCTCTCTCTCTCTCTCTCTCTCTCTCTCTCTCTCACTGATCCTTGACCCGACTCCTTGATTTGATTTCTGCAAATAGTAACTCCGGACTCCTCTGGACTTGGTTCCAGATCGCTATGAATCTTACGCTCATTAGAGTGAGCAAAGGTTTTAGCAAAGGACCAAAGAGAACTAAGAAATTTCGTGCAAAAAAAGACCATAAATAGTCAATAAAAAACTGAGAACTCACCACAGGAATATATAAGCCTTAAAGAGATAAAATCAAATTTTCTGTCTGCGACTAGTCGATCAATTGACTGTATAAGTTTGTTTGATTAGCTTATGCAGGAATTCATAAAACCCATCCTGGGTTCTTTCAACAATTGTAATTCTGTTAAGCTAAGACTAACCACCTAACTATGGTTTGATTGGTTTCAATAGGTCTGTAGGTCACTTACCTAACCTGAAGTGTTGGATCGTGTGATCGTGAGGCTACACAAAATAATTATTCCTTTGGCACACTGCACATTAGGCTTCACCCACACTTGGCATGAGATTGCACAGGACATTGACTACCAATCACAACTCAACTCTGTTTGGGCAAGGGGGTTTTCCAACACAATATGATTTACCATGTAGTTCCTGTTGTAATTACCAATATTTGAGACTAAAATGCTAAGTGTAAAAATATAATGATCATATAAAATCACAATTCTGATTGATTACTTATCAAGATTTTCCATTTAAAAAAAAATATATGTTAAGTGCAAAAATGTAACATCATATAAAATCACAGTTATATTTGCTATTCGCGGTGGGGGTGGGAGTTTGGAAATCCCATTATTCCCCTGAAATAATATGAAGTGTTCTTCAACGTGATGTGCAAAGATCCATGCATATGTATGCAACACCTATGCATTCTGACCGTCATGGATTTAATCTCATATATTCGAGTGTTGGGTCCTCTAAGAGTCAATCCTAGCATGGATCTAAGTCTTGACTGCAAAGATAGCTTTGAACCAATGTCACTTCTCCCTTGTTTGACTCCAATCAAATGCGGACATTGGTGTTGGGTCCTCCAAGAGTCAATCCTAGCATGGATCTAAGTCTTGACTGCAAAGATAGCTTTGAACCAATGTCACTTCTCCCTTGTTTGACTCCAATCAAATGCGGACATTGGTGTTGGGGCATAAAGATGCCCCAAACCATGTAGCTATGTTTTGAGCAAATTGTGATGGGTTTCAATTGAAGCATTCTAACTATACCTAAACTAGCCAAATATAGTTTGATGGATAGTTTCTTTTAGCAGATCGAAAATCTGAAACAATTCTTTCGGAAATGAAACATTTTGTCTGAAACTTTAAACTGTGTCCATAGCCAATATATTATTCTTGGCCCCACTTAGGTTTTTCGAACTGGATAACCTCCTACTCATTTCTTAACATTTACCCAAATATAGATTTCTAAAATTCATACATAAATTATTTGATTCAAGCATGATCAAACTACACGCATTGGAGGCCTTATATATGTTATCCGACCGTTTATAAATGGAAAGAAACTATGTTTTCAGAGATGGGGGTGTAAGGCGGGGTGTTTTGCCAGCTGTGGGGCTGGACGTAAGCTCCACAAAATTTTAATTTTTAATTATATATATATATAGTGAAAATAGATTAAAAAATATAATAAACAAATACTATGAGCAAATTAAACATTGAAATCTATAAACATGGTTGATAAATCAAAAAATTATAATGATAATAAAAATGAACTTGTCATTATCTTTCAATATCATTTAAGATCTAATTTTAAGGTACTAACCAAAATTCAAACTATCTATGTCCAAATTCCATAGATTCTATAATTCCATATATGATATAGAACTAATTTAAAACAACTTTAGTTTTCAATATCATAATCGTCATCCAAGAAAGTAAGACGCATATAAGAGATCACACGATTGCAATCAAATCATTTTTTTTCAACTATGCGGACAAACTCCAGTGGGGCATAAGCTCTCAGACTATTGGGGTATAAAAGGCGTGCTCCGGACGTTCCGGGCTTACGCCCCAGTGGTTCGGGCGTAAGCCCCAGATTGGGTCGTCCCGAGCGTTTTAGGACCGCCATGCCTCAGGGCGCACCCTTGGCCTGCGCTGGGGCGCGTTTTAAAAAACATTGGAAAGAAATAAAAGCAAAAGATTTAAAAAATAAAATAAGAGAAAAGGCGCATGGAAAATGTAGGATTTCTTGGATGATCATCACGTCGCCACCTGGATCAGTGAGGTGGTATCTCATCCAAGCATAGTTTCTCCTGTGTCACTTGGATCAATGTGGTGACAAGCATTGTGGTCGTACATTAGGCTCTCCTTTTTGAAAAGAACTCACCATAAAGTTCATTATTGGAGTTTGGACTATCCTCTCCACTATCCGCACATGTAACTCCATAGTGTGGATATGATCTCAAAAGTTGACGATGAAGACCGATCAGGTGATGACGAGCTATCAGAAATGTGATCATGGGTTCCAAATATGAGTAGAAGAAAATCGATGTTGGTTGCTTCTTGTAAATTCGTAGCCCGAAAACACCAGTCTCAGTACATAGATATAACTATGGAGAATTACTTGTCTATTTAGGATATGAATTCCCGCTCAGGTGGAGTAGCAATGTTCGTGCCGTAGGTGTACAAACTGGTTCGACAACGATGAAGTCTATAACTGGAATATCTTCTTTCTTAAATTGCATCATCGGCCAGAATAATAACAAATAGCTATGGATCTTCGAAAGTGGTGCGGTCATTAGGGCACTGAACAAGAACATTATTAGCATGTGAATCCTCTACGAATAGGTCTGCAACCTCTGGTGCTTCATCATGGTGATCTTCTAAGATAATGATTGAATCTTCCACAAGAGACTGGCCATCTAGTAAATTCTTCAATTAGAGTCTAGCAAGGTATCTCATTTACAGTTGGTTCTCTGGTGGCACTAGAGAAATCAGTGGATGCCCTGGATGAGGCTTGAAACACTTTAATTGCTCTCTCTAATTGCTTCTTGATCTTGAGAGCCAGACCAGACATCTATCATATAGCCGAGTCTGGATTCTCCAGTGAAGACCGCTGCCATACTTGTCAACATGTCGTGTGTCTTCCTCTGACAAGTCATGATGAACTGAGAGTCGATCAAAGTTTGATGTTACTCCTGGAACAATTGATCATCTTACCGACATTTTTAAAATTGCTTGGACATTATCTGCTTATTATGTATCGACATTGGTCTTAATAATAGCTTAATTCTTTGCCATGATTGTATATGTGTTTTCCCTTGACGACTTCATAAAGATTTCACCATATTTTAGCGCTTCCCATAAGCTTCACCAGATTAACTTTCTTTTCTTAGGGAGTTTTTTTATGACCAAAGTAATTACACCAACTTAACTTTCTTTTCTTCGAGAGTCTTTTTATGACCAAAGTAATTACACCAACTTAACTTTATTTTCTTCGGAAGTCTTTTATGACCAAAGTAATTTTGCACTTCTAAGAGAAAGTCTTCAACATGAGATCCATTAAAAGGACAAAAATTTATCGTTAAGAGACGATCTCCATGCCTTCATCGCTGGAATAGTCTTCATATTGTGACCACCGATTGGAATTGAACACCGGTCCACGAGCATACCCTCCAAGATCACAATGTGAGGTATCTTTGGAGAATTGTGAGTTTGATGCGGAAGAAGGCACCCAATGATCCAGCTCGTTGTTAGCTTCGTGCATGCGCAAATGGTGCATCAATCAGACATTCAGACTCCAGACAGTAATGATATGGCCGAAAATCCAGAATTTTAAGGTTGTTGGGTCTGCGAGTTTGGTTTGATGAAGAAGGTGATGGGACATGGCTTGATGGTTATGGTTATGGTTTATGGGTCTACGAGTTTAGTTCGAGGACTTGGGTAGGGTTTGACACGATAAAGTTAAATGGATCTAAGGGCTTTGGGTTTATGTTATATGGGGTATAAATATGACTTATTGGGGGAATCAACTTAAGGAATTGAGCTATAATCAATTGGGATTTGGGTTTAAGGTAAGGCTATGGCTAACAGGTTTTATGCTTTATAAGTTATGAAGTTTCTAAATTAAAAGTTTAAGCGGTAAATTGGTAAAAGAGGGAAAAAGGGTAGCAAAATAGGCTATGGGTACTATCTTTGAGACTTCAAAAAAGATGATCATAACCTTACTTTCCTTTGCAGGGTGAGGTATTTTTTTAGGGTAGCTGTAATTTTTTTTTCTTCCTTTTAGGGTCCGATTTAGGGAAACAAAGGAGGCAAGGTTGCTGCCTGGCCTGTGGGCAAAACTAGGGAAGCGGGAAGGTGCAACCTGGCAACGATGAGTGACGCGAGGGATGGTAAACTAAGCAGCTGCGGGGAGATAATACCTGCAGTTGTGGTATCAATAGACTATCGACACGAATGATTTGCAATCGGCAGTAACTGTTGTGCAAGTTTCAATTTTTTTTTCTGTTTTTCTTTTCTTTTCTTTTTGTTGTGATTTTGAGGAAGATGGCAGAAGGTGGCAATAGATCTCTTCGACATCATTTTACAGAATCGGATCTGGTGTTGAGGTCGAGCTTCAATAGGGGCAAGACAAGGGATCGGATTGAGAGAGGGGGGGGGGGGGGGGGGAGGGTCGTATGGTCTCAGGTTTGAGGGATCTGCAAACAAAGGAAGATGAAGGTAGGTTTACGGTTATGTTGTGATTGATTGGTGTTTGGAGCTTTGGTGGCCTTTGGTTGGAGAGAGGGAGATTTCAGAAAATTACCTGATACTAATCTATTGTCATGGAGACCACTGATGTTTTTTTTTCTTCTTATAGCGCATCGTGGATGATGGACGATGACTTTGTGGATGATGTGAAGAAGGTGTTTATGTTTGACAATGATAAAGAACCGACGATGAATATGAACTATGAAGTTGTGGATATAGGCGGGTTGTCAAACAAACTATCCCCGCTCTTATCGTGGATCTCACCTAGGATGGAACAGGAAGAAACTGCTCTAATACAACTACATGCGGGCGGAAGCGGAAGGAAGGAGATGACCGATGTCAATCTTAAAACCTTGGAATCCGCCAAGGGTGTTTTTGAATACACAAGAATGAGGCTACTTCACCATAAAACTGGAAAATTCTTTGTTTCGAGCATGATCCAACTACAAGTGTTGGAGGCGTATAGCCTATCGGCTGTTTTTACATGGACATAAATAAAAGTGAAAGATTTAAAACATAACATAAGAGAAAAAGCACATGAAAAATGTGGGATTTCTTGGATAAAGATCACGTCGTCATCCAAATAAGTGAGGTGGCAGCTCATCCTATCATAAAGTCATCTGTCACCTCAATAAGTGTGGTGGCAAGCCTTGTGGTCTTACGTCTAGAATTCCTTTTAATTAACGATTTAGTCAAATCATATTCATCTATATTCGTGTCGAGATAAATAACTAAATTACGGAAAATATCTTTTTTTCATGTAATTATTTTTAGCGCTGTTTATTGTGAAGTCTGATTTACTCAGGTCATTTAGAGCTTAAGTAGGAACCTTAACATGTTCATATGTTTACGAAAGAAAATACAATCGTCTTTGTTAGGAGATGACGGCTAGGGTTTGGAGAGGAATAGAATAGCATTCCATTGAGGGACTCAAGCCCAATATATGTACATGTATATCTATACAATCCGACCCGACTGTACTGTAAACCCGACCCGACTGTATGTACATTAACACTCCCCCTCAAACTCACGGTGGATCATGAACCGAGAGTTTGCCTAGAAAATGTCGGAAGCGAGCAATCGTCAGGGGCTTCGTCAGAAAATCAGCAGTCTGCTCCGATGATGAAATGAAAGGCAGGGAGATAGTGTGGTCGATAAACGCCTGGCGAACATAATGACAATCAACTTCAATATGCTTTGTTCGCTCATGGAAGACCGGGTTGCTAGCAATCTGAATAGCACTCCGGTTGTCACAGAAGAGTGGGGTGGGGCCGGAAATCACCACTCCCAAGTCTAGCAGAAGGCGGCGAAGCCAGACAATTTCGGCGGTGGTGGAAGCCATAGCCCTGTATTCGGCTTCGGTGCTGGAGCGAGCCACAGACTTCTGCTTCTTGCTGCGCCACGAAATCAGTGAATCACCCAGAAACACACAGTATCCTGTAGTCGATCGACGAGTAGCTGCATCTCCTGCCCAATCTGCATCGGAGTAGGCACGCAGCACCAACGGAGAGGTGGAAGGAAACAGGAGTGAACGGGTGATGGTGCCCCGGAGGTAGCGGATAATCCGAAGAACAGCAGCATAGTGTACTGACCGTGGAGCCTGAACAAACTGACTGACAATGCCAACAGCATGGGCAATGTCTGGCCGGGTCATGGTGAGATAGACGAGCATCCCGACCAGCCTCTGGTAGCGGGAGACATCCGGGAGCGGCTCACCGTCTGTAGCGAGAAGCTTCAAATTTAGCTCCATGGGTGTATCAGCAGTGCGCGTGTCAGTAAGAGCAGCATCAGCAAGGATGTCGGAGATGTACTTCTGCTGGGAGACCAACAGACCACGAGCTGACCGGGCAATCTCAAGGCTCAAAAAGTAGCGAAGAGATCCTAGATCTTTCATCTCAAACTGACTCTGGAGGTGCCGCTGGAGAGAGGCGATGGTGGCACTGTCATCCCCAGTGATGATCATATCATCCACATAGAGGAGAAGAACTGCAATGCCCTGACTGGAGGAGCGAGTGAACAAGGCATAATCGGAGTGTCGCTCAACAAAACCGGCGGCCAGAACTGCACTGCGAAAGCACTCAAACCAGGCACGAGGGGCCTGCTTGAGCCCATAGATGGCTCGGCGCAACCGACACACGTGCCCTGGAGGAACTGAAGTGCCCGGAGGAGGAGCCATGTAGACTTCCTCGGAGAGATCACCGTGGAGAAACGCATTGGTGACATCCATCTGATGGAGAGGCCACCCTCGAGCAGCTGCCACAGCTAGGAGGGTGCGCACAGTAGTCATCCGAGCAACTGGAGCAAACGTCTCCTCGTAGTCAATCCCATACTCCTGGGAGAAGCCGCGAGCAACGAGGCGAGCCTTGTGCCGCTCAATGGATCCGTCAGGTCGAGTCTTGACCTTGAATATCCACTTGCAGCTAACAGGCACCACCCCGGAGGGACAAGGCACCAACTCCCAAGTCTGGGTCCGCTGAAAAGCCTCAAGCTCAACTGACATGGCCTGCCGCCACTCTGGATGTAACGATGCTTCACGGTACGACTGGGGCTCCCGATGGGTGTGTATAGCAGTAAGAAAGGCCTAAAAGGATGGTGAATAGGAGACACTGGCAGAGTAGCCAGAAGAGTCAGGAGGGTCAGAAGGAAAAGCAGAGTAGCCAAACCTGTCAGGAGAGTAGTCATATCTGTCAGGAGGGTGATGTTCGCGCGCTGGGTAGCGCCGAACAGGAGCAGAATCCACGACCGGGGAGGAGGGGGTAGCAGCATCAGGCGAGGGAGTACCAGTGAGGACCAACTCTGGAGGAGGAGCTGCAGACCGACGTACATAGACACGAGTAACGGGTGGTGGTGGAGGTGGCGAGGGAGACTGAGGAGGTGGTGGTGGTGGTGAGGGAGACTGAGGAGGTGGTGGTGGTGGTGGTGGTGGTGGCGGGGAAGATGGAGGTGGAGGAGGCGTGGGTGAGGCAACAGAAAACGGGGGTAGAACGGGGATGTGGAGAGATGATGAAGACGAGGAGGGTGACACAGGAGGCAAGGAAATATCCCGAGACTCAGGGGAAAAGTACGGGACATCCTCAACAAAGGAAACGTGACGGGAGACACGGATCCGGCGAGCCAAGGGATCGTAACAACGATACCCCTTGTGCTCCCGACTGAGCCCCAAGTGAACACACCGAACAGATCTCGCAGAGAGTTTGGTGCGCTCATGGGGAGGAAGAAGAACGAAGCACGTGCAGCCAAACGTGCGAAGAAGGGAGTAGTCAGGTGGGCTGGAGTGAAGGCGCTCATATGGGGTGGCACCGGACAGAGCAGATGACGGAGTGATATTGATGAGGTGGACAGCCGTCATGACAGCTTCAGCCCAGTAAGAGTGAGGAACAGACGCAGAGAGGAGCAAGGCACGTGCGGTCTCAAGGACATGACGATGCTTGCGTTCGGCAACGCCGTTCTGCTCATGGGTGTGGGGACAAGACTGCTGGTGAAGAGTGCCGTGAGACTGAAGAATCTCACGCATCTCGGAGGAGAGGTACTCCTTGGCACAATCAGACCGAAAGGTCTTAATGCGCCGACCAAACTGAGTGTGTATCATAGTGGTGAATCTCCTAAAGATGTGAGGGACTTCAGACCGATGACGCATAAGATAAACCCAGGTGCACCTAGAGTAGTCATCGATGAAACACACATAGTACATGTAACCCGAAATGGATGCAACAGGTGCAGGACCCCAAATGTCCGAATGTACTAAATCAAATAACGCATCAGATTGGGAAGCACTAGGAGAGAATGGAAGAGCTAGATGCTTTGCTAGTCTACAACCCGTACAAACAGAGAAAGGGGAGAAGGACGCTCGACCCAAAGCGCCCGAACGGAATACTCTTTTGAGTCGATCACTCGATATGTGACCTAACCTTCTATGCCACAGGTCGGCATCGGAGGTAACAGACATGACAGACGCAACAGGAACGGAAGACACATGGAGATGGTTCAGCTGGTAAAGTCCTCCTGCTCTACGGCCCAGCCCAATCCTCTGACCCGTCCGCGAATCCTGCACAACACAAACAGAAGGGGTGAAGGTGACAGTCAGACCAGAGTCGCAAAGGGAACTGATAGAGATCAGATTAATGTTAAGACGGGGGGCATGATGGACATGGGGTAGGGTCAGGCGACTAGAAGCGTCAGAGGTAGTAGTGACGGATCCACATTGCGGAATAGGGACGAGAGTCCCATCCGCAGTGCGAACCTCCTGGTGGGTGGTAGTGGGAGAACAGTCAGTGAAGACAGTGGAGTCAAAGGTAAGGTGACAGGAGGCACCCGAGTCGAATATCCATGGAGCAGTAGTACCCGGAGTGGCAGAGAGACTGTGAGCTGTCGAAGAGCTGGTGGAGGCGAGGTACCGAAGCAGTAATTCCTCAAAGCGCTGGAGGCGGTCGGAGTAAGACCGAGACTGAGCAGAAGTACCCGGAGTGGCAGAAAGACCGTGATCTGTCGAAGAGCTGGTGGAGGCGAGGTATCGCAACAGTAACTCCTCAAAGCGCTGGAGGCGGTCGGAGTAAGACCGAGACGGAGCAGGAGTGGTGGCAGGCGGTGCTGGAGTAGGGAGATCAGCAGCAGCAGCAGTCTCGCCATCATGGCGGAGGAGACCCTGACGACGTCCACAGTCAACTGATGTGGTGGAGGGACGAGGCCCGAGAATACCAGCAAAGCGAGGAGACGGAGGGACTCGACGATCAGCGACGGTGTGCAGGCAATATGGGAGCCGAGAGATGCGGGGGCTGTAGGTGGGCAGAGGAGGGAGGCGGGGGCTGTATGGGGCTAGGGAGGGGGTGGGGGGGTGCTGTAGGGGGTCCGGGAGGGGGGGCGGAGGCTGTAGGGGGTTCGGGAGGGGGGGGGGGCGGGGGCTGTAGGGGGTTCGGGAGTGGGGGGGCGGTGGCTGTAGGGGATCGGAGAAGGGGGGCGGGGGCTGTAGGGGGTTCGGGAGGGGGGGGGGGGCGGTGGCTGTAGGGGGTCCGGAAGGGGGGGCGGTGGTGCTGTAGGAGATCGGAGAAGGGGGGCGGGGGCTGTAGGAGATCGGAGAAGGGGGCGGTGAGTCGGGAGGGGGGTCGGGGAGATGCAGCCGGCGGGAAGGAGCAGCCGGAGGAGGTGCAGCCGGAGAAGGAGGGAGGCCGGAGGAGGTGCAGCCGGAGGACCGTCGTCGTCGTCGGGAGAACCCTAGAGCTTTGATACCATGTTAGGAGATGACGGCTAGGGTTTGGAGAGGAATAGAATAGCATTCCATTGAGGGACTCAAGCCCAATATATGTACATGTATATCTATACAATCCGACCCGACTGTATGTACATTAACAGTCTTATTTCGCATTAATCTTTTATTTCTATGGAGTGATTTACCATGGCTAACAGAACTCGGACATCATCCTTTGTAGTGCATGCTTGATGTGCTGCAGAAATCAGAATTTTTCCAAGCCCCTGGATGATTAATTACCTGTAGACGGTTTAAGAACCGTCACTCAATTTCATCGGGCTTGTTTTTTGCTCACACGCCGATTCCCCCACCAAAAGCGGAAAAAACCCACACATACACACCCACACACGGACGAAAAAATAATCTTTAACGAAAAAATAATCTTAACATTCGGATGTTGCAGCATGCGAAACCACTTCTTGTTTAGCTTAGTTGTTCTTGGTGGCAACTTGGCAGCGCCGATCATCTATGGATATAGTGGAACCGATATTTTCGAAATCTGACCTAATGAAGGCACACCTTTTGTTGCTTCTGGGTGTCGCAGGATTTCAGTTCATCGTGGGATATCCGTGCAACCCCGACATTCTTTTTCCTGAAAGGTGGGCAGCAGCTGGACAAGATCGTGGGTGCCAACAAGCCTGAGCTCGCGAAGAAGGTGACCTTGCATGCCGAGTCCATACCTCAGTGATCCCAGCGACTCGTGAAACCCTACCAAAGCTGTTGAGGGTGGCGAAGATAATCACGACCTACTATGAATCTCTTTGTATGATTGTGTAGCTTATAATAGAGCCGCGGGTGTGTTTCACCATAGCATCTGTCCGTCAAGGGATGCCGTAGCTGTCTCGTGGCCGTTCAGCGAATGATAGGGCGGACCGGCTTACTTAGTGTTTGGGTGGGTGGGTGTGTTTCATGATGATCAACCAAGTGTGGGAGGGTGTCAACCGTTTGAGATTTTGTAAGGAAATCCATCTGTGAAGGAGTGAATAGGATCTTGTTGGGTTTTATGAACTACGACATTTTGTGCTATGAGTTGGGTATTTGCATTCCGAGCCCTTGTAATCTCCAGTTGTCGTCTTAGCACCTCGTCATTTGTCTATAACCCAACCAGCGAGGAGCTGGTTTAAAAGTAGAACTGAAGCAAGGAATAGAAGCATGATCCAAGTCTTTATTCCATCAGGATGTCGACATAGGGTGCAGATTCATGGAATTTTGTAATCAACCGTGGTTCAACCCCTTAAGATCGGCGGTGAAAATATGGCAAAGGTTTTGTTGCGATTCGAGGCCCTGACGCAGCGGAACACGACTTGCGTAGTAGCACCATGGTGGAGATGGCCACCGACAAGACCGAGCAATAGAGAAAGAACAAGCAAAACACTATAAGAAGTTTCGGTAACGATCGATCAATGGATTTACTAGTATGGAGAAAACCCGAGTACAAGAACAATCGTCTCTAATTTCCATATTAGTAAATCTATTGATCGGTCGTTGTCGGAACTTCTTGGGTGTTCTGCTTGTTTATTCTATTGTTCACGCGGTTTTGTCGATGGTCGTCTCCACTGTGGTGGTACTGCGTGAATCGTGTTCTGTTATGCGAGAGCCTTGGAATCCCGGGTTAGGGTTTAGAAGGTAGCCATCATCAAGGGAGAGGGAGAGGAAACCATTGGAGACCAGAGGGTTTTCGGGAATGGTTTCTTCTTGTTTTCGGGGTGTAAGGTTGCGGGATCTATTCTCTTTGGGGGGATCTCTTTGTGGGTGTATAAGAGATTAGTTATAGACAATTGTTCTTGTACTCTGGTGTTTTCCATACTAGTAAATCCATTGATCGGTCGTTGCCGAAATTTTTTATGGTGTTTTGGTGGTTCTTTCTCTATTGCTCAGTCTTGTCGATGGTCGTCTCCACCGTGGTGGTACTATACAAATCGTATTCCGCTGCGCGAGGGTCTCGGATTGCAACAACAAGAGGTACCTAACATTGGAGGGACATATGCCAAGAAATTTAAAAGAGCAGTTGGCGAGTAAGATAACCTAAAAGAGTCTAAGCAAAGATTTTCCTTTTTTTTTGGGACAAATTATAAAATCTTTTTTGAACCATTCATCTCATTTCATATTGGTTTTTTTTTTTTGTTTGTACAGTTCGAACCTTGAGTGATAGTCAGCCTGCATTTAGCCCCCTCCGTCAACTTTTTATCATAAAAATATCATTGCCCTAGTAAGCACAAGTTAAATATTTTAAAAAACAAATATATTTTCAGGTTAAAAAGTTGATGGAGGGGGCTAGATGCAGGCAGAGCATGGTTCAGAGAGTCTCGCGCGCATAAAGTACCATCATCAGCAACAATCACACGCATGACCATCTACATCATTGCAAGCCCTCGCAAGTCAATCGGATGCCGGTCCTGGCCAGCCAGCTATGCCCCCCTGGCCGGTTTTTCGGTACCACCATAGCGGTCAATACATCACCTGTCAGTGCACCGGCACAAATAGTGACCAGTGATCAAAACTCGCCACAAGAGCGAGAGAACTGCCTTGAGTTTTTCAATAACCGCACAGGCACGAAAGCCCGCCGCTACAGAGCTTGAGTAAACATCCTGAGGCACTCATTCGAACCCTAGACCAAGGCCACGGGTTGCATATGTCTTACCAACCGAGCCACCGGCTGGAGCTATCACCACAGGTTTCAGCAGGCTCACCATCCACAAAAGATTGCCAGAACTCTCCAGGAATTTCGAACAGAGTATCAACATTTTTTCCAAAGATCAGTAGAGAGCTGTATCTTCATAAATAACCACAGCCGTGTTAACAACAAAAACAATTTTACAAACAGAAATAAGTGACCATATCATCTTGTCCAGTGTATTTAGGGAGGAAGCCCAGGGTCCGCCCGATAAGAATACAACACAAACTCATCGAAAGAAAGGAAGGAAGGAGATTAAAAGCCCTAAATTTTGCAATGTTGAGACCACTAGAGTAGCACACAGTCATCACCTCACCTGGCCTTGCAGCTAAGCCGGTCTGTCTCACCGCCCTTTCGGGTTCATGATCTGCGAGAACACAGCGCTGGGTGTCAACCCGTCCGAGTCCTCGCTCGCGAGGCTCCGCCCGCCGATGCTCACCGTCGTGGTGGTCGTGCTCGTCTCCATGCTCCTCGAATCCATCAAAGGGTCGTCGGGGTCCTTCTTCCCAGCAGCCATCATGAGCGGCGCACCCTCGTTGTCGGAGATCCCGCCCATGAGCAACCCGCTCTCCTCGGCGCTCTCCTGCAGCTGGAGGGCGAACTCGAGATTCCACAGCACGTCGCCCATCGCCGGCCGCTCGATCCCCTGGTCCGACACGCACTTCTCGGCGGTCTCGGCGAATTTCTTGAAACACTGCGGGGAGATCTTGCCCTTGAGATAGGGGTCGACGATCTGGTCGAGCACGCCCTTCTTCTGGCAGTGCAGCGCCCACTCCGCCAAGCTCACCTGCTCCTTCGCGAGTGTCGGGTTGAGGGCGGGGCGGGCACAGAGGACCTCAAACAGCACGACCCCGAAGGAGTAGACATCGGATTTATCGGTCAGCTGCTGCCTCCTGAAGTACTCTGGATCGAGATATCCGAAGCTGCCCTTCACCACCGTGCTCACATGGGTGTTGTCGAGCGTCGGACCGGTCTTCGACAGCCCGAAATCTGATACCTTAGCCACCCATTTCTCGTCTAGCAGAATGTTCGTCGTCTTCACGTCACGGTGGATGATTGTGTGCTTGGCGCCGGTGTGGAGATAGTGGAGCCCGCGAGCCGCCCCAATGCAGATCTCCAGCCGCTGCTTCCATGGGAGTGGCGGCTTCTGAGTCTTGTAGAGGTGCTCGCGCAGGGTCCCGTGAGCCATGTAGTCGTAGACAAGGATCATCTCGCTCTTCTCCTCGCAGTAACCAATCAGGGATACGAGGTGGCGATGGCGGAGCTTGGAGAGCATCTCGATCTCGGTCTGGAACTCATGAACTCCCTGCTCGGAAAGGGGGTTCCCGCGCTTGATCGCGACCTTCATGGACCCGCCGTCGATATCCCCCCGGTAGACCTTTCCGAACCCGCCCACCCCGAGGAGGCGGTCCTCGTCGAATCTGTTTGTGGCGGCCTCGATCTCCGCGAAAGAGAAGTGGCGGCAGAGGTTGGAGGGCAGCGACGAGGCGTAGCTTCCGGTGGTGTTGGTCTTGGCAGACGCCGCCGAGTGGGAGTTACCGTAAAGGGAGAGCGGCAGCCAACCAGATGGCCCATCGCTGGATCCGGTGTCCTTCCCCCTCTTCTTCTTCCCTTTGCACAGCACAAACAGGAGGAGAAAGGCAAGCACGAGGGCAGCGGTACCACCGATCACTCCACCGATGATCGCCGGAGTTTTGCCCTTAGATTTTCCCTGCAGGTTGTTCCAGATCTTGCTAGGCTCCACATCGGGTAGGGGTGGCAGGGGGGGATTAGGCCCGGCGAGATTACCATCACTGCTCTGCAGCTTGAAGATCTCCATCCCATTCAAGATGGCATCGTAGTACTGCGGCTTTAACTTTGTATCCGGGTGGAGCGCGACCCACAGATCCATCAACCCCGTTCCGGTGGTGATGACGACGTAATCCTTGTACACGGGATTGCCGATCCCCTCACCGACCATATTGCTCCAGGCGATCACATCGGCCTCCTCCTGGGCAGTCTGGTTGTTGATATAGATATCGAAGACCCTCATATTGATCTTGGTGATCGGATACTGGATCTCGCAGAAATGGAGCCTGAGGAGGTAGTAGAACCCGGCGTCCACCGTGAAGATCCACGTGAGGTTGGAGTTCAGGTTGACCTTGGCGGTCGGCCCCATCGACCGCGCCGTCGAGTAGACGTTCACCGGCGCGATGTAGAGCGGCACCCCAGCTGTGTACCCGATCGTGACGTTGGGGTCAGCGGAGTAGGTCACCCCGAACCCAGCCCCGTAGATGTAGGGCGAGTCATCGTCCCACGAGCGGTACAGGCCCGAGTCGCCGGACGGGGATATGGCCTGGCCGCCGACGTTTAGCCGGAACACAGTCTGGAGGGCCCAACCCGGGTCGATGCTGAATGCGTTGTTGGTCCCGCCGTTGACGAGAGTCGGGGCAGCGGTGCTGAAGAAGTCGGGGATGGAGACGATCTCGATCCCATTGACGAAGGCGTAGGAGTTCGAATGGTTGGCGGAAGGGGCGAAGGTGAGGTTGAGGCCGGCAGAGGAGACGTTGAGGGAGTACTCGCGGATGAGGTAGTCGTAGTTGAGGGCGGCGGCGGTCTGGGAGGAGTTGAAGTTGGCGAGGAGGGTGGAGGGGCCGGCGGTGACGGAGAAGATGGCGTCCGCGGCGGAGTAGGAGGAGTAGCTGGAGGGGTAGAAGTAGAGGCGGAGGTACTTCCGGCCGGGGCCGAGGGGGAAGGAGTAGGTGAAGGGGGAGGTGAAGACGCGGGCGGTGAGGTAGGGTACCTGCGGGGCGGAGTCCTGGACGGCGGCCTGGATGCCGGCGGAGTTGAGGGAGGGGCCGTACTTGGTCCCGACGTCGCCCTTCCAGCTGCGGCCGTCGGTGTCGTTGGCCAGCCCCGTCGCGCCGCAGTTGAGGAGGATGTTGTCTCGTGGGTCGTAGGGCTGGTCGAAGGCGGGGGTGGAGTTGTCCGCCGCCGCCGCCGCCGCCGGCATCCGGCAAGCGGCCAAGAGCAAGAACAAGGACGCGCATAGAAGAGCGGACATCGGAGACCTAGGGTTCCTCATGGTGGGCACAGTCGAGAAACCCTAGGATTTCTAGCAGGGATTAGGGTTTCTTTCAACTGATCGGGAGTACAGACTACAGAGATCACATCAGACAACAAGATCCGATCTTTCGAGAACTAGGGTTCCGATCAATTCCATCAGATCCAACCGGAATCAGCTCAGCTAGATCCAAGGGGAAAAAAAAAATGGATTGATCAGCAAATTATTACAAGAACTTGACGAGATCCGATCAAAAAAAATCCCCAAAATGAAGTGAGAGAGATGAGCACCTGAGGACTGCGGGAGCTGATAAGGGGAGAGATTGAAAGGGGGGACCTGGAGCCCCGGTCTGGGGGTAAGGGGTTGAAACATGATGTGCTGTGTCCAACTACTGTTTCTATTAAAATTATTTTATCGATAACATTAAAGCTAATACAATATTAAAGTTTAGTATTAATAAACCTCCGTTGATGGTCGTTAACAACAAATAGAGTCCCATTAAATGCATTCTTTGTCTTAAAAGACGGCATAACTAAGCTCCAACGATGGCTCGCTTGTTATATGGGAATCACGACGTTGTTTACGGAGTCCACCCTTGCCCAATACCAAGGTTGTCAAGAGCCATTTCATCGTACTAGACTGATTGCATGTTAAACCCCGAAAACTTTTTATTTATATATCGGTCTTGGGAAACAAATTTACTTAGGCACAGTGACCTCTCAGTTTAACTAATTATATGTTTAGTGGTGATATTTTAGTTAAAATCGTGGTTTGTCGTCACCCATCGTTCTAAGATGGATTTAAACCATATTTTACCTTTTACCCAATATCTCAAATAACAATTTTATCATTAATAATAGGGTAAATTATGAAAACCTAGTGGTAACTATACACCTCATTTCATATTGATCCATTAAATATATTTTTTTGGACAATTTGATCCCTGAATTATGTTTCGTCTGTATTTAGCCCCCTCCATCGACTTTTATTTTAAAATATATCCTTGTCCTAGTAAGCATAAATTAAATATTTTAAAACAATTTTGATCTTTATTGGAAATTGATAAGGGTATTTTCAAGATAAAATATTGGCGGAGGGGGCTAAATGCAAATGGAGCATTGTTTGTGATCAAATTGTTCACAAAAAAAGTTGAGGGACCAATATGAAATGAGACATATAGATCAGGGGAGGATTTTGTAATTTGCTCTTAATATTATTTAACCTAACCTTATGTGCTCTCCGTTTTACCCTAATTTGAGATTTTTTTTTTTAGGGGGGGGGGGGGGGGGGGGGGGGGGGGACTTAGTGAGTCGTCCCGATAAAAAGATCACTTAAGCTAAAAGGACGTTGAAAACCTATGGACAAAAATATCCTTTATTATTTATTTTTTTTTCACTTTAAAATATCATTTACTGTGCTTTAAATTATTTTTGCAATGCCACTGAACCAGTGAACACCAAATTTGGTCAGATATACTCGACACCGTCGGACCCCACCTCCTCCTTCCTCACCGATGGTGGCTACCATCTGGTTGGGGTGCGATGCACCGGTCGTCGATAGTTGTCGTCGGGATGGGGTGCGATACACCAGTCGGAGCCCCACTTCCTCCCTCCTCACTGATGGTGGCTGCCATCTGGTTGGGGTGCGATGCACCGGTCGACGATAGTTGTTGTCGGGATGGGGTGCGATACACCAGCCGGAGCCCCCACCTCCTCCCTCCTCATCGGCGGTGGCTGTCGTTGGGGTGGGGCGTGATGCACGAGCTGGGGCCCCACCTCCTCCCTCTTCACCGGTGGTGGTTGCATCAAGAGAGATGGAAGAAGAGAGGAGAAAAAGGATAATTTTGGGTTTATTAAAAAGACCGGGATCTTAGGCTAAAAGAAACTTTAACGGATCTTGTTCTAAGGATGGATCGATTGTTAGGGAGCTCTCACACATTAACCCCAGAAATTTGTGGTTCAATGGGCCTGGGCCTAACATTCCCCATTCGAGCTAACTAAGGGTAAAATCATGGGATTTTTTTTCATAATAACATTTTAAAATTATAATTTTATTAAAATATCTTTACAATTTTTGTAATTTCAAAAGTGACGCTCTGACTGCTACGTGGCCAGTCAATGTCAAAAAACTCATCACCACGTCTGTTTATTTATTTATTTTTGTGAATTCTCGATAAATCCTATATCCCGGTTGTCGGGTTCTTAACGACACTGATTAACACTAAACTCTGTAACCAGAACACAAAATCAGTTAATACTAAACCCTGTAATCCAAATACAAAGTTTAGTTAACACTAAACTCTGTAACCTGGATACATAACCCTTTATCCCGGTTGCAGGGTTTATTTAGTGTTAATTGGTGTCAATAAAAACTCTGCAATTGGGATACATGGTTCATCAAGAATTCACAAAAAAAAAAATTATAAACAAACTGGTCACGTGGCAATAGTTTTTCGGTGCTGATTGGCCACGTGACAGTCAAAGCACCACTTTTAAAATTATAAAAATTATAATAATATTATAATAAATTTATAAATTTAAAATATTATTAAGAAAAAATCCATAAAATCATCCAATTACAATCACCATATGAAAGTAGCAGTAAAATCGTGAAAAGTTGTAGAATATTTCCAACGGATACATGCCAATTAACCTGAATGGTCGATTTGCGCAAATAATCTAAGGAAAGATATGTAACTAATAAGTTTTAAAAGATTAGTATGTAATTAGCTTAATGTCGTGGGTGCTGTATGCAAAAATCCCTTTTCATTTTGAATTTGAGCGAGCGAAACGCGTTGAGCTTGGTTGGATAGTTGGATCCCAGCGATGGGTGGGCCCCGCGGTGATGCTCCGACGTATGCGGCTGCTAGCAGCTAGCTACATGATGGGTCGGTCAACTTTCATTATGCGGATGTTCGAACGGGTTACCGGTTGTATCGAGCGGCGAGCGGATTGGATGGAATCTCTTGGGCGACGTGGACGGCAGTTGTATCTCCGCATATAGTTATTATGCGGATGGTTCGGACCTGAGTCTTCAACCACACGGTGGGTGGGTGTGATATGGGCTGGAGCTCGGTGGGGATGAAAGGGAGCATCGAAGGGTGGAAGACAGACCAACACACGTTACAGTATTACACACTCGCCGCGTTTAGGCGCATTAATAAGTCCACCGGCTGATGGTGGGCCCACCTATCATGTGCGTGCAGCCTTCTCTCTCCTTTTGACAGCTGGCATGATTCCACAAAAAGAACATTAGATCTCTTGTCTTTTTGCTGAATGGCCTGATGAGCATTCCACACGCATCGTTGAGCCGTGCATTGTACTTAAATTTATTTTTATAAGCTCATCCGACGGTTCACATGAGAAGGTGATGTTCAACCACGGCTAAGAGAGGTGCACAGTGTGGTTGTACTCTTAGGGTCCGTTTGGCGACTCTATTCCAAACCTCTTAAGTGCTTAACCTTTATCCCAATAAGAGACTCAGGTCAATTAGAACCTCTGGTAATGTTCTGACGGTCTCTACCTGAAATAGAGGTTAAGAGTCCAAACATTTATTTGAAAAAGGAGCATAAATGAGATTTTTGAAACAGAGGGGTTTTCTCTAATTCGGATAGAGTTTTTTTGACGAAACTATCCTTCTTCATTTACACATATTACAACTGTTAATCCAAAAAAACCTCTCGATCCCTCGGTTCGTTCATCGCACCGATTACCCCAAAATATGATCTTGTAGAGATCTTTGCCGAAATCGAGCTGGAGATCGTCTCTTAGGTAAGATTTTTTTGGATCTGTGGAAATGGATTTTGGGATTTTTTTTGTGCATTTTCGAATCTGTATGAAATGGGTGTTTGAATGGACTTTTTTGGGGTATTTGAAACGGGTTTTTGAATCAGTGTGAATCTGTATTGAGGTTTTTTTGGGGGTTATTCGAATTTATTCGAATTGGTATTGGGGTTTTTTGTGGGTGTATTTGAATCTTTGGATGAATCGATGGAAATGGGGCTTTTGGGGGGTTTTTGAAATAGGTTTTTAAGGGTTTTGAGTCTGTATGAAATGAGTGTTCGAAATGGGTGTTTTTTGGAGTTTTTGAAATGGGTTTTTGGGGTTATCGAAATCTGTGTGAATCTGTATTGGGTCTATCTTAAATAAAAAAAAACACAAGCTGCCGAAATAAAGGCAATAAGAAGTTGTTATCAAATGCTCTATTTAAAATAGACTCTGTTTCAAATAGAGTTACCAAACAGGTTTAAAATTATCACCTCTATTTCAAACAGATATCTTTTTCAAATAGTTAAACTCCTCTATTTAAAGTAGCCACTTTTTCAAATAGATAAGAGTTGCCAAACACCCCCTTAGAACCCCCAATAACCTAGCCGTAGGTGGGTAGTGATGCACAGAAAACTGGTGGAACTTAACCAAATCGGCTTAGACCGTTCGGTACAGTTTGGTTTGGTTTGGTTTCATATATGATCGGTTTGGTTCTGATTCCTAAAGCGCATAATTGTTAGGGATCAGTTTGGTTCCATGTTCCCAACGGTCCAGTTTCGATTCCAAATTTACGAGACTTGCTGGAACCTATAACATCCACCCCAAACGCACAAGATATTGTCTGATTTATCCGTGCTTGCATGAGGACTTCCCAGGGAGGTCACCCATTATGGTACTACTCTCGCCCGAGCACGCTTAACTACCGAGTTCTTACAAAATCCGTAGCAGCGCACGATTTTGAAACGTGTCTTCTATGTTTGGGAGAAAAAATTATATAAGTAGCTCAAGATTTTCTTCTCTCCAGGCCATGTGGGGCTAACTCGTGGCCTTGTACACCTCATCTCATTCATCTTGGTATCATAGCATCAAGAGTCTTAGCTCTTGGCTATTAGATCTTGGTCGTCACAATCCACTCTTCTTAAGGCTACACGTCCACATGTAGAGTTAGACTCTCTCATTGCGAGGAGAACCGTTTCTGATACCATTTGTAACATCCGCCCCAAACACACAAGATATTGCCCGTGCCCGTACGAGGACTTCTAGGGAGGTCACCCATCCTGGTACTACTCTCGCCTGAGCACGCTTAACTACGGACTTCTTACGAATTCCGTAGCGTCGTACGATTTTCAAATGCATCTTCTATGTTTGGGATGGAAAATTATATAAGTAGCCCATGATCTCATTCTCTCCAGATGATGTAGGGCTAACTCGTGGCCTTGTACACCTCACCTCATCCATCTTGACATCACAGTTCTGTTCCTGGTTCATCCTAGGACTGAATCTAACCGAACCATTCAGCTCATCTCTATTCTTGAGTGCCTCTACTCCCTTCTATTCCTTTCTTCCATGCATGTGAAGGGGATTTAACGGTGCAGATCAATTTTCAACTGGGCTCGTACAGATACAATGGTGCAATTGAAAATCAAACTTTTCAATATGTTTCGTAGAATCCTGATCTCATGCATGGGAGCAGGGAATAGAGGCGGAATAGAGACACTCAGGAATATAGACGAACCAATTGCACTATCATAATGTATCTTGATCACCCCACCAACATGTAGCTCCAATGTCCCTCCTATTAACAATATCCTTTGGATGGCTCTCCAAGGAATAAAGTAGGAGACCATTAGAGCGGAGGTAATGACATTTCTGCCTGTCGATGACCGCTTCTGCTTGGATCTTGAACGACATCACTTTCGTGATCGTTCCATATGTACAAACCATCAAGAATGAGTAATGAAAGATTTTCTGGCAACGACTGAAAATGTTTAGGACCTCAATGCTGGACGGTGTAGAGGTGAGACAGCAAACAATGATTCGGCACAAACCTTTCTCGAACCTAATTATTTTCACAAAAAAAAATCAAAATAAATGACATCAATACCTTGTTGATTATGTAGAATACCAAGAGAAGTCAACAAAGTAAGAAGAGAACTCTCTTTAACTCATTTTTTTAATTATCAGCATGCTCCCATCTGCCAATACAAACTAGGGTTATATAGAAAAAACTAAATCTCAAAATTATTAGAAATATCAAATTACCAAAAAAAAAAGGCAACATTATTAAAAAAAAGAAAGGCAAAATCACCCTAGCCCCGAAAACTATCATAATATGACTCAAAACCATAATCACCAGATTTTCTAGAGATTTCGGGCTCTAAATAAGCTTAAAAATCCAAAAACAAATGTTATAAAAAATAAAGTGCGAATAAAATAGTCAAAACAATCTTATTTGGCCAAAAAAAGGACAGTGTTGATTGCATAGCAATCAAACTTATAAATCTCATCGAGATCTATCCAGAATTGGGGGCTTTTGAAAGATTCTGATACCAAAGTCCGAATTGACCCACCTTATTTTGAAAGTTCGAGTTGCTTTGTTGCTCTGAATCAACATATATGTGAGTTATAGTAATGCCAGTAGAACACACATACTCTACAATCGCAAAATAAAAATTTGAATTTTGTGTTTGTTGTACTCCTTTGCCTGATGCCTCCAATTAGATGTTTTATTAAAATCTTAGCGAGCGGAGCTAACAACGGTATCATCATAATTGTTGATGTAGTATTTGGAATGTCCTCTGTAAGAGAACAGAGGAAAACTCGATTTCATATCAGTCACAATAAAGCTTGGAGGATCAAAAGAGAACCAAAGGTAAATTTTTCAATGGAAAGTAAATTTTTACGCATAGAGGGAACGTGAAACATGTTAGTCAACAGATAAGACAAGGTACCTAGAGGAATTGAGATATCACTAGTTTAGGTAACATGGAGAGTCTCATTATTGCCCAACATAACTCGATCAGATCCAACATATTTTGATCTATTATGCATGGAGCGAGCATCGCCTACCATATGATGAATAACGTATGTGGGTGCAAAATTTGGTTAACGCCCGACTGTGGGACCCGCAGTTCTACTTGGGGCCCATGAAAATGATTGTGGGATCCGCAGCCCTGCTTAAGACCCACCAAAATGATTGTGGGACCCACAGCTCTGCCCGGGGCCACGAAGATGACAGTGGGACCCCCAGCCCTGCCTGGGGCCCACGGAGACGACAGTGGGACCCACAGCCTTGCTTGGGGCCCACAGAGATGACTGTGGGATCCACAACCTTGCTTGGGGTCCACGGGTACTATTCGGGGTATGGTAAATCCCCTCGGATATTTGTCAAAACCCTCGATATCCCAAAACCTCTATAAATAGCAGACCCGACAAATGGATCAGGATCGAATATTCCATACCACATTCTACTTTCTGTTTCCAGAGCTCCTCGAGCCTTCTGGTGTTCAGACTCGAGTCAAGCCGTCTCCACCCTTTGTCTACTTGCATAAGTACTCCTCGGCCTATTGAGAGTAGCTTTACTTCTTCAAAGATAGTGGATTCAAAGGTTGTGTCTTACCGCATGGAGACGTAGGCTTTGACCGAACTTAGTCACCACCTCCTGTGTCAACTCTTCTTCTTCTTCTCTCTCTCTACTCTATAACGTTAGCGTGTGACAGTGCACCATATCTCGATAGTCAACACTTTCTATCGATTGTTAGAGGGCGACCGAACAACGATCGTAGTCCTCCTCCACAATTTGGCGCCGTCTGTGGGATCATTCTCTATTGACAAGTTGCGCACATGACTTTTAGTTTACATTTAAACTTGTGTGCATGACTGTGGACATTGTTGGAATTGGATCCGCTAATCAGAGTCGCAGCGGAAGCAAAAGAAAGATCCAAAGATCATACGGTGTATGCTTCATTACAATTAATTCTACAAAACAATCTACATGCAGATCTATGATATTAGCATATGTGCGGACACCCTAGAGGCATACTACGATCTACGGAAGACATGCATGTATCTAGTTAGGTGTTTAGAATCATCATATCTTTTGGATCTATGATCCGGAGATGATGGAACGATGAAGAACCGCACTTGAATCGCAAGGAAAACTGTCGGATAGCACCTTGTCCTTTGCGAATTGAAGAATCCTCGAAATCTCGTCTCTGAGTGCAAGGATTTCGAGCCGACGGAGGAATCCGTTGCGAAGACGATGGCGAGCCACGAGATCTCCTCCTCTCTTTCTCTCTTCTTCCTTCTCCTTCCTTCTTCTTCCTTCTCCCTTCTTCTTCCTCTCTTTTCCTTGGCTAAAACCACAAGGAGGAGCTATAGGGGGTTCGGATTTTTGGAGGAGAGGGAATAGCCCATAGGGCCGGCCCTCCCTCTCCCTATTTTCTATATAGGGCCGGTCTCCCATGGCTCCAAGGAATCTTGGGCCGGCCCCTAATAGATAGAGATGAGGGGGGGGGGGGGGGTCGGATTTTAGGTTATTCCGATGTCTATCGTGAAGCCTGGACGAAAACGCCCTTCACGAAAAGCGAAAAACTAAAAGAGAGACTGAGTGAGGTGCGCTATTCGGAATCGAGTTCCGTCAGCACCTGTGAGCTCCTGGAATTATTCCGCTTATTTTAAGATCCATATTCAATGTGTTCTGATCTATATTTCAGTATTTACCAAAATACCTCTACGGCCCGTAACACTTGTGAATTAGGTTCTTTGGCTCCGGGCTTGCGCTCCATCACGCTACTTCGCATCCAACGTATCTAACTAGGTCGGGGAACAATTCCTATACACAACAACCGGGTGGAACCTTCAGGGTTCAGGATCTCTAGCTCCAATCGGATCCATGATTAACTGTTCCAGTGACACACTGAAAGTTTCGTTAATCAGCCCTAATCCGATTAACCCGCGTAGCCACCCAGAGTGCGACACGAGTTGAACTCTAGTGATCCTAAACTTATGTTACTCCCTCGTAACCGTGTTCTCTACTATACTCCGATAATCCTTAGTCCCTTCTATTACTGGTGCCATGATACGACTCGGGCGGTGGGGAGCACCGTCAGATCCTGATCGATCATCTGACTAGGGTTTGATGACTTGTCATCTATAACACCACACACCTTCCGGTGCTATGCCTAGCATCCGGAACATCGTCAGTCATACTGACAACCACTAGGCCTAGGCTAACTGTGTGGATAGATTGACTCATCAAAACGCACACATCCAATACTGGATATCGGATAACCTGTAGGGATGACATGTCACTCAAGCGCCAGCCGGGTAACCCAACGTACCGTGGTATTGGACTATGGAAGGTCCGCACACGTTGGCACATCAAAGCACCACACAACTGGTTGGCCCAGTGTATATGGTCCCTCAGGGTTAAGGATGGATTATCTATAGTAGTAGGACGGTTTATGCACCAGTGTCTGAATCACTGAACTGTGCACCATCTTGGTTCTTGTTCAACACGATCATCGTGCTTGGTCAGGTGAATGGGAATCCCACATTTCCGTGGTGGAGACTTCACCACATCCTCTACCTGCCAACTGCTTGTTCTCGGTGAAGCGACCGAAATCACCTAAGCTATGAACTAGTTCTAGGTCTACACAGAACTGGTCCACTGGGTCTCCCAAGCATGGATCCTCCATGCGCCTCAGTGGCCTACTGTGTTCCCTAGGGTCCTTTTATTATATGAGTATTATCATATACCAGAGTAGTATTCTAATTAAAGCAATAACCAAAGTCATCTTTATTAATGTTAATACAGAAATTCCATGCTAAGGACAGACGAGCTACAACAGACATTTGTCATGTCTTTTAAAGACCCAATTTGAGTGGTTCGTGGACACGATCCTCCGCCTCTCTCTTTTCCTTTCCGGTCTACATTTCATCTCCTCTGGTTTCTTCCTCCCTCCCTGCTAGGTAAGATCGATTCTCCCCTATTTTTATTGCATAAATCCTTTCTTTGAGTCTTAATTTTCTCCAATTTGGGGTTTTACCCGAAATTGAGGATTGTTTTAGGTTTTAGTTTGGATTTCTTGAGGTTCTTCTCAATCATCATGTCGAGAAAGAGGAATCCATCTCGACGACTTGTGAGAGAGTCGAGTGCTCCGCTGCCTCAGTTTCGGAACTTTTGATCCGAGGAGGCTCGTGAGAATTTCACTTCTTACTTGCAACTCGAAACGTCCTTTTCGAGCGATAAATTGATTTTGCCTCCTGTACTTTCGGGCCGCCCTTGACGATTCCTCTTTTTCCCAGCCCGACTGGATCCGTCTCTATCAGGATCTCTTTCCCGCATATCCTCTTCTCACTCGGTATTTTTATGCCAATATGCATTCGATGGTTAGGATACCAGGATAGGGTCATTCCTTTTCCACATATGTTCAGGGGGTCTCCATGACCATCACCTTGAGCATTCTCGTCCAAATTCTAGGGATTCAGCATCCAACTCATCCTTTGCTTCTTCCCCTGGCACATATGACGAGCGAGATGTGACTCCTTTGGCTGCACGCTCTGGCCGGACCTCGTCACGACCACTACGTTGACGCAGGTCACTCAAGGTTTTCAGTGACCATTCTTATTCCTTTGCATGGCATTCTTTGTAAGTTTGTTCATTACAACTTGCGACCTGCAAAGGGGAGCAAGGTTGTTGTATTCTGAAAGACGGCCCAACTTATGTTCGAGATTAGCCAGGGTATCTTTTCTTCCTTCGACGTCTGTGATTACATCGCATACTGTATGTTCCTCTGTTTTAAGTCTTGTTTCGATCGGAGGGCACCTATTCTTCCTTTCCCTAATCTAGTTACTAGGATTTTTCAGTTCTTCCTGGTGCCCGTCCCTTTTAGTCTGGAGATTGCTCGCTCTATGCAGCTCATAGGGTATGAGTCTCTTCTGAGAGTTACTCGGGCTCAGCGAGTGACTTTCGACCTTGTTTCTGATGACGAGGGCGAGGAGTTCGTCCCATACGAGGACGAGGAGGAGGAGATGGACAAGGACCAGTCTACCGCAGCTCTACAGCCAAGAGTTCCCTCGACTCTTGAGGCTCTCTCGACAAAGATGGCCTAGATGTGGGTCTATCAGTAGGAGTCTCACCAGTCCTACTAGGCAGACCATGTAATCTTATTAAGTGATAATGATAGTTTCTATTGAAAAGAAATTTTGAGTGACAAGAGAATTATAGCGATAACATGATAGAATTGGAGAAAACATAAAACTATAAGGAAAGTGAAAGATGAGAATCTACTGGTAGAGGTAGGGACCCCGCACACACTAGGATGGTGAACCTCCCAAGCGTGTGCGCGAAAAGCCAAAAGTAGATTTGGGGTCATGGGTACAGGTTTCGGTAAAACCAGATAACTTCCTTTTTAGGGACTTAACATTAGGACTAACAATTGGGATGGGCTAGCCCGATACCTGTTTGTTCGACCCAGAAATATTTGGGCCTAGCTTTATGTGAGCTTAGGTTGGGCTGAGCTTGGACAAGATTTCAAGCCTGAACTTGAGTTCGGGCTGAGTTCGACCGTGTTAAGCTCGATCCATTTTAGGCCCGAACCCGAAATAGTAAGGGTGTGTAAGTTTATTGAACCAACCTTTCTCGATATATTTTACTTATCTAGGAGATAAAGTCATATACAAGCTGTTTTTTAGTGAGAGTTGCTATTGTTTAAAATCTCATATCTTTTGTTGCTCTATATATTCCGACGATTTTAGCTCTGTCACCCATACAAAGATGCTCGGTTTTAGTAAAATAGTGAGATGTATTGTTATAAATTGTAGGAGCATAGTGAATGTAGTTTTTTATGTGTTTTCTCTCGCAATGCTCTTATTCGGGCCGGCCCGAACTCTGCCCGAAATCCAAGAAGGAAAATGGGCTGAACATGATGGTGAAATTTTGGGCCGAGTTTAGGCTTAGGAAGGCCACCTAGAGTTCGGGGCTTGGTTTGCCCCTTCCTCCCCTCTGTTGGTGCAAAACGGAGGTGGGGGAGGAGGGTTTGGCCTCCTCCTTCTCTCTATTAGTGCGGATCGGAGGTGGGGGATTAGAGGTTGGTTGCCTCCTCCCCTCTTCCGTCGTGCTATCCGAGGGGGGAGGAAAGCCATGAGTCTCATCACTATCACTGTCGATGGAGATCAAGATTGGGGAAGAGGGGGACCTCCTCCTTACTGGTTGAGACTCTCCAAGAGGAAAAAGAGGGAGGGAACCTCCTTCCCATTGCAGCTTTAGGGGTATAAAGAAGATTTGGTCAGAAGGGTATATTTGTCATGAGGATGAAAAGTATGGGTTATTACAAATTGGTGGGGTATGAATAAAATTTTCATTTTTTAGGACAAATTACAAATAACCCCCTGAACCATGCACCTAATTTCACATTGGTCCCTCAAATAATTTTTTGAACAACTTAACCCCCTAAACTATGCCTTGTCTGCATGTGTGACCCTTTCACCAAATTTTAGCCGTCAAATTTAGTTTTTATACCAAACTTAGCAAACTACCATTGTCCCAATCATCATAAGTAATATTTATAAAACATGTTTAGCCATAATGAGAAGGGCATTTCTGGGATAAATGTTAAGTTTGATAGCTGAACGTTGACGGAGGGGGTGAACATGCAAATGGAGCATAGTTTAGGGGTCAAGTTGTTAAAAAAATAGTTGAGGGACTAATGTGAAATTGGGTGTATAGTTTAGGGGAGGTTTTGTAAATTGCCTGTTTCTTTAAAACCCTTTTAACAGCCGACACTTAGGGGGTATTTGGCATTAGGAACAAATGATACGCTTAATCCTCATCTAGAAAAGGGCATTCGAGTCAATTAATATTTCTACTGTAAATTCGAAGGTTTAGTGTTCCGGTTAGCTCAAGCTCAACAACAACAACAATAACAACAACAACAACAATAACAAGCGTTCCGGTTAGCAAAGAAACTCACTGAGTGATATATTATCGTTTCGGACTCCTTCATTCCACTGGAACAAATACTATCCATTACTTTTGAAATATGGAATTGGGAATAGAATAGACTGTTCTTGAATGATGCCAAACACCCCTTTAGTATATGACATTGTCTTATCTCCACCTCACATGGAGATCGTCTAGGGTTCCTTGCGCTCACTAGAGATCGCCCTTGGATCACCTCATCGTTGTCGACAACCTCGACCCCAACGACCTCAGGCAACCTCTTGCGAGTCTCCCCCCCCCCCCCCCCCCCCCCAATTATCTGTGTGTGTGTGTCGATCTGACCTGACTTGACCAAAACTCAATATAGTATAATATTCGATTCTCTGATTGGATTGGTTCCACCATTCTCCTAAATCTGAGCTAAGCCAAACCCCAAAAACTGGATCAATCCAGATTTGCTAAGAATCCCGATTTTAGGTTAGTCCCAGACCATGACGCACCCTTATTAATTTTTCTATATAGCATGATATGACTGTTCACAAGTTGACTAGGACAAAAAGGCACGGGAAAGATCTAACCGTCAATCAAGATATGAAAAGAGAGAAAGAAATAGAGATTCTATTAAAAACCTACTATAAAGATGATAAAAAACTATTCAATGATATTTAATTATTGGAATTAAATCCTTTTATTAGAGTAGTAGCGAAAGCAAAAAACATATTCAAAGATCTCATGGTATATGTTTCATTACAATTAATTCCACAAAAAACAATCTACATGCAAATCTATGAACTTAGTATAAGCGCGGACAACCTAAAGGCATATTATGTTCCACGAAAGATATGCATGCATCTAATTAAGTGTTTAGAATCATCATACCTAGTGGATTTTAGATCCAACGAGAATGGAACAATAGTTATTGATGAACCGCACATGAATTGAGAAGGGAGTTGTCGGATAGCACATTATCCTTTGCGAAGGAAGAAATTCATGGAGTCCTACTCTGAGTGCAAGAACAACGCACCGACGAAAAATTGCACGTAGCGAAGACGATGGTGAGCCAAAAGATCTCCTCCTTCTCTTTCTTTCTTCTTCTTCTCATTCCTTCCTCATTCTTCTTCCTTTTTCTTCCTTGGTCGAAACCACAAAGAGGAATAAGGAAGAGGGGGTCAGATTTTCTAAAGAAGGGAGAGGCTAGGGCCGGCCTCCTCTCTCCCTTTTCCTCTTATAGGGTCGGCCCCCTTCTTGTGTAAGCTAGGGCCAGCCCCCTAAGGATTGGGATGAAGTGGGGGGGGGGGGGGGTGGTTAGGGTTTCTCTTTGACACTTCAGACGAAAATGCCTTTTTGTCGGGATACTGCTGATAGAGAGATAGAGTGAGGTACACTAGTCGGAATTGAGTTCCTTCAGCGCCTATGAGCTTCTACAATTATTCCGCTTATTTTAAGATCCATATTCAGTATATTTTGAGCTAAATTTTAGTATTTATCAAAATACCCCTATTGCTTCTTAACACATATGAATTAGATTCTTAGGTTTCGGGTTTGCGCTCCATCACACTACTTCGCATCTAACGTGTCCAACTGGATCGAAAAATAATTCCTATACGCAACGATAGGGTGGAATCTTCAGGGTTCAAAATCTTTAGCTTTAACCGAATCCCTGATTAACCGTTATGATGACACACCGAAAGTTTCGCTAATTAGTCGTAATCCGATTAACTCGCGTAACCACCCAGAGTGCGATGCGGGTAGAACTCTATTAATCCTAAACTTATGTTAATCCCTCGTCACCCTGTTCTCTACTATACTCTGATAATCTTTAGTCCCTCCTATTAGTGGTGTCATGATTTTACTCGGGTGGCGGGTAGCACCGTCAGACTCGATCGATCATCTAATTAGGATTTGATGACTTGTCATCTATAACACCACACACATTTCGGTGCTATGCCTAGTATCCGGAACGTCGTCAGTCATACTGACAACCATCATATCTAGATTAATCGTGTGGACAAATTGACTCATCAAAATGCATCCATCCATCATTGGACGTCAGATAACCTGTAAGGGTTGCATGCCACTCCAGCGCCAGCTAGATAACCCAATGTACCGTGATATTGAACTATAGACTGTCCGCACACATTGGCACATTAAAGCACAATTCAGCCAGTTAGCTTAGTGTACATGGTCCTTTAGGGTTGAGGACAAATTATATATACTGGTAAGACAGTTTATGCACCAGGCTCTGAGACACTGATCCGTGCACCATATTGGTTCTTGTTGAACACGATCATCATGTTTGGTCAAGTGAATGAGAATCACATATTTCCGTGGTGGAGACTTCACCACATCCTCTACCTGCTAACGGCTTATTCTCGGTGAAGCGATCGGCATCACCAAAGCCGTGAACTATTTTAGGTCTAAACAGAACTGGTTTACTGGGTCTCCCAAGCATGAACCCACCATGCGTCTTAATGGCTTACTGTGTTTCCTAGGGTCCTTTATTACATATAAATTAACATATATCAAAATAGTATTCTAATTAAAGCAATAACCAAAGTCATCTTTATTAATATTAATACAAAAAATCCATGCTCAGGATATAAGAGCTGCAACAATTTAATGACCATTTGATGTTAATTATTTTTTAACGTTAATTTGTACTCTCTCAATCTCTCTTTCTAACAAGTGAATCGCACCCTGAAGGCAGAGTGCTGACGGACACTGGATTTTACTGATTATAATACAAATAATAGGGAGATCGATGTTGGTGCCTTGATTAGGCCTGTCAATGGATCATATCATGATCCAAACTGATCTAATTAACCTGGATTTGGTATTAGTTTCTCGGTCCAAGATCCGATTAAAAATGATCCGACCCGATTTGATTAATAATCAGATCGAATTCGGATCTACCCTGATCTAATCTGATTAAGATCTGACCCGTTACATTTTAAAACATATAGATATTTTAAAATCATTAGATAAAGGTTTCAGAAGTTGTTGATTTCTTGTGAGCATAAGCACCTTGTCTTAGATAGCACATCTACAAACAATTATAGAACATTCTGAAGCCTCTAGACTTATCAAATGTGCTCTTCAAATTAATGATTAAAATGGACGGTTGATAAAGACTTTTAGATTTGATGTACTTAGAGGCTTTAGAATGTGTTGATTTTTTATGGATGTGCTATCTAAGACAAGATGATTATACTTTTCAAAAATCAACAGCTTCTGAAACCTCTATCTACTGATTTGAAAATCGATGTAAAAATTTGAGTACAAAAAAAGTGTCCCCCAATCCTGACCCATATGAGAAATGTTTCGTTCAGCTATGCAGCATGTGGACTATGGGGAAAAAAATCAGGTGTGGACAGTAGCCGTTCGATGAAATTCAATCAAACGAACACCAATTTAGCCGGTCCCCACTAAGCCAAGCGGAAAATGTCTTTCACATTTTGTTTTGTCGCCTAGTGATTAAAGGTGTCAAAGAAGCTTGTTCGTTGGATCCGATCCAACGGACATGATATTATGCTTAAAAGAGTGTCTTCCCTTCAGTCATAACAGAATCCTAAATACCCCTTCCTCATCCCCCGTTTGATCTCCCAGTGCCACATATCTTTACTGTGTGGCCGACCATCATCAGAGATAGCACTTGGTGGCTGATATCAAGGGATAGCACTCGACCGACCATCATTTTCATCGCGCGGCCGACCATCATACGATCAGGATTCAAGAGGAGGGCATCTTCAAAGCCCTCAATCCATCGGAGACTTTCCACGATGAGGTGAGGCTTCGAATGCCCCCAACCCCCCCCCCCCCCCCCCCCCTCTCTCTCTCTCTCTCTCTCTCCAATACCTAATCGGGTTCATATTTGTTTTCGGATTCGGACAATCCGGCTAATTTGGATAATCCGGAGGATTCGAATTCGGATCATATAGTTTAGTATCCGTCGGATATTGGATCAGATCCAGATTGGTCATAGATGTAAACCGATCGGATCCGGATATACCCTGATCTAAACCCTACCTCGACCCCTCCTATCTATATAAAAGGTCCGAATCAGGACACAGAAACTCCGTGTTACTGATCGAATCCCTGCGCTGTTATTTCGTCAATCCGAGCTCTGCGATCTTTTAGCCAAGGTTATTGAAATCACCATTTCTTGAAAAGAAAAAATAGGAATATATTCATGTTTTCAAGGGTTTTCTGATCTGTTGCTTCGTCTGTTAGGGCTTAGATCGATTCTTTTTCCGAAGATTTGAAGAAAGGGTTGGATATGGCGGAAGAAAACGAGATCCCAGAGGTTTTTTTTTTTTTAAATTTCCCTCTCGGATTTGCTTTTTCTTTTTTGGAATTATATGCTTCCTTTTATTTATTTTTGAGAAATAAAAACGTATGGTTTGGATTCCTCCAGATCGTCCCTTTCGACCCTACAAAGAAGAAGAAAAAGAAGAAGGTGGTGATTCAAGATCCAGATGAAGAGGTGGATAAGTTAGTCGAGAAGACGGAGAATTTGTCAGGTCTGGTTAGATAGAATCAAAATTATACATGTCTTATGTCTTTGTGGCTGTTGATTATGTCTTTTTGATGTGAAAATTTGACATTCATACGCTTGTGCAGTTGAGCAAGGAGAATCTAGTTTTGTTGGAGCGAAGAAAAAGAAGAAGAAGCCGGTGTGTTTGCATGACGATGTGTGATGGCAGTGGTGCTATCTGTATGCTTAGTGAAATGGTTGTTAATTATGTACCGTGCTTTCAGGTTCCGGCAGCTGAAATCCACAATGACGAGGATGGGGACGCTGGAGAAGATCTAGATGGTAAGTGCGCTAGCGTGTATATTAAGGGAGCTTTATTAAATGCTGAATGATGATAATGTTCTCTACTATTCAGTTGAATCGTTTGATGATGATGAACAAGCTGTGGGCATCGTTCTAGGAGGTGCTCGGTTGCCGTGGGAAGGCACTGACCGAGATTATAAGTATGAAGAGGTCTGTTGTTCTACTTGTTTTCTGGATGATATCTCATTGTTTTTGGTTTGCAGACGTCAACTTCAAAGTACGTTTTCTCTTTTTCTAAAAGAAATCTAGTTTACTTGTATGCTTCTTCCTCCTTATCTACTTTTTACTTTTGTCTTGAATCCCTACTTGTTAGCTCAATGCATTACCTTTTTGCTATAGAAAAATTTCTCGATATGGATTACAATGAGACCCACCACTAATAAGACTCAATTGTAAATTGTTGACATGTGCATAATTTTCTTCATAATTATACTAATACTTAAAATTCTTTCACACCAAGCAAGTTATACAATATACAAAGCTTATGCTACTTAAATCTCAGTAATTGCCATCCAAAAAGATCTTTTTTTTGACGGCAATTACTGAGATTTTAGTAGAATAAGTTTTGAATATTGTATTACTTGCTTGGTATAGAAGTATTAGTATAATTATGAAGAAAATCATGCACATGTAAGCAATTTACAATTGAGTCTTATTAGTGGGCCTCACTGGAATCCATGCCGACAGGCTTTTCACTAAATAAAAAGTACTTAAGGAGGAGGAAGAAGCATAACTTGCAAGTAAACTAGACTTATTTTAGAAAAAGAGAAACCATACTTTGAAGTTACCTCACTCCAACATAAGTACTTGCAAGAAAAACACTTGCGAAGCACTAGGCTAAATAAAGCTATTAATTAATGATAATTCGGTCGTTAGATCGTGGGATTTTTGCTTCTCTATAAATATTTACCATTTACTAAGATATTGTAAACATAAATTTATCTAGACCTTGGATTGGTGATAAATATTGTTCTTTTTGCATTGATTTCATCGAAGACACCTTAAATTTTTTACATCCATAACAACTTAGATGTAAGATATAATATTATATATAGGTAACGTTGTGGTGATCGGAGTTAGCTTTCTTAAATTTGAGGAGTGGTCCCATTCCTTAGAATCTTAGATAAGTATACGTCAAGTTGTGCCCCTGGAAAAAAATAACAAGCTCAATGTTTACCATATTGCATATTTTGTTAAACGTCAATAGCTTCTGTTGTATGGAGCTCATCATTAAGCTTACTTAGGACTACCTTGCACGAATTAGCCTCCCTTGATCGTATCTCTCCCGAGATGAAAGAAAAGATGGAAAATCTAACTTTTGCAAAAGATTCGTGAGTCAAGGCGGGAAAGGCAAGCATAGCATAGTGGTCTAATGACAAGGGACGACATTGGAAGCTCGGGACGGAGCCGTAGTGGAAGCTACCCAACTCCCTGGTGATTAAATGCTGTAATGCTACTGCTAGTAAACATAAAGTCCCTAACATGTATGAACGATGTCCATAGATTATACACCATACATATCAAAATTATTCACCTGCATTTCTTAAATCATTAATTTATAATTTGAAGTTTCACACAAATTGGTTGGCACCTTTTTTTGAATGAATAGGATATCGAAACAGACTTTTTTTTCCTCTCCTGTAGAGTGAACACATCATGTCTAACACATAGCTTGTTCTTTTCAGTTTTGAGGAACATTCCAGGGTTTGTTCTCTGGTCCATTTTATTCCCTAGACAAATCATTATTTGGGCATTGTTGGGGACCTGGGGTTTTGTTCTTTAATTTTGACATCACCCCCGATGACGGGGAAACATATTTGCTTGCTTTTTCCCTTAAAAACACTTCATACTTGTTCTCTTGGTGATGATTTTTACAGCTCATTTTGATGGGCATAGTTGAAATTGCTATCAGACAAAATACAGTCCATCTTGACAAACAAGTCAGCAACGACACTCAACATTTTCTTGATTATTTTTACCAAAGATCTGTACCCACGTAATCACACAACTATCAGTTGAGAAGGTATCACACCCACACACCCACACACACACACACACACACCCACACACACACACATTCAATTGAAATGAGCAGATCGAACCCAGACTTAAACTTCCCTTTTAGCATACCACCATATAGATGACCAGAATCCATGAACATGGTTGTAATTTGAAAGGAAAAAATAAAAAGGCGAGCATAAAATATGTTAGTTTGGTAATCACTAATCAAGCCTATAGGATTGGACGACTTTTCAACTCCCATTTCAATAATGATGTATGGCTTCGAATTTCTCCCCAAACAAAACGTTGCTCTTGAAACATTTCATTCTTTTGGCATATTGAAATCAAATCGAATTCCAAAACAAGTATTTACCTGGCTGACCACTTTCTAATTTCTGGATATTTATATTGAAAATTACTTCCTTTTGTCATTTACTTACTTGCATATTTCCATTTCATTATCTTTTTATTTCGTCGGAACAATAGAATTGAATGGCTAAATATGTTTAGTATTGTAACATATATTACTTGAAACTAGTAGAATTTGTATTAGAAAACTAGAAATTAACATCACACTTTGTTTTACGTTATTTTTGAATAGTTTTCTTGATTTTAATTATTCTTTTATGAATATTAAAATCTATTTATTCACTTTTGACTGCAACAAAATAAAACTCAGAAGTTTTGTCTTAAGGTTGGGCCAAAACGGAGATTGAAACGAGGATTTTAAACTTTTGCGTGAATAATCATAAGGGGACGGATACATACATGAAAAAAGAAAACAAAAAAGTTGGAGAAAATTGTAAATCTGACCATGTTCCTGAGATCTGTAAAATAACTGAATTCAGGAATTGATAAATAAGATTGAGATGCTGTGAAGGATTGGTTTCATGTCTGTTTCGATACCTTTTGTTTACTCAACAAGGCTCATTGTAAGGATTTGGATTAGACCATGGAAGCAACATAAAAGTTGTCTGCTCATGGGAAGAACCTGTCTTAAGCAACAAACATCCAAAGAAAATATGAAGCTTAGATGCAGAGAATAATACAGTATTATGGTACTGTTGCAACCGAGTGAGAGGTAGAGTGGAGAAATAAAGAGAAGAGATTAGGAGCAGCAAAGAAAGAAGAGGCTCTATTCTATTTTATGAGGCTATATTCTTCATACATGAGTAGGGTATCCCTTTCTGGGGTGGTTGAATGACAGAATCCTCCTAGCGGGGAACAACCACTATTATACATCTCTAGTACATGCTATGTATCACGTGGTCTAATAAGGTCTGAAAGCTACTTTTAAGGCCCATGGTCCATAATAACTTAAAATATCGTATATTTGATAAGGATGGATCTCAATATAAATTTAATTGGTCTCGGCATTAAGAATAGTTCACAGCTCATGGAGGCTGGATGTTCTGTTGGAACTCTATGCTAGTAAGCAACAAATTGCCAATGGATTTGAAATTTCTTTTTTTGATAGGGATTGTAGCTGTCTCGGTAGTTGCAAATGACGAAGAGGTTGTAGCGGTCTTGGTAGTTACACATGGATAAGACTTGCTGGTATTGTTATTTTCTTATTTGGTACTTCTCTCAAATGAATTGTTTATCTTTTATGCGAGAAGTGAAATACGTCCAAGACTTGTGTGTTATACTGAAATTCATAATGCTGGAGAAATGGTTTGGTTTTCTACATTGGCTGAATTCTATATTAATAAAGTATGTTTGGCCAAGATTAGACATCGTTTGCAGTTTTTCAGTATCTGTTGTGCCAACCTCTTGGTTGTGATCTGAGTGCCTTAATGAATCCATGCATTTGAATCTTCATTGTTGATTAATTTTAAAGTCATTATCTTGACCAAATGCTTACTTTCTTTTAGATTCACTGGATTTGCATAATTGCATTAAATTATTTGTGGCTCTGGTCCAACTTCTTTTGATCCTTTGTGGAGTATATTGCACGATTCATGTTCATTTTCTGATCCATGCAGCTTCTAGATAGGGTGTTCAATATATTACGTGAGAACAATCCAGATCTTGCTGGAGATAGACGCAGAACAGTGATGAGGCCCCCACAAGTTCTTAGAGAAGGAACCAAGAAGACGGTATTCGTGAATTTCATGGATCTATGCAAGACGTATGTATTAGTTTCCTTTCATTTATTTTGTTTTTTTTTTCTATCTATCATTGGTTCTATAATTAGTTGCCTATTTCTATCACAAAATATGCTTTTTTTATATGTTAACATTGGTGACCATGTCTGTTGCTTAATAATTTTTTGTGACATTTTTTAAGTGTGACGTGTCAGAGTGACAATCTCCAATTTATAAATAGGCACTATTTTATTGTGACAATGAAATTTGGTTCTCACAAGGTTGTTTTAAGTGAATCGATGATACAAAAAAAGGAACTGGACAAAATTGATTTGATGGGGATGTAGGCTTGAAGAGAAAATTGGCATAGTTAGGTTTCTTGGAGGTCTAAGAGAAAAAAATTAATGATGGAAGTATAACATAAAATATGGCCACTTTTTTTTTCTCATACAAATCTTTGACCATGGTTTGGACTTTGGACCGATCCCCAAAAAGAGAAATAATTATGTCAGGTTGTTTGTCTGTAATTTAAAATACCAACGACCTACTTCATTTGGAATCAATGAAATCAGTGTGCTACACGGGTGTAGAGAGATGTCTAAGAGAAATTTTGCACTAGAAAAAGAGGGGAAAAAATTATCTTCTAGTGAGTGATGCATAAAAAAAAAACTATTCATTGTCGATCCCAATTCCAGATGAGAAAGGTTGTGGGCTATGATTTGGGGGACACCTCTAATTGAGCCCTCGGAGCCGTTTCAACCCGTGTCGACACGGATTCCCGTGTCCACCCGTGTCGACACGGCATGATACCATCGTTCCATGTTATTAAATTGAATGTTGGAAGTCTCTTCTTTCTCCAGGTGGGTGAACAGAGGAAAATGATAGACTGTGTAGGACTCGAATTCCGAAAGGGTAGTAATTTTTAATTTATATCAATTTCATAATTTGTTGGTATATATATATATATATATATATATACACACACACACACACACACACACACACACACACACACACACGTGTCTCTGTATCCATATTTTATGATAGAGCTGTATCCAACTCCCGTGTCCGTGTCTACAAATCATAGGTTGTGGGTTGATGTTCAGTTGAAAGCTAGTCGTAAAAAAGCTAACTCAAACTATGAATGAATCCTAATTCGATAAACAATAATGCTAGGTCGTTAGCGGCAAGTGGCGCGCTACAACTTAACCTGATTGTGGTGAGAAATGGGCAAGGGTTTGGTAGGTCGTCACCCGAAAGTGGCGTGCTACAACAAAACCCGAATGTGGTAAAAAAAAAAAATGCAAGGGTTGGATAGGGTTAGATTGTCTCTTCGAAGCGTCACATTGCAATGGCTACCAATTGGAGCAACTAGAAGACAAAGATTTTCACATCAAATGGAACAAAAGTGAGCAACAAAAATATTCCCGCAAAAGATGAATGTTAAATTTGCTACTTGGAAAGTTGGGACTTTGACTGGAAAGAGTAGAGAATTAGTAGATACATTGACGAGAAGAATAGTCAATATTGCTTGCTTACAAGAAACCAAATAGAAATGAGGCAAAACTAAGAAAATTGGTGATAAGTACAAGCTTTTTTATGTAGGGAAGGATAGTAGTAGCAATAGAGTTGGAAATATTAATGGATAAATTGATGAAAGATAATATTATCAAGGTTAAAGTATAAGTGATAGATTATTGGCTATAAAATTAGTCTTACGTGAGGATATTATTAATGTAGTTGGTGCTTATGCACCACAAGTACGACTAGATAAGAATGTCAAAAAGCAGTTTTGGAAAGATATGAATGGATTAATGCAATTAGCGACAAATTCTTTAATTGGATGGGTGATTCACTAAATTTTTCTCAAAATTCATAAGTTATTAAGATTTTAGAGATAAAATGCTCGCAAACTCATGGAATAATCAAATTATTGAACAGTTTGTCCTTGTTTCCATTGATTGTTGTGTCTTCCTCCATGCTTGTCTTTGCATGCAACATTACAAAATTATAGCAAATTTGTTTATCATTTAATTTTTCCTTATGTTATCTAAACTGTGGCAAAATTTTTACATAATCAAAATTTATCCTTTATCTGAAGTATTTGTTGGGATTGTGTCATGCAGGTCAATCTAGTTATGATGTAATCTCACAGTTATTGATAAAAATGTTCTTGGTTGGCTAAATCTTGTCCTTCATCCAATGGACATTGTAGCATAATTGAGTTGCATGTATTTTTCAAAATAAAAAAATAGGAGAATTTGGTCACCGTATTCAAACCGAGCGGTTGCCCTTCCGATTGGTCAGATACTCTACATATGACTGATCAGAGTTGGGCGGTGGTCAAACTGACAGTAAGATGCTCGAGTAGGATTGGCTGAGGTGCAGATCTATGGCCCCACTTTGGGCATGGGTCAGAATTGCTCCATTGATATGCGATGCTATCAACATAGAGTGTGATGAAGAAGGCTGATGGTAGATTCTTATGGTTGATCTGAAGGTGGAGGCGACCAGAGATTAGGAGGGGTCTACAAAATCTGTGATTGAACTCAGATCCGATGATGCAGCTGGATATATGCAACCCACTTCAGAGGCTCCGTCACATATAATTTCGATGGAGCCAATGGATCTAGCTGACGATGACGATTAGGGGATGCAATGGGTCGGATAGGGACATAGTCCATACCCTGCCCATACCCATTTGGGTTTCTGGTATGAATTAGATATAATTTTTTTTTCCCACTACATGCAATTGCTTGAGGGAAAATATCAAGGTATTATATTAAAATTTTAAGAAGCTCTTATGGTTTCTTGTTATATTGATTTTAGTTGGGTATGAGATTGTTTAGAATTTGGGTTGGGATATAAGTTAACTTAACATTTT
The DNA here is from genome assembly GCA_947650365.1 of Chamaelirium japonicum. Classification (NCBI taxonomy): domain Eukaryota; kingdom Viridiplantae; phylum Streptophyta; class Magnoliopsida; order Liliales; family Melanthiaceae; genus Chamaelirium; species Chamaelirium japonicum. The sequence continues at coordinate 64,212,469 of OX393552.1, forward strand.
GGTATGTTACAATGGGTTTGGTTCCCAGCTTTATTATCAAATATACAAAAGTTAGGAGAGATCGGGTATCGAGTTTGGGTATATGGGTACCCATACCCATATTAGAACGTTGATCGGGTAGTCCTATACCCATACCCTACCCACACTTTTTTCAGGTACAAAATCTATACCCATACCCGAAGTTTCGGATTGGGTTCGGGTTTTTCGAACTCCATTGCCACCACTAATACCGATGTTGCAAAAGGTCAGAAAAGAAGAAGAGGCCGGTGACGAAACCCCAACTTCGAAGATGATGACGAAGCCGGAAACCTAGCTACCGTCATTATGGAGAGCATATTGCGCTGATACCATGAAACATCATGGAGCAAAATGAACATGTCCTCATTAGGGAACCAGACTGCGGTATATGTACAAGAAGATGAGGTGATCACCAACATGTTGCGTATAGCTGCATACCACACAAGAAGGGAAAAGCCTAAGGAAACCTATATACATGTGGACAATCTGTATATCCCATTTTCAGGTCCATAATAAGTTTTTTATGTGAAAACAATACTCTTTAAATTACGGTTTTACTTTTCAAGACATCATGCTATAGATGAGATTTATCTGGTCTTTACTGAGCAATTTGCTAGTTATTTATGTGTGAGCTCCTAAAAGTATTTTACTTTCCAGGATGCATAGGCAGCCAGAGCATGTTATGACTTTCTTGCTTGCTGAAATGGGAACCAGTGGTTCCCTTGATGGGCAGCAGAGGTTGGTTGTCAAGGGAAGATTTGCCCCGAAAAATTTTGAGGGTATCCTACGAAGATACGTCAGTAAGTTTACTACCTCTGTTGATTTACATTTATTAACTACTGTCTACCGTTAGTTCAGTGAATGTTTTTTTTTTCAATTGAATTTGATTCAGCTTATATATCAGCACGTTTTGAGGAACCAATAGTTAGGTACAAATTTAATATACTGAGTGCTAATTGTTGGTAGTAGAGGAATACTGATATTATATTCAAATAGCCATTCCTCTTATATGACCGAGATTCTTTGGCATTTCCGCTGTTTTGAGTTGAGGCATCTAAGAGGGGACCATCGAAATTAGAACTCAAAGCTAAAGAATGGTTTTGCTGCTAGTTACACAAAGTCATGACATCAAAGAGCCTCCCAACCCAAGAGTGTAAATTTTAGTATTTCAGTTTTTGATCTGGTTTCGACACCCATGATTTTGGTCAAAGTGGACCGAGGGATTTCATTTAAAAAAATGTTGAATAATGGGATTGGAACTTTTAGAAAATAAGATAGATCTTTTTTAGGGGAAAAAAATGAAATATTGGATTTGGTTCATTAATACACAATAAACCATTAAGGTAACTATTTTACATATTCAAAGCACATAGCAAAATATTAATCTTGATACGTGGACAAAATAATATGAAATGTCTCAATCAAAATATCACATTTGTAACAAATTATGAACTACGCCACCTTTGAGGGGGAATGTTTAACATTGTTTGTAAATACAACTAACTAGGATGTGATATAGGGTGAGACATAGTTTCTCTCCTTTTTTTTTTTGGTTCATCCTCTTGTTTTTTTTGTGACAAATCCGAACTCCTCCTGACTCCTGAGGCTGTTCTGTATGCAAATGCATGTGAAACTTTTCCCAAATAGTTATAGAGAAGTCTACATTTACTGCATTCCTACATCTTCATCCCTCAGCAAAACACATTTAGCTATAGAACCAGACATGCACCATTTTTTCCATCAAAGGATCAAGTGGACATGAAAACACCATAGCTAGTCGTCTTTAGCCTAATATGCATTGCACACAAGTGACAAAGATCCTTTAATGCAAGTAGAACTTTGGATGCGTGCCTTCAAGATGCATACCACACTCATCTTTTCTCATACTGAAGTGGATCATGAGTCAATAAATGCTTCTGTAATTATTGTTTGCTCTAGTTTTTACTTTTAACTCCTTAGAAGTGCTTTTTTTTTATATGTTGCTGACCAGCTAGCATATCTAAGTGAAAATTTAATATCATTGACAACATTGCTGAAATTTTAATATTAAGTGAAGATCTGGCAACTTGCATACGAATAGAATAATGGGCTCATTGTTAATTATGGAGAACTTCCATGTAGCTGTTTGTAAAAACGAGAAATGCCCTATTTTCTTTATGTCTAGGTGTTCAGGCACTTTCTTTTCTTGAAGATGGCAGGCAAAAGTCTTTTACTTAGTAATTATAAGCAGAGCAAACTGAAGGAAAGCTAATAGGAATGTTGTATCTAGTGATTCTTGAGTGTGTGAAAAATTGTAACAAGTCAAAAATATTATAAAAAAAAATCCATCTAACATGCCAGTGGATCTTTATTATTATTTTTAATATTTAAGCCCAAATTGTAACTACTCCCTAATGTGGCTTAAGGTTGAACCACCTAGGAGATGGAAAGGAGCACCAATTACCTGGTTTCTTTGCCTTTACGCACCATATATTGGTGATGCAGTAGTTGGTGATGCAGTAGTTGAAATTCTTCCTCAAATTTCTGTAACCCCGACCTCTTTCTTTCCAGATGAATATGTCATATGCAATGGCTGCAAAAGTCCAGATACCATACTTTCTAAAGAGAACCGCTTGTTCTTCCTCCGGTGCGAGCAGGTAATAATATCTCAAGTTTGTTGTTTTTATTAAATAGCTTATTTTGGACACTTACACATTTTTGGTTCTTGGGTCTCTTGTTACCGTTTTATTTTCCTTCCCATTTCATGTAGTTTATTTTCCTTCCGATTTCGTGTAGTAAGGCCAATGATGGACGATGTACTGCCTACATTGTTTGATACATTTTTATGATAAGAATCTCCTACCGTTCTGAGGCCTTTGTCAAGGAAACTTAAGGCGTGAATGCCATTCTACGTCTTTTTTTTTTTGTTCTCTTGTTACTTTTTTATTTCCCTACCAATTTTGTGTAGCAAGGCCGTTGATGAACGATGTACTGCCTACATTGCTTGATACATTTTTATGATAAGAATCTCCTACCCATCTCAGGCCTTTGTCAAGGAAACTTAAGGCACGGTCCGTGGATGCCGTTCTACGTCTTTTCTTTGTTTTTTTTTTTGTATGTTGTTACTGTTTTTATTTCCTTCCGATTTTGTGTAGTATGGCCAATGATGAATGATGCACTGCCTACATTGCTTGATACATTTTCATGATAAGAATCTCCCACCCTTCTGAGGCCTTCGTCAAAGAAGCTTAAGGCGTGGATGTCATTCTATGTCTTTTTCTTATGTTTTTCTTTTGTCTCTTATTACTGTTTTATTTTCCTTCCGGTTTTGTGTAGCAAGGCCAATGATGAACGATGTACTGCCTACATTGCTTGATACATTTTTATGATAAGAATCTCCTACCCTTCTGAGGCCTTTGTCAAGGAAACTTAAGGCGTGGATGTCATTCTACGTCCTTTTTTTTTTGGGTCTCGTTTCCTTTTTATTTTCCTACCAATTTCGTGTAGTAAGGCCAATGATGAACGGTGTACTGCCGACATTGTTTGTTACATTTTTCATGATAAGAATGTCCTACCCTTCTGAGACCTTTGTCAAGGAAACTTAAGGCGGGGGTGTCATTCTACATCTTATCTTTCGGTTTTTTTTTTCTCTTGTTACCGTTCTATTTTCCTTCTGATTTCGTGTAGTATGGCCAATGATGAACGATGTATTGTCTACATTGCTTGATACATTTTCATGATGAGAATCTCCTACCCTTCTGAGACCTTTGTGAAGGAACTTAAGGCGTAGATGTCATTCTACGCCTTTTTATTTCCACTCGTTTGTTTGTGGTTGGGTATTTGTAAATGTGGGAAGTGTGTCAGGTTGGGTCTAGGTCTATCAGGGCCTTGGTTATACACCATTAATTGTGTATAGTCTGCAGGATTTTCTTTTTTTTGTTTTTGTTTTGGCAAATTGAACTGATTACGGTTCCAAGTCAAGAGGATTGGGCTGGTTGTTTATGGTCTAATGAGGTCATGTTGCATGTTATCATACTACTTTGGTTCTACTCTGATGATCCAACCCAGTAGTGATTGCTTGACTTGCTCAATCAATCTGCAAAATAGTTTCAAATTTTTTATTTTTTTTTGGCTATGGTATTGAGGTTTTCCATGGTAAGAGGCCAAAAAAAAAAAATTTAGCCTTGGTTGATTTGTATCCATGTTGATTGTTGGTTCTTTTGTTTGAATGTACTGCTGGCACAAATGGTTGATGAGAATTTATGTTTGGGTAGTAACTACTGCTGAGTCGTCGTCAGCCTTTGAAATGGCTACTAAGGATTGCTATACTGTTACGACGCTATATTTCACGGCTGTTCTTCTGTTTGTGAGTTTCGGTATTCTATTAATTCGCCTTCTTTTGTGCAGTGTGGTTCTTCACGGTCGGTTGCGCCTATTAAGGCTGGCTTCGTCGCTCGAGTTGGGCGTCGCAAGGCCGGGGCTTGATCTCTTAAATCTGCTTATTCTCGCCAAACCATCAGAGACAAAATATGTACTACTGTTGCGTGTCACCTGGCCCCCTTGGGTTTGTATTCGGCTTTGTTGTGGTTTCGTCCGCCAAGTTCGAACTGTAATTCTACCCTTTCGAAGTTTCCTGTACTAAGTTTTTTTTTTTAATCTGTTGAGACTGGTGACACATGAAGTGGAATGTGCTGTTTGACATTTGGATTGGGTTTCAGGCGTTTTGATAAAGAGTATAAAAATCTGAAATTTTGTTGGTCATAACATTAGGCTATGTTTGGTTGCCGAGAAAGTTTTGCAGGAAATGAATTCTTTGGAAAGGAAATGAAAGGAACGGATAGGTTCATTTTTTAATTTCTTTGCTACTGTTTGGTTATCTGACAAGGAAATCCTTTTTACATAAAGGATTTTGAAATGCTGTGGATGAAAATGCCCTTCATAGTATTTTAAATTTTCGTTTGCATGCCACCGAACCACCATTGAACGTCTGAACCATTGATCTGACGCTGCTGCTGAACCGAACCTAAACCATGAAACCACTGTTTGCCGCCGTCGGAGTTCCTTGCCATTGTCGAACCGAACCTAGATCTATGGGCCATGAGACGAACCCTAGACCTAGGATTGCTAAACCTAACCCTAATCTTAGCTTGGGACCTAATGGTAGCGGTTTCTTGTTGTCGCTGCTCGTTGCTATCGGGGCGGTGATGACGAGTAGCTGCAACTTGTCGGGCTGTTTTGCTGCCGTTGCTCTCACCACCACCGCTCGCGTGCCCGAAAGAGAGGAGGAGAGGCCGAGGGTAATATTGGATTTCTGAAAAGATCCAGGGACCTATCCTTCGTTGAAATGTTTTGGGCGTTGCAAAATTTCTTTGCCAGGGATTAATCACCCATTATACCAAAATTTTTCTAGCCTTTTGTCGGAAAACCGGTTTCTCGGGAAAAACATTTTCTTTCGGGGATCATACTTTATCGTCAATCTAAAGCCCATTTTTATAAAAAAAATAATATTTTATTTTCCTTTTTAGTATTTTACGGGCAGTCAAACATAGCCTAAAGAATATCTATGTAAAAGACATCAAAGCCGGTTTAGGGTTGTTTGGTAGCCTCCTCTTCTCGAGCTTTGTTCACGATTTATTTTTTGTGGTACGGTCCGATTGTCGCATACTGGGATGATCCAACAATTTTCACATGGGAGTGGAAGTGTGGAACCAGGGAACCAAGGAGAATGCTGTCTCATTCAAGTTCTATGGAGAGAGAGAGAGAGAGAGAGAGAGAGAGAGAGAGAGAGAGAGAGAGAGAGAGAGAATAATTTCTTATATCAGATCTCGACCCTCTCCTCATCTTCTGGACTCTTTCTAGTTTGGGGATGATTTTAGAGGGTTGCTCGTTGGTTGCATAAGTTTGAACTATGTAACCAAAAAGGTTAGTCCCGCCTGTCAACTGGCCTTTTAGGTTTATTGGTTTATGCTCCTCTCTTTTCCAAGTTACCATTGGCGATTGTTTTGCGCAAATCTTTGAGGGCTGCCGTTTGGTTGATAGGCGGTCAAAAAACTATGGGTGCGTTTGGCATCAGTTTTGAAATTTCTACTTTTGGTTTTGAAGTACCAAAAACCAGTTTTAGCTTATCCATAACCAGTTTTGTGCTCAAAATCAGTTTTGCAATTATGTGTGTTTGGCTGATTCAATACAAAACTGATTTTGATCATAATTAGCAATCGTGACTCAAGTGTTACAAGGTTTTTCATTTATGAGGGAACAAGCAAACATGCATGCTCTGTTACGGAAAAAACTTGGGCATTAACCCATTTCCGACGAGCATTCTATGAAGGCCAAAGTAAAGCACATAGTTCATCTCAGTGAGCCAACGACCCACTGCATCATCACAAATAAGAACCCCATCATGAAGACAAGTTCAAAAAGTATTACAACAAACCAACATAAGAACCCCATCATGAAGACAAGTTCAAAAAGTACCCCATCTGATGTATGTCTCTTACAAGCCAACACACAACATAAGAACCCCATCATGAAGACAAGTTCAAAAAGTATTACAACAAATCAAAATGAAAAATACGTAATATGAGACCCTAATACAATCAAATGATTCCTGCAATTCCTTCTGATGCTGTCATTGCATTGGCCAATGACTTTCTGAATTCTGTCATTTGGTTGTCCCGACCTCTAAGCACAACGCCCTCATTCTCACCATTACTACCACCACCATCATTGTCATCCAAAACATCCTCTTCATCGGTACCATCACTAATAATCATATCATTATTATCATATTGGGTGAATAAGAAATCCCTTGTAGCCTCCTGTTTAATAAAATTATGCAGTGCACATGCAGCAATGACAATCTTCACTTGCGTCCGAAATGGATATAAAGCCATACGTACCAAGATTGGCCACCTTTTCTTCAAAACGCCGAAGCATCGCTCGATGACATTCCTCAGTGAGGAGTGGGCATGGTTAAATAACTCCATTGCACCTTCCGTTTTCCCACCAACACGATGAAAGTCTGGTATATGGTATCTGACTCCACGAAATGGCGAAAGATATCCCGGCATGTTCTTATAACCCGAGTCTACGACGTAATATTTGCCTAAGAATAGAATAAGTTACATATAAAAAAAATACACAATATAAAGTATAAAGTGACAAACAAACATAAGACATTTAGATATACCTGGAGGGGGGTGAGGAAATTTTATATTCGGATTCCGTATTGCTTCACCCAAAATCCTGCCATCATGTGTTGTTCCCTCCCAACCTGCCTGTACAAATGTAAAACGCATATCGAAGGAGCAAACAGCAAGTACGTTTTGTGTTACTTCATTATTCCTGCCAGATCGATATGGGATTTGTTTTTCTACTGGAATTACTGCATTTATATGGGTTCCATCAATTGCACCGATACAATCCTTAAACCATGGCATGAATCTTTTATTGTTATAAATCTCCATTGGTGTCTCGTTGAAAGACGGTGGTACAATAAGCTCCTTGGAAAACTCAATAATAGCCTCTAACACATTATTAAAATGTCGGCTAATTGTCTCTGAAGAATGGTTGAACCTATCACATGCATCAAAGTTACTCCAGTTATGAGCAATAATAATGATAAATATTGCTAATTGCTCCTCTACGGACACATTTTGTGTATCCTTCAACAACCCTCTCTCTTTGAGTGCTTGAACTAATTTAAGAAATACATTTCTGCTCATTCGAAGTATCCTATGAACACGTCTATGGTGTGTTCCAAGACTTCCTTTTTTCACGTACGCCATTTTGTTTAGGATTGGCATGACAACTTGCAAAGCGTATGCCTCCTCTCTTTGTTGAGCTGATGTAGGTTGGGCAATTCTGGACTGTAGGAATTGAGCCATCAAGTCCGCATTTGCGTTAAACTTATCCAACAACTTCGTTTTGGTACGAGATTGCTTTGAAGCGGATGTTGATGAACCAGATGCTCGCTTCTTGTACCCGCTAGTACGTTCTTCTCCAACCTCCTCATCGACCCCCAGGGAAGATGAAGTATGCATCTCTTCAAATCCTTGTGGGGGAGCCGCATCATATGGTGCCGATTCTGAATTAGTAGGTTCATTATTCATGCTCATGGTTAATGCTTCCTCGCTTGTGGCTGTTGTTCCTTGAAACACTGCATAATATAATTCTTTATACTGCAATGTTTGAGTTCAAAATTTCTTTGACATTGGATGTGCCTGTGTCGATTTCATACTTATATCAGTGGAATGTTCGTATAACAACTATATATAAGAACCAACTTTAAAGTTTTCTAATTACCTCTATGTATGCATCCCATACTACATCATCGGCCACAAAGACATGCTTCACTTCATCCCAGCCAAATCCAGATGAGTTCCGTTCAAGGTAATCCCATTCATTCCAATCAGCACGCATATTTTTATATAAGTTCTTAAGCTGGTCCATTTGGTAGACCCAATTTGTTTGCTTGGTATACTCCTCAAATAATAATTTCCAACCTACTTTGGTGAAACTACTTGTAGGCCTATGACCCTGTTGAACTAGCTCCTGACAGCATTCTAGAAAAATTCTTTTTAAGTCCGATGTCCATTCTGCTTTGACAATATTTGAATCTTTCTCCTTCCCCTTCCCCTTTCTCTTTCCCTTTCCTTTTTCATTTCCTGTTCCAAGTTGGTTTGCAGCAGGAATCTGACGATCCATTTGTAACTATGTTACGATAATTGCCTGAAAAGAAATAATATATATATATATATATATATATATATATATATATATATATATATATATATATATATATATATATATATATATATATACTGTACACTCTAGCTAATACATCTAAAACGTATGTTAGAAGCAAATCCCTTGTTGTAATCCATTGATTACAATATAGCAGTTAAAATGTGAAAAGTATAGAAAATTAGGAATTAAATCAAGGAATTACAGGTTTTGAAGACATAAAATAAGGAATTCATACCAATGCTTAAAGACCATTCTTTTATGTCTATTTTTTACATCTTTAGTAATCAATGCTATTTTTCCCACTTATTCTTTGATAACGAAAAAAAAATCATTTAGGGTCAGGTTTGGGCTTAGGCTTCATGGCCACGCACAAACGACCGGGATCATGCCAAGCTTGAAATGCTGATCCTCATTACTGATGAAGGACTAACCGCTCAACATGACCTAACAAGATATGTTGATCCACAATATAAGGATTAAAAGGCACTAATCCACACACTCAACGGAATCGAAAGCAAAACATCACAGATTTCGAACAGAAGAAGCAAATTCACCAAAAGAAGTAGCCAAAGATAGATTGGCATCAATAGAATTCAGTAAGCTGAGAGAAAACAGAGCACTCATACAGAAACAATTGATAATTCGACGAATCGGGCTGCCAAAACCTCCGACCGATCGCAGAATTCAAAACCTAGATAGAAATTTAGGTGGATTAATGATACCCCAGTTGATTTAAACGATGCCTTTCTTAAAAATAAAAATAAAAAAGACCCATAATTCCACAATCTAAAAGAGCCCTCAACATGAGACATTTCATCCATCCAAAACAAAAGACAATTCAAAAACAGAAAAAAAACAAAGCAAAAACCCATCTTTGTATCAAGGTAAATCATATATGAGGCATCCAACAAATTCGGCTAAAAAAACCATAGATGGGGGCTCACCGAGATTTCTGATGGATGATCGGAGATCGGAGAAGTGACCGGCAATCGGAGGAGGAGCGGCCGGGCTGCTCGACGATCGACTGAGGGATGATCGGAGATCGGAGGAGAAGTGACCGGCAATCGGAGGAGGAGCGGCCGGGCTGCTCGATGATCGGCTGAGGGATGATCAGAGGAGGCGAAGTGAACGGCGATCAGAGGAGGAGCAACCGGGGGAGGAGCGACCGGGCTGCTCTCACCGACGACCGGGCTGCTCTCTGCTCTCACCGACGACCGGGCTGCTCTCACCGAGCGACCGGGGCTGCTCTCACCGGCAATCGGAGGAGGAGCGGCCGGGCTGCTCTCTGCTCGATGAGGAGAGGAAGAAGAGGCCACGCCCCTCTTCAAACCCTAACCGGATGGTTAAGGCGTCGCTCGAGAAACAGAAACACAACCTGAAAAGCAGAAATTTTCTGCTTTTCGGTTTTAACCCTTTTTCCGGTTTTGGTTTTACAGAACGGGTTTTGTAACCGGATGCCAAACAGACTTTTGGTTGGGGTTTAAAACTAGTTTAGACACCGAACTAGTTTTGACCCAAAACCGGGTGTTCAAAACGGATGCCAAATGCACCCTATATATATATTTTTTTGGGTTTCTTCAAGGGGGAGGTCACAATCGGACCCTAGGAGATGCCACATGCCGACGTGAGCAGAGAAACCGACCCTTGGCCGGAGCACAAACCGCCACCGGGTGGGACCAAACCCACACGCCACACTGGCGGGGACAACAACAGCCACCACCTGTCGGAAACCGGACACTGGCGAACACAAATTAACCACCGCGGTCGGCAGAAAACTGGCCGCACCGACGATCAAACCAGCTGCCGGACTATCAGCGAGGAGAAAAACAAAGACAAAAGGGAGCTAACAGTTGCTCGCTCAGAAACGGAAAAGAAAAAGGAAAACCCAAAAAAAGTTGGATCTTACGCCAGATCCACGACCACCACCAGCTCCTGCTAAAGGAGGGGCTACTTCAAGATCCCCGATCTGCCACGAATTGAACCTACCGCCTCGGCCCACCAGGATCCGTCACTGAACCATCGGAGAGGACTGGAGAAGCCATGACATATTTCGACTAGGGTCCAAAAACCACCATTCCGACTGCATGTCATCCGGAACCCGTCAACCGAGCTCGAAAATCGTCGATCCGAGCAAAAGGGCCTTGTGCCGCCAGCACCCCGAGCACAAAAAGCCGACCTGATGGAGGGGAGCCCCTATGTACAAGGAATGAAGAAAGCTCCGACATCCTAAGAAGACTTCAACCTGGAGCCCCTGGCCTCCCAGGCGGGGGGGAAGAAACCCTAACCCTAGTTCTCAATTATAGTCGACCACCATCCTTTGATAAGAAAAATTTCCCAAATAAATGTTAAAAAAATTAATTACAATATAAATACTCGTTGGAAGTTAAATCCCGAAATAGTATATTTCTGTAGGCTGAAGAAAACCGCTATCTGATATGGCGGTTTAATCTTTGAAAAAACATGTCTCCAGCATAAGCCGGTATTCATCATGGCGGTTTTCCTAGGATGTGATAATTGTTCCATGATAAACCGTTATAATAGCGATTTTTCTTTGAGAGCAACGACGTGGCATTCAACCGGACCGGGCCGAGCGGTTCGACCGATTTGGACCGGAACCGGAACATGTTTCGGTTCAATCTTTTGAATAAACTGGTTTGTTTGTTAACCTCTAAATCAAACCTTGTCATTGATCTATTTAAAAACAAATATTTTTATGCGGTTCAAACGGTTGAACCATCGGTTTGAACCGATTTGGACCGAACCGGATGACTTCGGTTCGCCTTCTGGTCCGGTTTTGAAAACACTGATATGTTTACAACCCTGTTAGACAAAAGATGCAGAGACAAACATGTTCGATTGTTAGAGAGCCCTAAGCTTATGTTACACACCCCTGTCCTGACAAAACTAAGACATGAGAGGAGGAACTCAGAGAACAACTCTTTTAGATTGTATCAGACCACTCCTATGGTAAAAGACAGCCATGCCCGTCAGGCCGTCAGCTTCTGCAAAGAATTATCGAAAGGGTGGGTCTATATACAGCCCACGGAACACCAAAGGCTTCCCCGTAGTAGTCCGAAGGCAACCCACACCCCTCACCGGCCGGCAACCCAAGCAACTCACCGCCGTTGTCTCTTTCCTCCTCCTTTTACCTCCCTCCTCTTCTTTCTTCCTCCTCTTTCCCTCCTGAAAATCATACGCCATGGATGCCTAATGCACATTACATGCATCTACCTCCATGGCCTGATGTGGTCGACTGGCACGATTTCCACGGGGAGGAGGAGGAAGGGAAAGAGCAGTAGGAGGAAGCAGAATGGAATGAGGAGAATTAGGAGGACGAAGAAGGATGACGAATGGAATGAGGAAGGAGATGAGTGGAAGGTAGTGGGTTGAATGCAGACGACATAGGCAAAAGGAGAGTGGTTTTAAGATTGAGGCTGCATTTGGCGAAAGAGCGTGTGCATGCACGCTGTTTAGACGTGAGCTGCCTAAGATATTTCATGGGCTGTATAGAGCCTCGACCTTGTAGAAAACTTCTTATGTAAGTCGTGCGAATGGTTCTCTCAAACATTTTCAAGTATTCAAACTAAATAATTCACAAGATACTCTTATACTATTCGACAATTCCGAAGAATTTCTGATTATTGACAGACTAATCATGACTGTGTACTCTTGAAATACACAGATTATTAGCTTCTGATGCCTTTTGTCCTCGATAATATCTTTCATTTATATGATCAATTATCCCTTACAAAATTCATTAACCAGAACAAATTATAGAACAAGTATCAAAGAGGACAGTGACGATAGATCGTCAAACCTAAAAGAAGTAACGGAGGACGGGGTATTATACACCTTCCAACACTTGGCATTCAGAGGAGCAGTAAACAAAGAAAACACACTGAGCCGACATCCGGATGGGCTGTCGAACCTAACTCCGAACATTCAGTTGTAGGTACGGATCTGAACTGCGGATATTTGTCACCGCAAGGGACTGAGCTTTTGCAGGAAAGGAGCGGGCCTCACATAAGTAAATCCTTTGAAGCTGCAATCGCCGGCCACCGGGCTTGCGACTGGGGAATCCAACAATGCCATGCTGGTCCAACGCTCCTCAAAGTTGGCGATGCAGTTCGTGCCTGAAACGTTGGGTCGGAAGCTCGGCTGAACTTCTCGAGCATCGAGTTTCCTCCAGTTGATTAGTTTGAACCACTTGTGGCTCTTTATCTCGTTGCTGCCACCGGGTCCGCTGCCAAGGCGGTTGCTAGCTTCTTTCTGCAACAACTGCGGGGGAAAAAGACGGCAGTATGCAATTAGGTCAAAAGAAATAATGTCAAAAGTTTTTAAGAGGATAAGGGTATAAAAGAAGTAGGCTTACCCCTTTCAACAGAGAATGAGCTTCACTTGATAGAAAGGCCGGAAGCTTTATCTTCTCTTTCATAATCTTCTGCTGGATCCTCTGTCGATTGCCGCTGACATAAGGGGGCTGCGCACGTGGTTTGACGTGATTAGGTGCAAACGGTTTTGATTGACCCCCATGTCTCTAACGGTGCTCGCTAGAGCCAGCCGCTCGACCATTGGAGCCAATGGCACTAATACAACGTTGGATAAATAAAAATATATACAAAAAGTAGCAATCTTTTTTAAAGGGAGGCTGTTGGAGTTGGTTTCCATGAATGGCTCCCTATTCTAAGGGGAAGGCCGTCTTTCCCTGCTTTTGGCTCCCTCTTTAGGGAGGCTGTTGGAGATGCTGTAAGACTTGGATGATGATGATCATTAAGTGACAGCAATGACGAGTGAAAACAGTTCCAATGAAGCTGAATCTAAAAATAGATGATAGATATTTGTAGGTTCATTCCACAAATCTTCAAGTAGATCATAAAGGACAGTGAAATAAAATAACTGAAACCAACTCTTTCCAAATTTAGGAAGAGCCTACTCATTACATAGACTAAACAAACTCACAAATCATAATAAAGACTATTAAATGGCAGTATTTTCAAGGCGACGATGCGCGCCTGAGGCGCAAGGGGCCGCTAGAGCCTGAGGCACAAGGCGCAAATAAGGCGCACGCCTTAATGTGTAAAGCGCAAAAATATATAATTTGCTTTAAAAATTAATAATAATTGTCAAAAAATTCTAAAATTCATAAAAAAGATATATGTTATGAAAAAAAAAATGACCATTATTCAACTAAATCAATGCAAGCCACAAGGTATACACTAACTCATAAGTCATAACTAGTGTGGTCATCAAATAAACAATTTATTATAGGCAACATGCCAACATCATATTCATAAAATGAAGGGATACATTACTCATAAGTGATAACTGATAAGTGAGAACTCATAACCAATGAGTAACAAAATCATCCATGAACCATGATAAGTTAACATTGTCTTAATTCTTAAACAGTTAAACCATTTAAATAGATCAAGAAGTATAAGTACTAAAAAACAGAGGACACGCTCGTAAAAAAAAACAAAGAACATAATTAATAAAACCACCCAATCACTCATCATCATCATCAAATAAACCTTCCACATCATCTTGATTGGCATGACCATCCGCATCTCCAAAAGGCGCTTCTTCAACAAACCGATAAAAAAAAACTGAAAAAAACCGAAAAAAAAACCAAACACAGTAAGGCGCGCGCCCTGTCCGCCCTGCGCCTGGTTTATGAGGCGTTGAAAGGCGCGCCTGAACCGCGCCTTGCTGTGCTCGCCTCACCAGGAAGCGCCTGAGGCGCATATGGCTGAATCGCCTTGAGGACTGCGCCTTGACAACTATGTTAAATGGTATTCTAGCTTCTAAAATTTGCTTACACAAAACAAAGTATAAGCCCCAGCTTCCCAAAACGAACACCATTCAACTTAGACATCGATCAATGTAAAATGACATTAATTCTTTAGTTCAAAGTAACTATGCACGACACGAATAGAAGAGCTGACGAAAGATAATTGATGGGTTATGGCCCTTAAGGGTACAGAAGAAACACACCTTGCCAGTAAGCATCTCAAACAGAAGGATTCCAACACTCCACCAGTCAGCAGCCTTATCATGGCCTTTTCCAAGAACAATCTCCGGTGCCATGTACTCTAGCGTCCCGCACATGGAGTTTGATCTCTTGTTCTCTTCAAATTGCTTTGCCAGACCAAAATCAGTCAACATGGCCTACTCAACCAATGAGAAAATGTGTTAGACAAATATCAAAAACTAAAGGGTGTGGAAAAGAAGAAAAAAATTATGCATCTTACATGGCCGTCAGCATCCAGAAGGATGTTTTCGGGTTTGAGGTCCCTGTGCATTATCCCGTTCGCGTGAAGGTGAGAAACAGCAGACACTATTTCAGCTGTGTATACACGTGCTAGATCCTCTCTGATGAAACATGAGTTGCATTCAGAAATATGTGGATTCACACTTTGAATATCCCCGTAATAAGTAATAACTATAGAGAAGAAGATCATGATGTAATCACCTGAATAGGCCGTGATGGTAGAGCTGAAAGAATAAGTGCCCCCCATTCACGAAATCCAGTACAAGGTACAGCCGGTACTTAGTCTGCATGATAGACAAGATAAGATAATATATCAGTTTGCATGAACCTTTGGTAATGTATAACTAAGGAGTACTGAGAGTCTAATAAAGTGTGACATATCCTAGAAAAGGAATTGGTAATTCTACCAGTGTTTAAATGAGTTACATCAGTGTACATTTTGGAGCTTATATGATCTCTGAGGTGAGGATAAGATATAAGCTGAATGTGTTTTCTTTCGCAGAAAATATATATTTAAAAAATAAATAAAATATCATTTGAAAGAAAGTGAGGTAAAGTGTGTGGTGTTTGGACCCAATTACTTGATAGCGGCATTGGTAAAAATCTAAGATGGCTAAGGATCTAACGTATCATACTCTCGATTTGCACAAATCTTAAAAGCAAATTTATGATATTTATCAACAAGTTGACAGTTTTGGTGAAAATTTGCAATGTTTTAGTGTTAGGATAAAGCTCACATAACATCAACTCAGTTGATCAGCACAAAGTGAATCATGTTAGCAGTCGGATAAAAATCTTCCTATACGACATTTTTGGTTGAAAAGTATGGAAAATATATTTCTGCATTCAAACATAAGAACAAAAATGCTCCAATGTGGAAGAAAAAAAAGAATGAAGGCTTCATACCTGAAAAGAGTATCTAAGCTGAACAATGAATGGGTGATCAACTATTGTCAATATATCCCTTTCAGCTTTCATGTACTCGGCATGATTCTTTTCCATAATCTTATCCTTTCTCATTATTTTCATCGCGTATATTTCTGAAGTGCCTTTCTTCTTCACTTGAAACACTTTACCAAATGCCCCTTGCCCAACGACCTTCATAACTTCAAAGTCGTCAAGTCCCACACCCATGGTCTTCTCGGATATAACATCATGCTCTTCATTACCATGGATGGATGGCCCGTCTTCTCCTCCTGTCTCCTCAGAGGCAACCTCTATGAGATCTAACGAACTATCAGTCTCATGTAATGTGAGCTTGCTGACCTGCCGCGATAGACAAGCACGAGTAGTGGGCCCCACCAAAGAATGAGATCGGCTGTAAACGACCAATGGGTCAACATAAACTTTCTCGGTTGAACACGATGCAGGTACAGAGTTCTCAGAATACACCCCAGATACTTCAACCGTGGCTTGAACTGGGGAAGGACCAAAGACATCAGAAAAATCAAACTCCTCGTGCTCAGAGGTAACAACATCTGGGGGGCCCAAAGGAAGAAGCAACTGTCTCTTGAAGGACTTGTGACCAGGCGTTTTGGTCATGGTAGATATCTGAGAAGAAACCATTTCTCAAAATGCGAAGAAGATTGCAAATGATATGAATTGGTGAAGGCAGTTCCTGCTAAGTCTGGCTCCCTCCACAAGTCTCCAAGACAACTACTAATGATGCAGGATTCCTAACAATGGCCTTGAACAACTGGAAGTCCCCGTAGACAACAGGAGCTCCCAGGAATCCTGGGAGTAAGCAAACCACAATCCAGAAGTTGCCCTTGTTTCCCGGTGTACAGGAAACAGTAGATGCCACCGAGCTTCCTGAACTCATGAAGATCAAGTTGTCTAAATCTGTTGGGCAAGGTCAAAGTAGCATTAGATGTGTTACGTCGACAAAACAGACAACATCAAAATTGGTCCAATACCAAGCATATATGTGTGTGTGTGTGTGTGTTTTCTTAGGGACTAATGAGATTTGGGGTTTATTCACCTCAAGTTATTAATAACAAACATTCTTATCCAAGTGAGAAAAGAGATTCAACATTGATTATCCATGTGAAGTGAAAGAATATGTATCATCCTGAAAGTTTATTGAAAAGTAAAACTGAAAAAATATGGGTCGTTCATGAAGAGAATAAACAACATTTTGAGAAACCAACATTACATTGGGTAATAAATTTAAAGAGGGAAACTGAGTAGGAAAGTATATATGCATGGTTCCAGTACTCGACTGAACCTGAATTGGTTTGGTTACAGTCAATCCGAACGGGAACAATCCCTAAACCCGCATCAATGGCTGATTTACATTTGATTTCGACCGATTGGGATCCACATCAAAGGCCGATTCGCATTTGATTTGATTTTGGCTGGCTGGTCAATCAAAACTACAAGATCAATAGGTTTATTTGTCTCTTCTTTCTAGTATGGTATCCATCCATATGCACTGGGTTTGATTCTTTGACCAAACTCCTTGAAATGGGCACATCAATTTCAGTCACTTTCTTAGCCCTTCATTCTTTTTTTTTTTTTTGGGTTGGAGGGTATTCTTTTCTTTTTCATCAGACTTCAACATTTTTTCAAGGATTACTTGGATTGCTTGTTAGCCATTTTTCTTGCATTACCATTTACTTCTCTTCAACCCCATATTAATCTTAATTTCAGCCCTTTTGATCCATACTCCTTTCTTGGCTACACGTTTACTTCTTATTTTTTGGTCTATCTTGTTTTTGCAAACTTTTATTTGCTCCCTCATGTTTTGTTTCATTTATAACAAATACTTCTAATTTTAATCTCCCTTATCATCACTATGTATTTTATACTCACAATAACTCCTATTATATTACTAATTAATATCTAAACAACATTTTCCGATTCTTGACTCGGTTGCGTGAGACATCACTTGATGCTCTACTATGTCCTCCTTTGTTACTTGCTTCCAATTACCCAATTATTATGTATTCAACCTTGATTTTCCTCCTAATAGCATCAAATTCCTTTGTTTGTATTCCTTCTTCTGAATGACAACTTGGACATTTCCCACCTTCTTCAATTAGTCTTATGCCGGGCATCCCCTTATCCAACATGTATTTTTCAGCCGTGCTAGTCATTTATCTTTTCGACTCTCAGTATTGGCGTACTTAGGATCTTGTGTGATCTCCTTCAACCCCCTCTTTTTTTTCTTAATACCTTTTTCTGGATCATCCCAGCCACTTGTACTGTCATTCTTCCTTTAATCCCCCTTAGCTTACCAATATCACTAGGTAATCCTCGGCCATCCGCAAGATCCTGTTGCCCTTCGATCCCCCATGGTCCAAAGTATCGTTTCTTGACACTTTTACCCAAGCATCGGACTCAAATTCCTTATGAGTTTATGGTGTGCTCTAAGATTCTAGTCCTTGATTTCTTATAACTTTTACCTCATCTCCTTGCCACCACAAATCCACCCAAAAAACAAAAAAGTTTGATTATTCACTTCCAAAAGGCCAATTTTAGCTAAACAACCCTACCCTCTTAAGTCTTAACCCATAACACAGATCCAACCAACTCCCATAACACGTAAAAGGGCATGGATGATCCAACCAAAGATCATGGCCATCCCCTTTATGGCATCACATCCCCTCCTTTCCTTTCCCTCAATTGGAATTCCATCCAAACCCATCACCCCATAGATTGAACATGTTTGAAATCCTTCCTTGAAGCCCTCTTCGATCCAGAGGGAAACCCAATAAAACCCAGCAGAAAGAAGGGATTTTGATCCTGAATTTCAAGAATCGTGGAAAGAAATCGCCGGATCCAGTCCGACCCAATTGACACAGAGAACAGCAGAAGCCATAGAGAAAAGCTGAAGCTACGAGGTTGGGGGGGGAGGGTTATGGGAGTTCACCTGTGGAGGGAGCGACGATGTGATCCGGGAACCGGGCGAGCACGCGGCGAACTCCGGTGGAAACCCCACTACGCTGCTATTTACAGAGGAGAGGAGAAGCCCACTGGGAGCGGGACACGTGGTTCTACGTGGTTGGATTTGGCGTGACGCCGACGCGGGCCGGGTCGGGTTGGGACACATGGGGGAATATGCTATGCGTCGTCAAGGTGGGTTGGCGCCACCAGTTCACACTTCCGGGTTTCCATTGACCTTCCCAAAGGGCATCCGAAGAGATTCGGACTAGGCATGGCAATGGGTCGGGTCGGGTCGGGGTCGGGTCGGGTTGAGACATATGTATAAGGGCAAAACACCCAACCCGAACCCGACCAGTTTAATAAACGGGTCAAAAACTTAAACCCAAACCCGACCCGCCTAATAAACGGGTTGACCCGACCCGACCCGTTTAACCCGTTTACTAAACGTGTCGGGTCGGGTTGGGTCAACAGAACCCATGTAAACCTGTCGGGTTGGGTCAAGACAAGTCGGATTGGGCCGGTTTTGATCGGGTTGGGTCGGATTGGGCCGGGTTTGATCGGGTTGGGTCGGGTTGGCTAGGGTCGGGTCGGGTCGGATTGACACGACCCGTTTGTTAAACGGGTCAAGTCGGGTCAATCGGGTTATAAGTACAAACCCGAACTATTAAATAAACAGGTCAATCGGGTCGACCCGTTTATGACCCGAATCCGTTTAGGCCAAACCCAAACCCGCTAACTTCGGGTCGGGTTGGCGGGTAGGGTCAAGAATTGCCACCCCTAATTCGGACGCAGGTGCAGGGTACATGGAATCCGTTTGTTGGAAGATGGCATGAAATCAGTATACTTGTAAGAGGCCTAAGTTTCATTAATAAGGGTGTTACTATTTGCACCCGTAGAATTAATAACACCCAGTTTTTATTTATTTATTTTTACTAATACCCTCATTTTGATGGTGGACCCCACATATGGGTTTGTCTTTTTCTCTCTTTTCTCTCCGTTTCGCGTCGTCTCCTCCTCCCCTTCCTCCTGTCCACTTCGATTGTCTCGCCGGAGCTACAGGTTCTATACACCTCACCGTCGCATCCCTCCCCTCTTCCTCTTCTTCCTCCCTCTCTTTTCTCCTCATTCCTTTAGATGTGTTGATCGCTCCCAATCGATATAGTTGTTGATTGTTTGACTGGCATGGTGTGGCACATATCAATTGATCATGATCAACATAGATCACATCATGTCGGATAGGAGCAACCGACAACATGTTTATCGAGAACGACCAACACGATGTGCTTAGAGAGAGAGAGAGAGAGAGACCAGGGGAAGAGAGAGATCGGGGGAAGAGAGAGACAGATGAAGAGAGAGAAAGAGGGAGAACGAGGGAAGAGAGAGAAACACACAGACAGACAGATATACAGAGAGAGAGAGCTGGAGAAAGAGATACAGAGAGAGAGAATAGGAGAAGAGAGAGAGAGAAAGAGAGATCGGGGGAAGAGAGAGAGATACGGAGAGAGAAAGATCGGAGGAAGAGAGAGAGACTGAGAGAGAGAGAGATCGAAAAAATAGAGAAAGAGGAAGAGTTGTTTTTGTCTAGTCAGTGTTTGTTTTTGTCTAATCAATATGTAGACCGTTATGTCTTGTTATATAGAGAGTATGGACAAGTGATATCTTTATATAGCATTATCTGATTTTGATTAAAAATATAAAAATTACTATAATATAATTATGAGTAATATTTGTATTGTAATATAAAAAAAATATTAGAAAAAACATTGTTTCATTTTGAAGTCGCTAAACAGGATTTTGGACATTTTTGTTTCAAATTTTTTAAAAAGACTGATTTTATCAAATATAATTTTAAAATTTTAGATTTTAAAGAAATAAAAATTTGAGAGGTCAGAGTCGGTTTTTTTTTTTTTAGGATTCTAGCTCCAAGAGTCGGAATCATATCCAAACTGGTATAAAAAAAAAAAAAAAATCGTCTAAGCCACTGCCATCAGTACCCGGGTGCCAAGCTGAATTCGGTGGTTGCAGATAGATCTCGGCCTATCAGAATCGGACGCATCGTGCTGCTGCAAATTTGGGACCAGAGGATTTCGCAATGTGCGATTGCGCTCCTCTACCCGCCTTCTCGTATGAATTCGGCGCTCGATCTCGAAGGCTAGGCCTGTCGAAATTCTGCTCCAGCTCCAGAGCCAGCAGAAGCGGGCTCTCAGCAAAGATCGACGGCGGTTCCCTCCCAAATCCGGCGGAGCCGCGCCGTTCGAAGCCGTCAACCACTCGAAACCCGCTACCGAGAGATTTTCTTGGAGCATCAGCACGCCGATGCGTTCATCTGGACTCACCAGCGGCTAGAATCCGCCGTTCCTTCCGCGCTGGATCGAAGTCTACAGGTATCGGTGGGAAGTCTGGTGGCAACGAGTACGAATCTCCCAGCGAATTGGTCGATACATATGGTTTGAATCCGCCGATGGCGTCCGGGGTCGAGGAGGGGAGAGCCGGTGCTGATGCTTCCGTCGCGTCGAGCTTTGATTTTCTCGAGCTGAAGAGGGAGCTGGAGAAGGAGGAGAGTGGCGCCGGGGGTCCGGACGAGGACGAGTTGATCCCGTCCGAGAGCTCGAGAAACAACGGTTCGAACTCAGGAGGGGTGGGAGGGGGATCGATGCCCGGAGGTGGAAGGCGGATGGTCAGGAGATCGAATCTGCAAGCGAAGCAAGTTATTAGCATCCAGTCTGCCTGTAGCTTGGGATTCGTA
Organism: Chamaelirium japonicum; assembly: GCA_947650365.1. NCBI lineage: Eukaryota > Viridiplantae > Streptophyta > Magnoliopsida > Liliales > Melanthiaceae > Chamaelirium > Chamaelirium japonicum. The sequence goes on from OX393552.1 coordinate 64,234,119, forward strand.
TCGCAGCTCTGGGTCGACACCCGATCGGTAAGCACCGCTACCCGTCTTGTCTTGTATCCACCGGCATTTAGGATGTTCATGCAGAATCTGTGAGTATACATATTTCGATGCCAAGATATTGCGATTAATTTTGATAATAGCCATTGACGAGCATAGAAAATCTTGGAATGCCAAGATATAAAACTTCCGAGTGGGTTGGTGCAACTGATGGCAAGCAACTGATGCTTTGGTGAGGAGTTTTGGGTTTAATTCCTTCCCCCCTCGAGTTACCCATGAGTGCGTAGGGAAAACTTCCGAGTGGGTCGGTGCAAGAGTTGTGGGTTCAATTCCTCCCCCCCCTCGTGTTACCCATGAGTGCGTAGGGAAAACTTCCGAGTGGGTCAGTGCGCATTCTGTAGGGATTAGTCCTCGACCCCGAAGTGGGTCCATTGCCCTAAAGGTTTTGGGACACCGTTGATGTCACAAAAAAAAAGGGGGGGACTTAGTGAGAGGTCCCTGACAAGAGATCAGTTTAAGGGGAAGGACAAGCAACAAGATGGTGTTGCATCAGGTCCCTCCGGAAAAGGATGCAGCTGGAGCAAGTCCCACACGTGACTTTTATCCCCATTTAATGACCAAACTGCCCCTTAGTGCATGCCCCTCCATCATTTTTGCTATAGAGCTTAACCCATGGATTTGCTACAATGATTTCACTGTAGCTTTTTTTTTTAAAAAAAATTGGATTAAAAAAATTGCTACAGGGAAATCACTGTGGCAATTGTTGTTACTCTTTATTACCAAATTGAGTAACAATTGCCATTGTTAGTCTTTTTACCGAATTGAATAACAATTGCCATAGTAATTTCACTGTAGCATTTTTTTTTTGCTTGGAGAAATCTCGATAAAATATTTTTGCTACAATGAAATCACCGTAGCAATTGTTACTCAATTCGATAATAAAGAGCAACAATTGTCACAGTGGTAGCAAAGAGTAACAATTCGTCAATTCGGTGATAAAAGAGTAACAATTGCTACAGTGATTTCACTATAGCAAATTTGTTTTTTTTTTTATCAAATCTCGTTTTTTTTTTAAAAAATTGCAACAGTGAAATCACTATAGCAAATGTAATTGCAACAGTGAAATCACTATAGCAAATGTTACTCTATATTACCGGAATGTTACTCTTCAAGTGATTTCATTGTACATCTACGAGTAGGGGTAAAATTGTTATTTTTCAAATGGTCAAAGGGAAAAATGGATTTTTTTCCAAACGGGAGGACCTGGTGCAAAGGCATCTTGTTGTTGGTCCTTAGCACTATAGTGATATGTTGTCAGGGACCTTACACACATTACCCCCCAAAAAAACATTCTATAATGGTGATAGCTCATAGTATTAATCCAAACAAATTGGAAGCTTTTGAATCAATACATCAAGCTGTGGTAACAGTTGCTATAGTGGCGTTGAATGAACTATAATTGTATAATGAGACTTTTGTATTCTTAACGAAAAGCAACATAATAATTTTGAAGTAGTATTAAATATTAATTCACATAACGACCTTCGACAACAGAGGCTGGAATGACTAGTGACGAAGGATCCATATCCCTTCAAGTTCAAGGCTCGATGGATATGGTTATGGACTTATGGTCATGGTTTAAAAACTCGGCCAATGCTGGTACGTACCAGCCAGGGCTGGCTCCATACAAGTTGAGGCCTATGGCGAAAACTATAACTAGATATTAATATAAATAAAATTAATTAAATCGTTATATAGTATAAAGTTTTTATTTTATATGTGGCCTTAGATTTAAATTTTATACGGGATTTTGGGCTATTTAATAAGCTGAGGCATTTTTTCTTATTGGGCCTTAGGCTATTTTAGAAGGTTTGGATCTTGGGGGCCTTTTTTTTTCACATGAGGCCTTAGGCGACCGCCTTAATGGTCTTATGGTCGAGCCGGCTTTGGTACCGGCCTGTACGTCCCAATTTTTAGCCAACGAACGGATATCACCCCATATTGGTTAAGTTGAACTCGGTATTGCCCCGTATCGATCGATTCACACCCCTATCGGCCGGTACGCCTGAGTTCAACTTGGTATCAAAATTTTAAATATTTTTCTGATTTTTTATTTTTTAATATAAAAAGACCGGTGGTTTCGAACGAACCGATCGATACCGAGTTGTACCGGCTGGTACAACTTGGTTCGGGCCGACTAGTGTCGGTACCGAAACCCGTATTTTAAATCTTGGTTATGGTATGAAAGTGGGTCAACGACTCTTATTTTGGCTGCTATAAGCCTTTAACCATTATAAAGATGGTATTTGAAACCATGGTTTTTGCTTGAAGTTTGGATTTTAAAATCTCGGACATTTGATAAAATGCAGATTGAAGCTTTCAGTTGGAGAATACAATGTTCATTGTTTGGAGAATATCAGTAAATTTTGTAATAAATCAACATGCGATACTATGATAAGGAGTGAAAAGCTAAGAGAAAAGGGCAGGGGGAAAAAAAAATCAGATGTTATCCCCAAACGGGGATCACATGATCAAGCACTCAATCCTAGCAAGAACAAGTGAAGCAACATGCCCAAAACACAGCTGTGTAGCTAATTGTGACACATAACAAAATTGATTAAATAATCGGTATCATACTGTCAATTTGGGATCTAATCCAGTGTAATATTTCTGTAAGACAGTGCCTCAATTAAGAATAATGTAGATGTACCATAGCTTACCAGTGCTACACAATATTATGATATTTCTAAGTGTTGTAACAACTTAATTTTGAAATCTTTGTTATTTGATATTTTTGGTTACCATCTTTCCTTCTGCCAGTGGTACACCTTAAATACGAAGCTATTGATGCCACTTTGGGGAGTTTTGTTGCTCATGTTTGTCCATTCTTGACAATTTACTTCAGTGGGTGGTAGTTTTGGTTGAAGTGAGGCCCAATTTGCTCTCTGGTGACATTGAAAGGTTTCTTCTAGAGGATGTATGCCAGGTATATCAATTGTTTGAAATGTTGACACTCTCGTGGTTTGCCTTGGCAAAGGATTTATCACTTAAAATATGTGTATTCTTTCTCTCTCCTCGTTTTTCTTCTCTTTGATATCATGTTTTAACCGGCCACCTCGATCTTTGAAAGTGGGATACCCAACACACACGACACACACCACCAGTACCACACATGATGCTTTATAATAATTGGCCCTTTCTTGCAGCATTTTGATAGAGTATAGTAGTTAATATAAATTGGTGTTTATTGTCAGATTCAAATTGTCCATCGGATCAATCAGATTTCTAATATGGGTTGCTTGTACAACTTTCTATTCTTTATAGGTGGGGGATTTTGTGCTTGTTCAGGATGAGAGTGTGATGGAAAATGAGTTTAAAATGATCGGCTTGGATACCTTGGTATGATATCTTGGTTTTGCTATTCAGAAGCATGGTATGTATTATGTAAGAGTTTCAGAGTATTCCTTTTATTAGGTCGTGATAAGACCAGCACCATCCTATGAGCGCGAAGCAACACAGTTAGCTTGCAGTTACATCAGACTTTATTCTATTTTGTAATGTGATTCCTTTACTCATGCTTCACACTTTTTTTTGTTGTCTCTCACCATTCTGCTATATCATATGTAAATTCTACTCTTTGCACAATCTAGGTATTGTTATTTAACTTATTTTAGTGGAAAATAAAAGAAATATGCTATGTGACACATAGTTAACGACGTACTAGTGATAATCACCTGTTATATGACTATCCATGTGGCTTTGCTGCATGCTATTTAAGATGTGTAGTACTATGTAGCTGAAAAGTTTATACTGCTTGTCATTTTTCTTGTTGGTTCTCTCACTTTCAGACCTGCTTTTGGTATACACCCTAATCCCATGTCATTGCTATGTGCCAAGTTGATGGTCAAGGAATGTACTTTGCCATGTCACAAGATTAATAGCCTGCTAGTACGAAGAAGTTATACATCTAAGTGATAGGTAGATAATGGAGTTACTGATTGCGTACGAGAGATAGAATTTGATATAATGGTAGAGAATCAAAGGGAAGCGGCTTGACATCAAATTGATACCGTATAATACGAGAGATAGAGCTATAATACCAAAGGTGGATGCAGGGGAAATAGGCTAGACAAAGACAAAGATCAACATCAACTTGAAGAGAAATTTCGTGCAACCTTCAAAATATGTCAGATCTGAGTTTGATTTGAATTGGATTATGGAAGGAATAAAAAAGCCTAAAAGGGGCTCTACAAATTTCCTATTATCATAAGGATAAACCATCCAATCATCTGTTAAACCAAACTGCCATTTATTTTGCCAACGATCAATTGCGAGTCACTGTACGGAAGTTTATGAAAAGCCAAGGACTAGAAATAGAAATTAGAGGAAGACATGTTTGCTGGAATTGAAAACTGTTTATGAACTTTTGTAGCTTTAAAGAGGATCGATAGGTATTCTAATGGAAGCTATGTTTCTAGATTAAAGTTCTAATCAATCAATGCATGCGTTAGAGGATTACTAAAGACTACAATGCAGATTTTCAAGTAAATCAAATAGAAAACATTAACATGTCAACTTCCGAAAGAAGAAAGAAAAGAGAATAACTACAAGAGGAGTCGGCTCCTCTAGCTATTGCACCAAATAGTTGACAAATTGGATTTTACGATTTCTGCATCATGAAAGTAAGAGAAAAGCTTAAGCTGCTTCTTTAAAAAAACAAAAGAAAACCTATGCAATTTTTTGCATAGTTCATTATTATTTTGTAACTACCCTTAGATGTGTATATAAAGACTCTTAAACCAACCCCGAACCGAATACGAATTGACTGGAGACTTCCCTAACCTAATGTACCACTAAACTCATATTCTTTCAAACACTTTCTACAAAATAAGGCATGTAAATCTACTTTAGAATTTGACCAGAAACTAGGTCAAACTTTATACCAGAAATAAGAAACCAAAACATTTCAAGACTTTTACATCAACTTTAATGACTTCATCAAGGAACCTTCGTTTACTACAGTTCAAATTCTTATTTTGAGTAGGAATTCTTATTTGGGGAATCTCGTGCTGAATCCAAACTCATCATAGAATCCTATTTTAACAAGGATTTCTTTTTTGAGTGGGAATCTGATTCTATCCTAGATATGTTATTGAACTAAGAACCCTATGTGAATTATGAATCCTAGAAAGTTTCAGAAACCTCTTCTTCATCTGGTGGTTGCATCATTCACTTCCGTTGCACGTGAACACGATTCGAGTTCTTTGTCTTTTACTCCATATGATCGAATGGCTTGATTAATGGACATCAAGAATTTGGGCCTTGATGTAGGCACTAATGACGTGCACTACGATCTTGGTTCACATGCGACCCTATAGACCACTAAACATGCTATCTTTCAGTATAGCGCATAAATCATATCAAACGGAAGCCAAAACACATTTATTAAATCTAGAACCAAGATATAACTCTATGATAAGCCAACAAGGTTCATGTCAAAGTGTGAGAACTATATCCAAAAATAAGAATGAAATTCTGCATAAATATAAGTCAGTTGCTGCAGTAGATATCACCAGTAATAAAGGCTAAATGATAAGTGCATGGATAACTAACTAATCAAGACTCTTTCCAGTATGTTTGGGGCACTTTCAGGGCAATACGAGAGCATCAACAAACATGGACAACAATGGGAAAAGGTACAAATTTGCGATGAATGATAGAAGATGGAAGAAAAGGTTGGAAAGATAATTCAAACTGCCTCAGGTTGCCAAGGAGACTTCAATGAATCCTTGGAGCAAGGCCGGCCCTATATAGAGCTAGATCCTTCGGTTCTCTCACCGAGTACCACAATCGAGGGTGGAAGTCGACGAAGATGATGTTGGGGGCAAGGGCCTCTCCCAAAAAACTCTCAAAGGAGTAAATCACATACGTGCATATCTTAAGTTGTTTTTTTTAAAATAAAACCAGAACTCTTCAATCAATGGTGGGGATCAAAACCCTACTAAGAAATGAATGGTGAGATAGAGAGGGAGAAAAAGGAAGAGAGAGAGAGAGAGAGAGAGAGAGAGAGAGAGAGAGAGAGAGAGAGGATGACAAACAAAAGAGAGAGAGAGGGGCATGGCTTGTGTTGCAAGCGGACATAAAGGAGAGTGGGGTGGACGGTGAGGGTTACGAAACCTGAGAGAGGGGGACAATTTGGAGGGTATCTCCCATTCAAGTATGTCTTGTCGATATCTTAAGCCCACTAATTTGGCCAAATTACTTGCCACATCATCAGTGGCTTAAGTCATGCTCATCCGACACTAGACTAAGTCTAATCTCGACCGTCAGCTAGCCATGTAGCCCCTATTAGTATATTTGGTTGTTATTAATCAAATAAATACATTTGGGCTAGTCTGGCTAGAAACGAATGCACCCAGACAGGGATGTGGTTATCTTCCCCAACAAGTTATTGGTTTCCAAACTACCAAAAGAAGTTGAAAACTACAAAGAACAAATAAACTAAATCAACAAAACATAAGATCCATAAAGTTTCGAAGCCTGGTAGAGCCTAAGAACCAGTTCCATACTTGCATCAGGCCTCTTTTGATTTCTAGAGTAGTCACCCGATCAACTAAATCTAATTTCCACAAAATGTTAGTGAGGATTTGATCTTGTTGACAATCCTTCTTTCTTCATGGATGGGTTCAGCCAGTATGTTTGAACATCAAGTTAAATGGATAATCATAATACAAAACTAATGCAGGATAAGAGAGAGAGAGAGAGAGAGAGAGAGAGGGAAAAATAAGCAACATTAGAAGTAGAAATTCGAGGAAAGCATGTTTACTATAATTCAGAACTTTGGAGATTTCAAGAAGTATTATAATGGAAACTATGTTTCTAGATGAAAGTTCTAATCAATCAATGCATGAGTTAAAATAGGTCTCAAGATTGTAATGAAGAATTTCAAGAAAATCTAGCAGAAAGGATAGATTTTTGTACTTATGAAAGAAGAATGAAAATGGGATAAATACTGGAAGACTCGACATTACTATTGATTACACCAAGGAGTCGGCACATTGGGTTTCCCTGACGTCTGCATCATGAAAATAAGAAAGCTTCACCCTCTTCTCTAAATATAGGAGAAAACTCCTGAAATTTTATCAATAATTCATTGTTAATTCCAACTCCCCTACAATTGTATATGTAGACTTTCAAATCAATTCCCAACCAAACCATATTGTCTTTAGACTTCCTGAACCTAATATGCTAGTAAACTAGGATTCTTTCATGCACTTTTTTTACTGTAATAAGACTTCTAAACCCACTAGAATCTGACCGACAATTAGGTTCAAAAACTAAAACAAAAACAAGAAGCCAATAACAATTCTTAACTTTTACTCACCTCAATGAGTTCATCATGGACTGCTTCATTAACAGAGGATTTCTCATTTACAATTCTAATTGTTCATGAATCCAGTGTTGAGTAGGAATCCTAAACTTCTTAACTCCTGAAAGAATCTAATTTTAAGCGGGAATTCTCTTTCGAATAGGAATCTTATTCCAACCAAGAATCCTTTTGAACTAGGAATCACATACAAGTTATTGATCCTAATTGTAGTAGGATACTAAATTTTTTAGGAAACCTTGTTTTCATTCTGCGCCTTGATTTGCATGAGAATGACAAAAAAGTATTCATAATGTTGACCTAGATACTTGGGAAAAGGTTGGTTGGTTGATGTTATTCTAATTGGAGATTCATATATCTGTTTTAACCTAATGAATTTTCACCACCACATTTTATATTCAAGCAGCCTTTTGTGTTCCTTGATCATTCCTTTTTACCTCGTCATGTGCTTATGTTTAAATATTATTTTACTAGTCTTGAACCCTGGCAACGCTTGGAAAGCCATTGAAAAAAAGAAACAAAAAAAGTTAAATAAAGACAATAACAAAAAGATCATACATGTTTATGCTTAATGATGTCTGATTATGTGGTGAAAAGAATTGCTTTTGCAACTTATGAAAATGTTTAAAGCAAATGGGTACTCATGTCGCAAAACCGGCATCCACATAGAAGATGTTGATCTCAAGGGAGATGCCATCGCCGCATGCCAAATGTTGTAGAACCACTTACGCGATCAAAAAACTACGAGGATCTCCATTATGCCATCATAGACTACGTGATCTGAAAAAAAACAAAACAGTCAAGGAATCAACATATTATTTTATTTGTATTTTCAATAATCATCTCATCAATACCATCACGGCATAAACATCTAGACCTCTGCTTTTGTAAGAAATATGATAGCAATTTTTCATGAAATCACAAAAAATTGAGGTTATAATCAATATCATGTTTTAAGTATAAGATATTTCAAAACCTGAATATATAATGTCTTGTCATTTGCACGCTGGGCATCACACATCTAGAGCTAGCTATAAGGCAGAGTCTGGCAGACTATTAAATATATCGTGCAAACAACCAAAGTTTTTAAGAGAGAACAAATAAAATGCTAAGTGAAAGATCATTAGTCAAGATCAAGCAATCAAATTAGTAATTACACAAATCCAAAATACTCTGAAATATCAGATCCAAGGATGAAGACATGAATCCAAGCCCATCAAAACCTTTGATTGAAAGAAGAGATTTGGGATAGACTGAAGTTGGGCGTTGTACTCATACCACACCCCACTGACTTTTGCATGGATCAGAAATTTTATATGAATCCAATATTAAAAAATCTATCTTTGAGCTTGGGCGCATCAAACTTTTATCAGATTAGCAGTTGCATGATGTTGGCCAGTTTGTTGGTATGCACATGAGCTACACATGGCATCACTGTACCCGAGAATGACTCATCAAACATTCATCATTGGGTGATGCCAAGGGTTGCAGATGATGATGCACAAGGTCGAAGCAAATGCATTGCAAGAGGTTGTGATGGTCTGCCTCCATGTTGTGGTTGTGGTTGTGGTGGAGAGCAAAGAGAGAGAGAGAGAATTGGAGATGGGAGCATATATGTGTTAGAGAGAGAAGGTGAAACATCATATCATCAAATTCTCAAACTTTTTATTAGTTGTGATGGGGTTCGGTTACAAAAGTTAAAGAAAGAAAAGAGAGGGCAGAATAGAAGTCGTGCAAGCATCGGATGAACATAGTCATCAAAAATAAAAATTAAAATTAAAATCAGATGGCTCCTGTGTCACCCATCAGTTGTTTGGTGCATCGCGTGTAAGGAATAACATCGGTCACCGGAGGAAACGAACCCTTGTGAAGCGTTGCAGGTGTTTTCCCATCCACACTATTTTGGCCTTTAATTACCATTGAGTTCTTTTAGAAACGGAAAAGACTCCATTATTAACTTGCACTTAATGAATTCTATGGTGTTATACCAAATATTTTCTCTCATGGACAGTCATACGATAACATCATGATCCCTTTATATGGTTCCACATGGAAACTATTTGAGGGGTAATAAAAACCTTGCCATAAAATGTCATAAAATCCTGCCATAATATAAATAATTATGAGAGTGGACTGTGTTCACACACGGAAGAAAAATCCCCATTCTTAAAAATTACATTGAATGTTGTGCCACATGGTGGAAGCTCCTTGTGAGGCTTACGTTTTAGTGTAGATATATAGATAGAACATCACACTTCCATTTCCTTGCAAGTCAATTGTTGGTTGCTTTGATTGACTTATGGGATCCTTACCATGTGTTGTTTGTCAGGTAGGATACAATGTTATAACATCAGGCCGGCAAAATGTTGGTAAGGTTAGTTTAACTCCGTTACTCATGTGATCATGAGCTACGGTGCATTTGTTTTAGATTATGTGCTTTGTGCCTATGAAAGGTGTATAGTTCATCCTAGGTAAGTGCTATCTTAATACTTCCATATTTTCCAGGTCCGAGGCTATATTTTTAACATGAGTTCTGGAGTTGTGGAGTCGCTTGAACTTGACTCGTTTGGCATTTCTATCATTCCAGCTAGTTTGGTAGGTGAACTACCAATTCTCTTTTATATATATTTATGTATCTGGGAAAGGGAATTTATCTACTCCATGGGTATAGTGGATGCCTCGTGGCACAATTTAACTATTTTTTTGGTGGATATATGGCCAATCAACTCTAGGTAGATCAGTACCAAAAAAAAAAAAAACTAAAGGTTGATCAGAATTGTTAATTTTTTTTGAAAGAAAGTAACTTAAATTAATTTGATCAAGTTGAAATAAATTTAATAAACTCCACTATTCATGCAGGTGAGCACGTACTGTTTGCTTGTTGAAGATGTGCTGGAAGTAGTATCTGACACTATTGTAGTGCATGAAGGCGCTGTTTCTCGATTGCAAAGACTAACAAAGGTATAAACCTGTATATTATTGACCAGGTTGTTGACTAATGGGTATTACATGAAAAACAGAGTCTTAGTTGGTGTACCTATTTCTATGTGATGGCGATATTGACTAAATGGGTATTATATGAAAAACAGAGTCTTAGTTGGTGTACCTATTTTTATGTGATAGCAGATGCGGATCATTCCTCATGCAGTCATCTGCATGTACTAAAGAATCTCTTATTTGATTTTTTTAGTTGCCCCATGACATGCTCTTGCATTACTCCCGGGTGGATGTGCCAAGTGTTGTTTGTGTCGTGCTATGTCGCCTTTGCTGATCAGCACCAATCTCAAACTATGCTAAGCTTTTCTTTCAGACTCTTGTGGTGTTCGTACGTCCAACCTGGATCATTTGATTATAAAGCCTTGAGAGGTCTAGCGCTAGATGATTCCTCAACTGCAATAGCCATGAAGAAGAGAGGGTTTAAAAATGTTAGAAGAAGGTATGAATAATTTTGGAATCAATTGGGGGGGTTCAAGGGGTCTAGGAAGATATTTGGGATGAAATAGGGGGAGTTGGAGGAGTATATATATGGAAGAGTAGGTAAATAGCCGTTGGGGTATTGGGTATTATTCAGTCGCACATGGTACTATGCAACCGCATAAGTTCATTGTGCGCAAATGGTACCGTGCGACATTATAATTTCATTGTGCGACCTCACTACTCCATCAACTAAAACATTGGCCATTTGAGTGTGCGGCCACACATGTACCATGCAATCCATATAGGAACTTGTGTGACCACACAAATTAAGCGTGCATATGCGGTGGCCACACAACTGATCCCAGGACTCGCAACCGCATATGTGCATATGTGGTCGTTTATGATAAGTTGATAATAGTAAGAATATGACTCAGTGCAAGATTTGATCCCTCACAAAAGAAAAGTCAAGCAAACATGCATGTAATTACAACAAACAATAAATGAGATAAAGAAGGTGAAGTCGGTGAAAAGAAGATAGATGAACTAGAAGAATTGGGGAAGGAACTAGACGAAGAATATTAAAGGATTTATCTCACTGGAAAATTGGACATTATCACTAGCAGCCTTTGTAAGCCGAGGAACTTTCCACGGAAAGCCTCAATGAAGGAGATGGGCATTTTCTGTGCTTGATTTAAATGCCAAATTTTGAGGGATTGAGAGGTGTAAGAGGTGGGTGGAAAGGAGGAATTCAGTCGAAAAGTTGGCAGAAAAAAAGCACTCGAACAGGTAGAATGCCAAACCAAGTGATGGGGACATCACTGCATGATCACCTAACTTGAGGGTGTACTAGTGATGGACGACAACTTTAGCGATTTCACTCTGGCTTGCCGATAGTCAAGATTAAAAGTTCGATTTGACGGTCGGTTGGTGACGACTTAAGTCATTTAATGATGTGGTGCTTAATGGGCTTAAATGTGAGCTTTTTTTATTTTTCTGCGGGCCCATCGGGAAGGGAGACATCTTACTCCCCTCTTTCCTTTCTCTTGGACCTGCCCCCCTCTTTCCTTTCTCTTGGACCTGCCCCCCTTCTCTATCCGGACAACATAAGTAATGCCCTACTTAAGTCACCTTCACTAGAAATATGAAAAGTCATCAAATGGGCCCATTATGTGCCATGTCATTAAACGACTTAAGTCACCTTCACTAACTATCGGATTGAGTTTTAATCTCGACCGCCAATCCCCTGTAGAACTTGTTTTTCAGATTTTATTAATAATAAAGCTGAAAACTTATCCAAATTAGCTCAGAATGATCCGAAAGCAACCCGAATAAAATTATGGACCATCTGTAATTTTGATTATATTCTAAACCAATAATAATGCAGAAAGCAGCCAAAAGCATCATAAAAATGGCCTAAAAACTGAAATAAACCACTAGAAATATTGTTTTTTCAGCAAATTAAAGGAAGCCAGAGATGATGAAGATCTGATGCAAATTAGGATGTCCCATGAATTCCCTTCCATACAAGTCGTACTGGTCGACTCTTTCTTCTTCTTCTTTTTCTTCTCTCTCTCTCTCTCACACACACACACACACACCCCACCATCACCACCTACGGTTTTTCTATGGGCATTTTAGTAATAAAATAAATAAAAATAAAAATCTGAATATTTTTATTCCTTTTATTTCAAATTGAGTAATTTTTATACTTGAAAGTTATGTATATGAGGTAGAATATCTAGTGGTGCAAAAATTATGATCAATGAATGCTTAGATGCTGTTCCTCCCTACTTCCTCAAAGCTCTAACGGCCCCTTAAATAGACCTATCAACGGATCGGATTAGGCTATATCCAAATCCGAACCGTTAAGTAAACGGGTTATTGGATTCGAACCGTTATTGGATCATTGGATCAAAATATCCAATCTATATTTGTTTAAGTACGGATTAGATCGGATTCGGATCAGAATCCAGATCATGGACAGGAGTACATCGGACAGTTGTGATATCGTTGACCATTGAATCCATAGAAGAACAGTCGTTTTCGAACTTGGGACTTGGAAGGGCCAGGATAAAATCTGAGTCTCGACCGGGGGACCTTGATAATCTTTTTTATATTAACTGTTAGGGTGTTAGATCTAGAGAAATCTAATATAACAATGGATAAAATATAGTATATTATGTTAGAGTTTGTCGGATCGGGTTCGGATCGGATTGGCCTAAATCCATATTCGATTTGTTAAGTAAACAATTATTGGATTCAGACAATTATCAGATCATCGGATCAAAAAATCATATCCATATCCGTTTTAACGGATCAGATTTGGATCAAAATCCGGTTCATTGACATGTCTACCCGTAAACATCCCAACTTGTTTTCTTGCCCAAAAACCTTCAAAGATCTTAGCTTTGTTGAAAACCTAAGTCCATCCCCATACAATCTGAACTCGTTCCCAAACGCAATTGGAGTGATTTTAATAATGTGAGTGCGTATCTCAAAGTACAATTTACCATCAATAATGTTAGACTTAGTATTTTAAGTTCCTCACATACAAGTTATAATTTTGTATTATTTTAAGTTTCTAACCTAGATATTTCAATTCTTTAAACTCATTATCAGTTTTTTGATAGGAAATGCCAGTGGATGTTATGCTTAAACTTATCTTATTTGAGGACATTTGTACTCTTTGTTAGTTTCCATTTTTTTTTAATATTGTTTTGCTCCCCCCCCACCCCCACCACACACACACACACACAAAAAGAAAAGAAAAATGCAGTTAAAACATGCACATAGGCATGCCTAGTCATAGACGAAGGTGCTCCCTTTGCGCCTGGGCTGCGCCTGAGCTTTTGACTGTGTAGACCTTTAGCTAAATGTTATATTCGTGGATTTGACCCTGCTAGTGGATCTCGAGCCTAGAGCCGTAGAGCGTGCATTCGGTCTTTTTTATCCTCTTTTCCCCTCTTCTTATTTTTCCTACATCTTATCTCATTGTACAATTTTATACATCCCCAGGATTTTGGTTGCTCCATTCAGTGTAGTTGGTTGTGGAAGATGTTAGTGCTGCAATATTCCAAGTGGATAGCGTTTGTATTATGATTATCTCAAAACGCTTTCGTCAGATTCTCTGTAATTATTTCACTACTATGCACTAAAAAATGTAGAATAAAAACATTCAATGCTACAACCATTTTGATCAGACTCCCACATGATTTGATGCTTGGTTTGCTTTACGAATTGGAGACGATGACTTCCTAAATATTAGGCATTGTTTAGAATTTCAAGATTATAGGATCAGCTCGATCTACTCTTATAAGGTTAGTTTTCTACTTATGCTAGGGCCTTTGGAACACTCAAAATGTTGCTATATCTAAAGATGAAATGGGAGAGTACCCAAACTTTGGAAGACAAAGGGTTCGGTCTGTTCACAGTCAAAGCAACCGTAAAAATTTCAGCAACCGAAAGTTCCGTCCCAGAATTAGAGAAATGGAGGATGATTGGGACCTTCCCATCGATTATTAATGAGGTTTGCCATTGTTGTATTTTTAGTATTTTATTTTTTTTACCATTGTCGTATTCTAAATTTTTATGCATATAATGTAGTAATATTCTGTTTTGTAGGAGCCAATATCTTGCTGTTTTGGTATTGCCTATTACCTCTTGTAATTGACTTTTGCTGATAGAAATCTAATTAGTTTGTGTGTTTTTTTTTGGAAAGGAAAATAGTTTGTGTTCAGTATAGAAGCAAGCATAGTTGGTCCACTGTTTCCTGCATCCTGACTTGGCACAATGATATATTATCAGCTAAAGTTTTTATTTGTTATACTTTTATTTTACTGGCAATTGATGCTTGTTACAATGAAGAGAGTTGTTACGTGTTTTGTTTTCATCATCTCGCAGAGAAGATGAAGTACACATTTCCTCTTAATTAGAAAGAGGATACTAACATAGTTTCATGTATTTCTCCAAAAAAAAAAACATAGTTTCATGTGGTGCACTGAATCCTAGCGTTTCGTACTTTAATAAGAGAGTTTTGGGTTTAGGCAGTTTCATCCATACGTCAACTCTTTCAAGGGATAAATAAAAGATGAGGAAGAAAAGAGAGTTCTCAAGGAAAGCGGATGGTCTCTCTAAGGTGATTGTCTCCTACAAATGTCCAAGGTTACCTTTCTGGTAAAGCTTCATATGCGGATTCTTTGTTCGTTATGCATACTTTTACTAAGAGGGAGGAGGATGCTTTCTGTAAGGGGTATAGACAGTTAAAGGCTTCCTGTTATATCTTTCTATTTGTAGAGTTTCATGGTGCCTTTGGGTCGTAGGCATCCTACTTTCGGTAGCCTCGTAAAATTTTGTGTGTGATGGGTGGCTTGTATTTCATTATACATGTTTTCAATTGGTCAAGGTTGGGGGATGACATCAATGTGGGCGTGCTATAGTTCAAGGTAGGAAAAAAATACATTGGAAGTATTCTAGTACTTTAAAGTTTGTTCAATGTATTAACTCTAAGTTTATCATCTTAAGTGCATGCCAATGTGAGGCCATAGTGCTCAACTTGGAGTTGAACAGTTGATGCGAGATAAACGCTTACACTAGTTTATATGTTGATTTGAAAAATCGGCATAAGAATTCTTGACTAGTAAATTGAAATATAAAAGAAGTTTGAGCACGACAATTGTCTTGAAATTTAAAACAACAGATTAATTGATATAGATAGAGGCCAGGTTGCATGCACGTAATGCCAACTAATTCAAAACAATGAAATAATTTACTGCTTGGAAGTCAAGAGCCTTCTGTAGGCTAGGGTAGCTTTTTTTTTAACAATGAAGTCGAAGCGGCTCAAAAGAATTTCGACAACACCTTCTAGGCTCAAACAAGCGAATTCAACGGCAAGGGTTTGTGTATTGTTAAATCATAAACAAACTAGCAATAGTATAGAAGGGTAAGAAACATTGAATAGGAGAGAGAGTGGAACATGATAGTTGCAAGAACAAGAGTTTATGTTAAATGACAACAAACACCGTTATTTAGTAGTTTTATACCTTTATTTCAGTTTTTGGGCCATTATTTTTACTCTTTTTGGCCATTTTCTGCATTATTATTGGTTAAGAATGTCACCAAAATTGTGGGGGTTGTCTCCCAACACTCCTTGACACAACCTCCCCTCTTTCCTTCACGTACTAGACGCATCCATCTCTCCCTTTTGCATCTGTATGCCCCCCCTCTCTCTCTCCTCTCTCTCTCTCTCTCTCACCGTCTCTCCTCTCTCTAGTCATCCCATTTGTTTCTATCTTTTTTTTATTTTCTTCATTTGTTCTTCACCCCTCTCATCCACACCCTTAATCCCTTTATTTCTTTTAATCCCTACCCTCCATGGAAAATAAAAAATAAATAAAAGTTGAGAAAAAAGAGATTTTGATGCAAGTATTCTCCTCTTCGTGAGACGTTTAGGGTTGACACCTTCCTTGACTTCGCCTTTTTTTTTTTTGGGAGGAGCAAAGCTCGGTCATTTATATATGAAGATCTTTACAAACAGCCGCCTGAACACATGGATGAGGCGATATAGGATCCCAACTACCAAACAGTGGATTCAATAGAGAACTTAGCTAAAGCATGGGTTGTACGCACCATTACCCGATCATAGAGTATGAGTCACCTTTGTATCCCCAGAAGTAGCAATCCGCGATCGACAGTCATAAGTACTAGAAATAATCTTTCACAGGATCTCCAAGCCATGATCATCGAGGAGATTGACAACGGAGCGGGAGTCTCCTTCAATAATAGTAGGCAAAGCAGGAAAAGCCCGTCTCAATCGGATCCCAATTTGAAACTCTCAGCTTCAACCAACAGGGGATTGTTGACATAATTTTTTTTTGCCATGCAAAGTATAATCGCCCCGTTAGCATCTCGGACAATAGCACCAGCCGCGGAAAAATGTGGATGAATCGCATCGTCATCATTGATCTTAATTGTGCCATGAGGAGGGGGTGACCACGGAGAGGTGGAGCTGATCGGCAGATGCTGAGGCCTAGAAGAAACCTCCTCCCACTCCCAACTTTGGAAAAGGGGATTGCAGTAGTGGTGAATGTTCTGAATCACTCGGATGGGATGCATAGTCCTGTCTCAAAGACCTAAGAGCAACGAGACTTCCAAATAAACCAAAGTATTGCAACTGCCATCAATCAACTAATGTTTGTTTGAGGAGTTGGCCCGAATCCAGAGAAGGAGTCAATCCTTGAATGAACGCGGTGATGATTGAGTATCATAGGATAACGGGGATTGGTTAGATCAAAAAGGCCTTCTCAAGGATCAAAAAGGCCTTCACATGATAAGGCCTTCTCAAAAAGACCGGCTCCAGTGATCGACTTCGCCTTGAGAAGGTCTTTTGGCATGAAAAATGAAGAACTGGGCATCCCCAATCATCCAATCTTACTCCGTGAAGGATTCACTAAAGTTTCCTTACAACCCACGGCGGTTTGATCTATATATCTTTTCTTTCATCTTCTTTCTTCTTCATAATTAAATCCATCTTATTATTTTAAATCTGTAACATATTTTCAATTATTTCCCCTCTTTCATGCTCAAAACTTGTCTGGATCATCACCATATGATATGGTTTTATTCGAAACCCTGTTGATAACATGAATGCCTTATATTTATGATAAAATCCAATGTGTATAGCCTCATTTTCTGATAAATTGAGTTGCTTCCATTTATTTAATACATGCTGAAATTGACTGTTTGTGGGTAGGAATTTTGTTTTCTTTCACATTGTAGTGCAAGTCTTTCTGTACTTACATCTGACCATCTCGCACTCCAGCCATCACCCTTTGGATTGGTTAGAGGCATAACACACGAGCATCCTTTAATCCAATTCTTTAAAGATTGCCGAAGAAACTTATGAAGTGCATTTTTTAATCCAATTCTTTAAAAAGGGTAAAAATTGTTTATCATTTGTGTGACGAGGCATCGGCACCCATCCTCAGAAACCTAGATTGCCAATACCTTTGAATCTACACTGGGAGCAATTTATTTACTTCTTTTTGTATGATCTGTTGCCTCGAAAGTCATAGATACCAAGTGATAGTCGACAAATAGTCGGCTTCTGACCTATGTCCAAAAGGATAGTTTCACCGCCACAATTTTGAGAGAAACCATTGGCTGACTGTCTAGGATCCACCCCCCCCCCCCCCCCCCCCCCCCCCCCCCCTACCACACACACACACACACACACACAAAACATGTCTGCTACCTCCTTTTAAACCCTCCCAAGCCTCCTAGTGTTCAGCCTGCACCAGAGAATGGACAAATAGTCTAACTATTCATCTTCTGAAAAAACTCTGCCTATTTGCCCAGGCAATGCCTGGGAGATGAGTCCAGAAAAAAAAAACCGGAACGCACACGCGCGCGCGCGCACACACACACACACACACACACAGAGAGAGAGAGAGAGAGAGAGAGAGAGAGAGAGAGAGAGAGAGAGAGTTGCTACAAAAACAGGCATATTGAACGATTGCCCCCCCCCCCCCCCCCCCTCTCCAAATTACCGTAGCATTATGATAACAGAGGGTTTGCTTTAGATAATAGATAGATGATCTGCTTGAGTTTCATTGGTCTCAAATTCAAGTGAGCCATCAAAACTTTTCCAGGGTTCTCCCCAATCGAGGCTGAGGCTGTCTTTTCGTGAAGGATATGCAATGTGAGAAGGCACATATTGAGGGTAACTGTCTATCAGTTGTTCAGCTTCTGTCGCAGGAGGAACCTCCCCCCTGGTGGCTACCAAATATCATCACAGAATGCAGGAATATCCAGAAGATATCAACTTTTTTCTCTCCTAAGTTCGTCTCTCGGAAAGTTAACGAGTGTGCACATATCCGGTTACAGCATTTGGAGCATTGTAAGGTCGAAATCTTTTTTTTTGTATTGGCTCTCTTCTGCTGAAAGAGAGCTCAAAGACTAGTTTGTCGAATGAATACAATCGGGCTTTTCAACATGTACCTATTCTTCCCGAGGTTGTGGTTCATGGCGAATCCAGTAACCAGGTGTAATCTGGAGAGGAGTAGGACAGTGGGGAACGCCTTTTGATCCTCCAAAAAAAAAAAAATCAAAGTGAGCCATCAAAGTTTATTCTGCTCCACAGCGGATTAGGGGTCTCTCACTGCATTAAGCGGAGATTGTATCAAAGTCGATGCCCTCACGCAGCCGTATTTTAATCTATCAGATTTTTTTTATTTTTTATTTTATTACTTTACAAGCTGAAGTTGTCATTTCTATTCACATTTTATGTGTACAGTTTCTTAGTATGATCATGAGAAGACACAGAAATGAGATAACTGACATCCATGGGCACCCCCGGACTGTTCAGATGATCTGCTTCAGGGTGTCAAGGGAGAACCAAGTAACAAGTTCTTTAAGCTCTGTTTGGTCTGAGGTAAAAAGTTGCGGTAAATTGGATTTCGGTAAGGCTATGTTCTCTCGATCTCCTGGGACTTGCAACTCCCGGGAATTGGGAGCGATGCCCATATTCTTCCCATCAGACCACCAGGTACCATGGGATTTATAAATCTTCGCACACCAGGTTTTCTGCTATTAGTCTCACCATGATAATGGGGGAGGTACAGCGGGATTCATAACTCTTATGATTTAGTTGAGACATGAAATCTGATGGCAAAAGCTTGTGTATACAACACCAGGTAGGGTTGCAACTTGGGCGGGTTGAACCCCACCCAACCATATTTTTGAAGGGCATGTTGGGTTCGGGTTGGAAAAAGTTAATCTAAACTAAGTTTGGATTGGGCTCGGGTGAAGGGGTCGGGCAACCCAACCCAAACCCAAGTTGAGTGTAACGTGTCACAAAGAGCCACAAATCCAAAGAGCCACAAATCATCATATAGAGACCTTATTGATAAGGCCTAAGGATAAAAATAAATTTTTTTATATATTCTACTTTTTAAAATTCAAAACATTGGACAAGCAATAAATTAGGCATTATCCGAAACAGCACAAACCAAAATTTTAAATTCTGGGTGAGAATGAGAAACCTGTTTACATGGTTGTCATTAGTATATTCATTTCTCTAGGTTGCCCTCAGAGTATTGTCGTTATATGTTGGTAACTAGTGCATGCCCATGCTTGTTGCACTGCAGTGGGTCGCCTTCGGTGGCAACACACTTGTCGACACTGCAACGGACCGCCAACACACCTGAACGCCTTTGGCAAAAAAACACTTTCGATGACAACACTGGCATTCATAGGAACATCCATTTCCTCGCTCGTGCTGATTGGCACGAAGTGGGCGCCTTCGGCGCAACCAACTCCCCCTCCCCCTATAATCGATCAATTACAGTTGTCTCTGTTCGAACGGATTCCTCGAGATCGACTCGATGGTTTGGGGTGGCCGAAATTTCAGCAGGCGGGTTAATAGTCGTTGATGCAAACAATAATCTCGGGATGGATGGTTAGGTTTAGTGCAATTTTAATGGGCCGGGATTTTAGGGGTTTAGTGCAGTTTAAATGGGTTGGGATTTGAAACTAAGGAGAGATCGTGCGTTGATTTTTGAAGGAATGGTTAGATCTATTCGGTTCATTATTGTCCAGTTAGCTTGTCCTAGTAAGCTTTTTGTTCCATTTTGTTTAGTCAGCACAAAACTGACGTCCCTTGTTATATATACTAGTGCATGCCTGTGCCTGTCGGCACAGAAGCGGGCCACCTTCGGCGGCAAAACACCTGACGGCACTGCAGTGGGCCACCTTCGACGGCAAGGCATCCCCCGGGCCGAGCTTTCAGGCTTCCTTTTATGCCAAGCTTCAGGCTTAAGGTGGGGGCCTGAACCCGGCCCATGGTATGTTCGAGCCAGACCGGGTCGGGCCGTTAACCGGGCAGGGCCGGATTCAGGCCGTTGATTTTCGAGCCAGGTTCGGGCCGATGGACTTTTTTTACACCCCTAATCCCATATCTATCTTTCCTATTTTTTCTCTCTAAGTCCCCCCCCCCCCCCCCCCCCTCTCTCTTTCATTACCTATCCAAACCTCCACTCGATCTCTTCATCGCAGCCAACCCTCGATCTTTTCTCTCTCTCTCTCTCTCTCTCTCTCTCTCTCTCTCTCTCTCTCTTTTTCCTTACCTGTCCGATCCCCATGCAGGTCAACCCCCCCCCCCCCCCCCCGACTCCAGCCATGTACGAACTAATCCCAATCGTCCCTTACAACCCTTCTCCTAATCCCAACCTCTACCCAACCTGATCGCAGTCGTCCGCACGAAGCCCTCACATCCTCAGCCATCTCACGATCTCCTCCTCTGGCCTCTTCAGCGCGTCTCTCACCTCGCGATCCTCTCTCACTCCTTCTGTAGGGCTACACGTCCACCCCCCTTAGGGCTACACGTCCTCGTGTAGGGCTAGACCCCCCCCCCCCAATCCCGAGGAGAACCGGCTCTGATACCATTTTATAACATCCGCCCCAAACACACAAGATATTGTACGTTTTGCCCGTGCCCGCACGAGAACTTCCCAAGGAGGTCACCCATCATAGTACTGCTCTTGCCTGAGCACGTTTAACTAAGGAGTTCTTACAAAATTCGCAGCGGCGCCGGTTTTAAAACACATCTTCTATGTTTGGGAGGGGAAATTATATAAGTAGCTCAGGATCTCCTTCTCTCCAGGCGATGTGGGGCTAACTTATGGCCTTATACACCTCACCTCACCTCATCCATCTTGGCATCTCAGCCTCAGGAGTCTTAGCTCTTGGCCTATTGGATCTTGGTCGTCACAATCCACCCCCCTTAGGGCTATATGTCCTCGTGTAGGGCTAGACCCTCCTATCCCGTGTAAGGCTCTGATAGCATTTTATAACATCCGCCCCAAACACACAAGATATTGTCCGCTTTGCCCGTGCCCGCACGAGAACTTCCCAGGGAGGTCACCTATCTTAGTACTGCTCTCGCACGAGCACGCTTAACTACGGAGTTCTTACGAAATCCATAGTGGCGTACGGTTTTAAAACGCGTCTTTTATGTTTGGGAGGTAAAATTATATAAGTAGCTCATGATCTCCTTCTCTCCAGGCGATGTAGGGCTAACTCGTGGCCTTGTACACCTCACCACATCTCATCCATCTTGGTATCACAGCCTCAGGAGACTTGGCTCTTGGCCTATTGGATCTTGGTCGTCACACATTCCTTATCTACACCAACTCGATCGTCTCTCTCTCTGTGTGTATATATAATTTTTTTTTCCCTAATTTTTCTATCTAACAACCTGATCGTCGAACCCATCATTCTCTCTCTACCACATGTGATCTTATCTCTCTCATTCTTTTTCTCTAAAAAAGTGGCGATTCCCCCCTCCCACCCCCCCCCTCTCTCTCTCTCTCTCTCTCTCTCTCTCTCTCTCTCTCATTCTCTCTCGTTTGATCTCTATCTAGGTTGCACCATCGTAAAATCCCGACCGTTAAAACCTGATCACAGCCGTTCGTGATCTTATGTCCTCGGGGAAGAGAGAGAGACACTGAGAGAGAGATCGTGGGGAAGAGAGAGGGACACTTTGAGAGAGATCGAGGGAAGAGAGAGAGAGAGAGAGAGAGAGAGAGAGAGAGAGAGAGAGAGAGAGAGAGAGAGAGAGAGAGAGAGAGATGGGGAAGAGAGGGTGTCGAAGCGTTTTTGTCTAGTCAGTGTTCCATTTTGTCTAGTCAGCGTTCTATTTTGTCTAGTCAGCATGAGACCGCCGTGCCATGTTATATAGATGTCAATTCGGGTGGGGCTATTTTCACCACAGAGATTACTAGGAGCAGCACATTACACAAAAAAACCCGATCCTATCTCTACGCCATGGATGAGAGCAACAAAGCCCACCGCCGCCTCCCAAGGCCTACTTCCTCCTCTTCTTCCTCTTCCTCCCCCCCCTCTTTGTTCCTCCTACAGCAGGCAGTTTCATACTGACCCCCATTCCTGTGCATTCGGTCATGCAATGCCGAGTGCATTTATATCTCATTCGATCATAGGAAATTGAGTGTTCATCGATGACCGAATGGTCTGTAGATGCACTTGGCACGCATGGCCGACTGCACATGAAAGGAGGTCAAGCTGAAACAACAGTGTGTGTGTGGAGGATAGGGGGGGATGGGCAGCGGCGGAGGGCTGGCGAGTTGCATGGGTCAAGCCGGTGGACTAGCTTCGACGGGGGGCAGCGGGCGGCGGGAGGAGGGGCTTCAGTGGGCGACGGCGGTGTTTTGCACCATACATTACAGGTGGCAGCACAATTACAGGTGCTGCCTTTAGTATCATGCTGACATGCTGTTGTTGCCTGCGAGAGGCCCGTAGCATCCTACTATGTCTCTCTCACTCTGACCAATGCTGTCCCCACATCGTGACGTTGTAGGTACATCCTCATGTGGCACCTGATCACAGCATATGACCCGATGCACACCATGTCGGCATGTCTGGTTTTTTCTGATGCACCGAGCTCTGGTCGATGGTGGTAGGGCTGCAACTTGGGTTGGCCTAACTTGAACCTGATGTCACCCATGCTAAGTTTTGTTTGGGTTGGGTTGGACTAGGGTTAAAAACACCAACTCGAGGTTGGATTGGGTTAGGATTGAGGCATTGGGTTCGAACCCGAGTTTATATAATTTATTAAGATTTTATATTACATGTAAGTTTTTGGTTGGATGGTATTTTTTTCTGGACTATACTCTACACCACACGTATACATCCCGATTTTCGGATCCCCCATGCGACTGAGTCACCGAGTGTCGATAGAGGGTGGACATGGGCCTGTCACCCGACCATATGGAACTGGGCCAAGTGTAGTTGCCCGCCTGGTCAGGTCCGGTTGCATTTTTAGACCCGAATAAATTTACGGATAATGCTTGGGTTTGATCCGACTATTAATTCTTCATATTTTTTTGGGATTTTTGCATACACCTCCCTAACAAACAATGATATTACGTCCCTGTAAAACATTGATATTACAAAAAATCCTCACCACTTTTTAGGTTTTATGAATAACCCATTAGCATATTGTGACATTTAGTATAGTATCCCTCAACAATTCCCCCCCCCACCCGGGCCCTTTTTTTTAATAATAAATATCATAATATGCGAGGGTTTTTTTTTAGTGGTAAATATGCTATGGGGTTATTCATAAGACTTAAAAAGGGAGTGATTTTTGTAATATCAATATTTATCAAGGAGGTGTATGCAAAAATCTAAGTTTTTAAAAATTTAGTTGTGGGATAAAGAGCCAATTATTGAACCATTTTACACGTTAAGTCAAGGTTGAACCCAAGTAGGTCCAGGCTGGGCTTCACACATAAAATCTAGGCCCAAGTAGGTCCAGATTGGGCCAACTCGTGAAAAACTTAGTCCTGATCAAACCTGGTCCAATCTGACCATGTCCATCCATAGATGGGGATGCACGGGACTGCACGAGAAGAAACTGCATGCCATGCTCAGGTAACATGGTTTTTGATCCCTTTGGAGCTCATTCACATGTGGTCATACTAACTTGACATAGTGAAATTATAATATCATATCTTATATAATGATTTTTTGGGATCTAACCCGACCCAATCCAATCCGATTCGGATTGATCGGGTTGAGTTTTATCAATCCAAGGTGAGGTTGTGTGGGTTGGATTGGGCTAGGATTGATATTTTGTAACTTAGAGTTGGGTTAGAGTTGATCCCTAACCCAATCCAACCTGCTCAAGTTGTAACCCTAGTCGATGGAGGATGATTTGGTTCACCATCCTTAAAGGAGGGTAAACATCACCTCCTCCTTCAAGGGCATATATGTCATTTTGGTTTATACATCATTGTGAACTGGCAAAAAAAACCCCTTTGAAATGGTCCAATAAGGAGGACGGTGATGTTCACCTTCTTGAAGGAGGGTGGGCAAGATCATTCTCCTGACGATGCATATCAGGTCGGTGTGTCCAGTTTTTCGTATTGGATGTGTTGAAAGAGATGCTATTCAGCCCAAAGGTTTTCCTGATTCCACTCAGCCCGATTGACATAGCCGTGTACGAGAGATGGGGGTAGAGCTTTAAATGTTGCTAGTAAAATTCAACCACCAGTCGTGCACGGCCATGGCAATCGGGCTAAGCGGAATGGGGAAAACCTTCGGGCTTAATAGCATTTCTCGTGATCAAGTATCACTTTCCTATGGTACCTAAAGATTATGATCCAATGTTTTTAAAACCGAATCGGACATCAAACCGAAAAGGTCCTGATCCGGTCCAAACCGGCAGTTCATCGCATCTCGATCGTCGTGCAAATGTCGATCCTGGAAATACAAAGAAACTGAAGAAGGCAATGACGATCATTTGTAAGCGAATCCACTGTAGAGGATGAGTGAAGTCGGGTGAGGATAGTCATCGAGTCCCCTTCAATCCAGACAGAAGAGGTAGGCCACCAGTCCCGGAGCCCATGCTAAAGCCCACGTACTTCAGCCTCTGGAACATGAAATAGCCTAAGACCAAGCCATGCTTTTCTATGTACTATTATAAAGAGAAATGCTATTCAGCCCGAAGGTTTGTCCCGATTTCGCGGGCCCGATTACGTGGCAGCAAATGAAAACTTGAGTAGTGACATGGAAATAAAAACTTGAAGCACGTTGAGGCGCATTTTCGTCTTATGTCCTTTGGCTTAAACGGATCTCTTGTTTTGGACTATGTGCTAAGTCTCCCTATTATATAACACAAATCAATGTGGTGATTACAATGCTTTTGTTCAGGCCAATTGCGACAAACCTTAAGGGCTTGTTTGTATTCGGTCAACAGGCTAACTAGTAAAGTAAATCGGGTAAAAAATTTGTGTTGCTGCTGTTTGGATTCAAAAAGTTATAGTAAAGTAAATGGTAGGAGATTTACTAGTAGCCAAAAAGTTTTACTTGGAAAAAGCCAAGTAAAACTTTTGATTTACTAGTAAAAGGCTCCGTTGACCATGCCACGTGAGCAAATGGCACAATCAAGAGATCATGACATGATAGATGCACTATTTGGGGAGTGACATGTGGCCTTACCGGCCGTCTTGCACCGCTGCCGCCAACCACCACCACCCCGTCACCCACCACCTCGCCCGCCACCACCACCCCGTCAGCCATTGTCACCACCCTACCGTCCACTACCCCGCCGTCCACCACCCCGGCCGGCACCACCCCGCCACCCCACCGGCCACCGCCACCCCGCCGTCCACCATCCCGGTCGCCACCACCCACATCGGCCACTGCCACCACCCCGCGCCACCCACCACCCCGTCGACCACCACCCCCCCGCCGGCCACAACCACCTCACCACCGTCCACCACCCTGCCCACCACCACCACCCTGTCGGCCACCGCTACCACCCCACCATCGGGACAGTGACAAGTTTGTTGATGGTCGGCGGGAGGTGGTGGATGACGACAGCAGCAAGCGATCGATAGATTATTTCTGATTTACTTTACTAGTCAATCTAAACAGCCATCTCAGAAGTAATGTTTATTTTACTGGTTAATACAAACAGCAAGAAGTAAATAAGATTTACTAGTCGATATGGGCTATTTACTAGCTCATATCCAATTTACTTGCCTTTATTTTATGGGTCTGAGAAACAAACAGACCCTAAAGGACTAATAAGATAGTGACTAGCCTTTGGTTCTGGAGATGTAAGCCCAATCACAATCAATCCGAACAGTCCTACACAATCGATTAACGTTCCTTGACGACCGTGTAGACACACGAATTTCGTCGGACCCGGACCCGACTTACGTGTGCCGACGCGGATGCAAACCTGACGCATGGACCCGACTTGCACGCACCGGTGCGGACCCGGACCCGACTCGCACCTAGCAAAGTAGGACCCGGACCCCACGCTTAAAGGGGGGCCGGCCCCTACTAGGGTCCGAACCCCATGGGGGCCGGCCCTACTAGGACCCGAACCCCATGAAGGGGCCGACCGGCCCTGCAAGGAAGGAAAAGAAAAGGAAAGAAAAGAAAAGAAAGAAAAGAAAGGAAAGAAAAGAAAAAGAAAGAAAAGAAAAGGAAATAAAAGGAAGAAAAGGAAGTAAATACCGCCATGCGCGGGGGGAGGTTGCGTATGATGTCTGCACACACGTGGATCTACGCCGATCCCTCGATCCGACGCACAAGAAGAAGCGCCCAATCGCCATCGATTTCGTGTGCGAAATCCAGCCATAATTGCCTCGCCAGAAAAGGAAAACAAATAAATGTTATTCCCCTCATCAATGGATAAATAAATCCCGGGTAATTATGAGAGAGATACAAAAGGGATTTAAAATTAAAAGTTCCCATATCTCTCTCCCCTCCCTTTTGCCTATAAATAGAGGGGGTGGGGAAAGATTCAAGAGGTCGATGGTTGAAGACTAAAGACGAAGCGCGGGAGCTCTGCAGAAGAGGAGACGCTTCCTCATCGACCCAAGGCTTCACGAGGCACGGGCAAGCCTGTCCCGAGGGATCGGCTTAGTCCACTGAAAGCCCTCATCAACGTGAAGACCCTTGCACACGAAGATCAAGACTTCGACTCCGTGCACGAAGAAGAAAGCTCGGAGAAGAAGACCCTTCGACTCCGAAGACGCCAGAAGCAAAGGCCGGAGAAGAAGCTCGGAGCGGCACTACCCCGTCGGCTCCAACAAATCCTCGACTCCGATCAAGCTCCAAAGCCCGAAGGAGAGGAACGAAGCGTCATCAACCCGTCGCCTTCGACAAACGTCTGCGCCATCCACGAAGAAGAAAGCCTGGAGCAGACCGCCTGAAGCGTCGCTACCCCCGTCATCTTCATCAACAAAAGCCGACGCTACAACCGTCGCACGGAGACCGTCGCTACCCCCGCCGTCTTCATCAACAAAAGCCGACGCTACAACCGTCGCACGGAGATCGGTGCTACCCCTACTATCTTCGAAAGCCTTCTTCGACCCCGATCACGCCAAGGAAGCCCGGAGAAGAAGAGAAGTCCAGTCGACACCCAAACCGTCGAAGCGCCGGAGAAGTAGCCCACGTCGTTCGGAGAAGAAGACCGAGTTGACGCTGAAGCTAAAGCCAATGCAAGAAGCCAAAGCAAAGCCCCAGTAAAGCCCGCGCCAAAGCAACACAAGTGCCAAAGCCAAGCGACTACGCCGGCCACGAGCAAAAGCACCGCACGTTCTAGCCGATACGACGCGAAGTCCGGAAGAACGAAAGCATCGCAAGTCTCTCCCGGCTACGTCCAAGCGCAAGCGCCAAAGCAAAGCAAAAGCCAGAGCCACGCCGGAGCCAAGCCAAAGCCAAAAAGCCGAAGCCAAAGCCGACGCCAAAAGCACGATCAACGCCGCGAACTGACGATCAAGGACGCCGAGGTCAAGCAAGGAGCGAGGAAGACACGAAGACCGAGGAACGAAGCCGGAAAACCCCCTAGCTGAGAAAGCGCGAAGCACGGAATGGACAAAGCAACAGTGGACATTCCTTAGCCTCTCCAAAACCCTCACCCTGTAAAGACCCCTGTCCTGGGCAACCCCTTCAGAGCTCTCGCACGAACACCACGTGGAGACGCAGATCAAAGGGATCCTCCAGAAGATCTTTCCCACAATCCCCTGATCAAAACTCGCCGCAACCCGGACTCGCTACACCCGAGCCACCCGGGTCCCGGCCACACTTGTAATCTGATTTTGCGCAATAAAGACGACCCGTGCTTTTTTCCGCGCATACAAACCGTTAACTACAACCGACCAGTGACATTGCACCACATACACCACATAAGGTCAGGAGGCAATTTAAACCCCAATTAAAATGACATCCTTAGCCTTTTAAAATTATCTACTTACCCCTATGTGGTGCAATGCCACTGGTTGGTCATAGGTACCGGTCATCAAAAATTTTCTCACTAGAGAGTAGGGGTGCGACTTGGATCAAGTAAAACTAAGAACCGAGTACTGATTAGATCCAACTTTAGTTCGGGTCATTGTCCAATTTGTGTTAGTTTGGATTTCAAGTTTCAATATGATAGAATTGTTTCCTACCAAAAAAAAAGAGCAATGCTATTCAGTCCAAAGGTTTTTCCGATTCTGCTCAGTCCGATTGACGTGGCAGCATGCAACTGGTGGTGTAGAGGACTTTAAAGTAGCTAGTGGGTTTCAGCCACCGGTTACACGCTGCCGTATCAATCGGGCTGCCGAAATCGGAAAAACTTTCGGGCTGAGTAGCATTTCTCAAGAAAAGAAAAAAATGATAGAATTGAATTAGTCCGGTTCGATTTCGGATTGGCACAATTCTGAACCAACCCGACCCCAGTTGCACGGAAGAAGCCAGCTGGTTCCTATGACGCCAGCCCCATATGCTCCACAATTTGAAGTTCGAAACATCCCGCGCTATGAGGGTCGAGACACGAGCGTGACGCTTCCTTCCGGTCGTGCCCGACAAAAATAACATGGTGGGACCCACACGACCGGTGTGATCAGCAAGGCGCGTCCTTCTTTCCCAAGATACCCCTGGGCCGCATGAAAAGTGAAAGTATACTCTCCCCCTGTCCTCTCAAAATGTTGGCAACCAACTGAATCTGCTCCAATAATGAAAATAGAAAGAGTTCAAATCTCCCCCAGTAGGTCGGCCTTGCATGCATCACAGCCGCACGCGATTGGTTGGAGTATGCAGGGATGGATCTAGAGGGGACGTGTGGGGGCGATCGCCCCCTAGATTCTAAAAAGAACCTTTTGTTATAGTAGTATTAGGTTAGGATTACTTAAATTATATAAGTTCGCTCCTCATGGAATTTTAACAAAATTTAAGACCCCGCCCCCTCCCCCTAAAGAATTTTCTAACATTCGCCCTCTTAAGGTTCGATTCCTGGATCCATCCCTGGAAGTGCGATTCACTTTTCGGTCGCCAGCCATCGTGCAATGCTGGGTCCACCAACAGGGCCCACCAACCGGATGAGATATAAACTCAAAGAGAGGAGTTGCTATGGGGAGTCCCTTGAGTTGGTTCCAAAAAAATGGCTTCCTACTTGTCACAGAGTCGAAGTCCATGGAACATCCATGGGTTCAGTTGGGGATTTAGGGTCGGGGTGCGTGCATTGGACAGCAATGATCTAGAACCAGGTAAGGATGTTGAAATTCATTTGGGCTCCGTTTGGTTGGAAGTATCCAATGCAGTAAGTGGCTCTGAGGTAAATATTCAGAATATCATGTATGACTTACTGCATTTGTTTTGCAATATCTGATACAGTAAGAAGATTTGGTGTCTCTGGGATACCTCATAATTGAGGCAATTCAATACCGCAAAATGAGCGGTAACATAAATATCTCATAACCAAAATATCTCATAGGATACTTCGAACCAAACAGAGCCTTAATATTCATCTATACGCACATCGGGATGGAAAAATCAAGCTGGGTGTGATGCTCCGATCGGTACTCAGAACACTCGGATTTTTCCATTTTGACATATGGATGATGTACAATTGGGCTGAGGGTCCATGCTTCGATCAGGTTAATTGCACTCGATCGATTCAACCGGCAGGCTCAAACTAAGATTGATTGAATCCACTATCGAATGAACATGATAGATCGATTGACATCCTGAAGATGATGGTTTTTTCACCCGCTAACGAAAAAAATAGTAGCTAGTTTTCAAAGTGGTCTTGTTTGGTGGTTTCATAACTTAATCGGTCTAATTTATAAAAGAAAATAAATACGAAACTAATAGGGAGTCCTTTTGAAGGCTTTTTTTTATTTTGAAGAGGACATATCTGTCGGGAGTCCTTAGATATGATTCCAAAAAAATGATGGACACAATTGGTGAAATAGTCCCTCTCCGAAAAGAAATGTGTTTTTTTTACCAACCCCGAAGTAGTCAAATAGGGTTTAGTTGATCTTATAACTAATGAGTCAACATGAACAATTAAAATTTACCAAGATCTCGTCCAAACGTAGCCTATGCTATGGGATATGTATGGTCGCCTGAGAGACTGTTCCACCTTTGTTGGAAAATCCATATAGCCTTCTATAATAGAGAAACAAATGATATAAAATAGTCCCCCCGGACCATGGAATCACTATGGTTTGGGTCCAACCATCGACACCTATCCCCACCCGGCCGTTCGATCACCCGGTCCTTATGATGGGAGCCTCCTAGTGTTCACTCGGTGCTCTGTAGATCTTAACAATCCAGAACCGTCTTTTCGGACGAAAATAACAAGTGTCAGTGGCTAAACCCCGAACCACGATGGTATTGTGGTTCCAAGCGACTAAGTTAAGGGCTTTAATAACTAAAGGAATAGGGAGTCCTTGAAGTTGGAGATGCTATTTCATGTTAATTTTTTGGATATTTTATATATAAACCCATATAAACTTCTCTATTTACATATAAACCTCTATACTAGTGTATATTACATACAAACCTCCTACTTATTCAAATACTACATATTAGCCCCTGTAGTTAGCTAACATTCAAAACGAGAGAATATTTTTGATGTCATCTGTAATTTTTTTAGAAAAATTTTATTAATACCCCAAAAATATGTAATTAGCCCCTGTCTCCCCATCGTTTCTCAATAACTTACTCAACAATCCTTTAATACCAACAATGCTCTTTTTTTTTTTATGCCCCAAACCGCAAAGCCCTTACTCAGCGTCTTTTTACCCCCAACCCAACCCAAGGTTTGTTTAAACTTAGCCCAAACCCAACCCGTCGGGTTGGCCGGGTTGTGCGGGGTGGGTTCGGGTTAACCCGCCCAAAGTCGGGTTGGGTTCGGGTTGGCCCGCCCAAGTTGCAGCTAGGGGTGGCAATGGGTCGTGTCGTGTCGGGCTCGTGTCGTGTCTAGTTTCGTGTCGTGTCCAAAACCCCTAGACCCGGACCCGACCCGTTTAACTAATCGTGTGTCTAGATCCTAAACCCGTACCCGACCCGCTAATAAACGGGTAGACACGATAAGACCCGGTAAGACCGTTTAC
Organism: Chamaelirium japonicum; assembly: GCA_947650365.1. Classification (NCBI taxonomy): domain Eukaryota; kingdom Viridiplantae; phylum Streptophyta; class Magnoliopsida; order Liliales; family Melanthiaceae; genus Chamaelirium; species Chamaelirium japonicum. The sequence continues at coordinate 64,265,835 of OX393552.1, forward strand.
CACCCGGATCTATTCAGTTGACCCGATCCGACCCAATCCGACTCGACCCGACCTGACCCGAACGACCAGCTGGTATTATATATTATAGTATCAGATTGCTGGTAGACCCGACCCGACACGACCCGTTGAATACTAAACGGGTCTTCCTGGGTCTACCCTGTCCAGACCCTAAACCCGGACCCGACCTGTTTATTAAACGGGTCTATCGTGTCGACCCGTTTACAACCCGAACCCGTTTAGCCCTGACCCAGACATGCTAACTTCATGTCGGGTCTGAAATTGCCAGCCCTAGTTGTAGCCCTACCTGTGCCTTCAAGTACTAGCCAATGGCATGGGGTTTATTTAAAAGTGGGGTGTAATCAAGAGTGCATATAATTGGGGTATATTTAAGGGGGTATGTGTTTGATTGGGGTATAATCAAGTTGGGGTGGGCCATTTAACTGGGGTGTATTGATGATGGGGTGTAAGTAGGGCTGGCAATTTCGGACCCGGCACGGCAGACTCGACACGGCCCGACACGAAGTTAGCGGGTCTGGGTCAGGGCTAAACGGGTGCGGGTTGTAAACGGGTCGACACGATAGACCCGTTTAATCAACGGGTCGGGTCTGGGTTTAGGGTCTGGACACGGTAGACCCGGGAAGACCCGTTTAGTATTCAACGGATCGTGTCGGGTCGGGTCTACCCGCAATCCGATACTATAATATATAATACCAGCGAGTCTTTCGGGTCAGGTCGGGTCGAGTCGGATTGGGTCAACTGAATAGTCCCGGGTGATAAACGGGTCTTACCGGGTTTTATCGGGTCTACCTGTTTATTAGCGGGTCGGGTACGAGTTTAGGATCTAGACACGATTAGTTAAACGGGTCGGGTCCAGGTCTGGGGTTTTTGGACACGAACCCGACTAGACACGACACGAACCCAACACGACCCGACCCATTGCCACCCCTAGGCGTAAGGGGTAAGGGTATTTTTGGGATAGGAATGGGGTATGAAAAAAAAAAATGGGGTGGGTTCAAGTTTGTTGGAAACGGGGGCTAATTACAGATTTTTGGGGTATGAATAAAATTTCCCTTTTTTTATCTAAACTTTGTAAATACCCCTTGAATGTGAGAATTCTTCGGATTAGGTCCAAATTAGGTTCGGGTTATATCTGTGTTTGTTTTGGCTTAAGTCCGTGTTGAATAAAGATATGTCAATTTAAGTAATTAAAACTATGGATAAATCAGTTATTCATTTTTAGATTAATAAAATAATTGTCGAATGAAGGAATATTTTGAAAATATTTTTTTTTGATACCAAGTAACTGTAGGGGTTGATATATAAATATTAGATCATTTAAGGGGTTATATATAAATATTGACTTTACAGGGGTTTATATGTAAATAGAGAAGATGGAAGGGGTCGATTTGTAAAAAAAACCCATTCATGCTGATAAAAACCTTCAACATGGGGCAATACATGGAACAAAATGTATCACAGTTATAGTATGCCAGCTGTCACGCGCCCTTTCACGCATACAAACGAAGCTGGCCAATTTGAAACTTAGGTCAATCCCGACCGTGTATTTTCTGCTGAACGGTGGATCTGTCTCCCTTCGAATCCGGAGCATCAGCTCTCCGCGTTCGCGGAGCAGGTGAATCAACTCGGTGGGGCCATTGCTTAACATAATGGTTGACCAGATTCATCCGTAATTACCAAATTACCCAAGAGGTAATTTAGTCATTAAGTTTCAAGGCTATAAGTACCCGTACGACGCGACACTTTCGAGGAATTGATAAAGGAGAGGTAAGCAGAGACTGAGAGAGCCTCGCTCTCACTTTCACTCTCTCCTGTGGGAGCCGCAGCGCCGCGGGTGGCTCAGTCACGTCGGAGTTAACGGCGGATCGTCGGGCTTACCGGGTCGCCGGATCGATCAACCTGCCGCCGGATCTTGGTAATCCCTTCATGATCTTGCATAGAGTTTTTTTTTTTTTTTTTACGAATTTTTTTTGAATGTCACTTCAACAGATCTCTCGGGTTTTCTCTGTTTTCCTAAATTTAAAAAGGTGTTTTTTATTTTTCTTACAATATTTTCGAGGGTTTTGGAGGTGAATATTGAACGTTGATGGCTTCAAAAGAGGGAATTGATATTTATCTAATTTCCCTTTTTTTTTTATATAGTGAAGATGTGATCTTGGTCTTTTGATGAGTGGGAGTAGAAATATCATTCTCTCTCTAGGGAGTAAGAATTCTTCATCAGGAGTAACGTGTAAGGATAAAAAATTAAGGGTTATTTTGACTTTGCCCCCCAAACTTTACCTTGAATTAGACTTTACCCCCCATTTTTCATTAATTAGACTTTACCCCCCAAAACTAACTGTTCCGTCAGCTCACCATCTAACAGAAAGGGTGAGCTGACGGAAAAGAAATAAAGTTTTGGGGGGTGAGCTGACGGAATAGTTAGTTTTGGGGAGTAAAGTCTAATTAATGAAATATGGGCGGTAAAGTCTAAATCATGGCAAAATTTGGGGGGCAAAGTCAAAATAACCCAAAAATTAATTTAAGAAAAATGAAGGTGTTGGGGAAAAAATCACAATGCGACGAGAATGCCATTTTCTCTCTAGAATGCTTCAGATGGTGAGCATGAGCATGAGCATTTGAATAGGTTCAGAGTTTGGCTAATCCAAACTGAATCAACCCCCCCACTCCCCCACCCACCCCCAACCCGAACCGGTTTGGACTTTGACCAATTTGAACTAAAATATGTCCCAAACCCAAAATTTACCTGATTTGAATCCAATTCTGCCAAGTCGGCTTGATCTGAACAAGCCAAATACGATCCAATTTGGCCGAATCAATTTCGAATTGAGCCCAAAAGGGCGAATCAAATCTGAATCCAACGAATGAGACCTAACTTAGTCAACATGAACATGATTTCTGACTTCTTTTTTTTTGCAAAATGGCCGAACGAACTTAACCAATTAGGTTTTTGCTCGCTCCGAATCCAAAGCATGAATTCTCAAACCCTATTCTAAGATTCAGTGGAAGTGTAGAATTATGTTTAAAGTGGTATTCGTATTTTGAGGAATGGTCATCAGGTGCTTGGAAGATAAGAGATTGAATCTAAGTTTAACGGTTTATATAATGATGGGGGATAGAAAACTACGACTAACATTTTATCCATGGCCCTGAAAGGTGCCGGTTTATGTATCTGGTGTTGATTTGATTATTCCTATTTTCTTTCGGATTGGATAAATGGTCTTTTACTTTCGAAGAGTGGCATGTCAATAACAAACTTATGGATAATTCTATGCTATGATAACCCTTGCATGTACTTGGATCCAGAATCTCAGATTTTTGGAAAACCCAATGTTTGAGAAGTCAGGCTCGGTTTGGACCAAGTGGAAAAGGCAAAACAAACCGATTCGCCTCAATCGTTCAGGTGTAAGTTCTGTTGGTTTGATTGTTTCAACTCGAACTATTAAAAATTCAGCAAAAATGAAAAACTGGATCTGATTCAGTCACTTTGGTTTTTATTCAACCAATTCAGCCTATTCAGGTATGAATTCGTGTGAAGCGGGTCTAGTTCAGCCTTATTCGAATCAGATTTAGCCAAGCCAGATCCAAACCATACCAAATCAAATTCGAACAAGGCCAGACTGATGAACCGAGTCTGAATCGGGGCATATTTTTGGTTTGAAGGATTTTCTGATTTGGATCGGTCAAAATCCAAACTGGTTTGGCAGTTCAGTCAGGTTCGAACGGGCCCTCAAACCATGGAAAAACACATCTTCAACCAGTGCATGTCTTTCTTGGTTTAATGACAAGCATGGTCTATTGTGGATAGTATGGAATGGAAAAGTGTGGCATTTCATGAGATCATGCATGACCTGTTGTCGCATCAATTCTGAAGCCATGGTTAGGTCCCGTGTTTGGACTAAAGTACAGCATCAAATTATATTTCCACAACCTATTTTTTACATTCTTTTGATTCAACATCTGGTGACATGGTGGTATGTTGCATATCCTTTACACGTATCGTACTGTGGGTATTCTTTTTATTTTAGATAATGGCACCATCCAAATCTTTTCTTCAAGGCTTCAAAACAAGTTGGGTTCTCTATATTCCTCTTGGATAAATATTGGGTAAAAAGGAGCAATCTTTGGAACACTGAGGTGAGTGATGAGATAAGTTCATCTTTCTCACCCCCCTACCTACCAATCAATTGGTTGTCGGTTGTGTGATGATATTGTTGTCCCGAGTAGCTACGAAACTATTGTGCAAAGTAAATACGAAACTGCAGTTAAAAATATCGGGTTTAATTCATCGTTTCTGCTCAAGTAAATACGAAACTGCAATAGTTGGATCATTGAAGGGGCAGAATAATCAGATCAGACATTGTTAAAAAAAAAATCTGCATAACTTGTGATATTAGCCGTGCATGTGCCAACTGTTCTTTAAATTTTTAGCTGGACCATGTTATTGTTTCTCTCAACCTTTTGATCGTCCATCGGAAAACAATCATCATTATATCATGCTAAAATCTTTCGGTCTTCTTTATTATTGGTGCATATTGTTTCATCATATTAATAGTAACGTCTATGTTGTTTCATTATCCCTTGCTGTCACCTGTGGTTTAAATGACAGGACTCATGCTTCGTTACCCAATGTACTCCTATTATCTGCTTGATTGCATTTTGGTGTGATTTTCAGCAGAACCTGGCTTGTTAGGGGTTACCTTGACGGAGTTGCTTGAGTTGTAAGATGAAGCGAATGGCGCGAATGTCAACTAGGAAGCCTCATTCATGGTGGTGGGACAGTCATATCAGTCCCAAAAACTCCAAATGGCTCTCAGAAAATCTTGAAGGTAAGAGTCAAGAAGAGATGCGGCCCATTGTTTTACTACTTTTTTACATGTAATGCTGGTCTAGAATCAAAATTTCACCCATTTTATGTTTACTTAACTCTCTCTCAAAAGCCTTAGATCCGAGCTGATGGCTACAATAGTCTACTAAGATTTTTTTTTTTTTTTTGGTAGGAATAGTCTACTAAGATTTACATAAGGGTAAATTACACTTTGACCCCCCTGAAATTTATTCTTGTTACGGTTTTTCCCATGAGGTTTTTAAAATTATACTTTGACCCCCTTGTCGGTCTGGTTTATTTATCAAAAAATTATTAAAAGCGAAAGACGAAGTTATATTAAAGGATATTTCATACTTTTTGCATGTTATACGAGTAAAATGGAATTTAAAACTCAACATTCTACGAAGAAATCTCAATTTTAAGGATCATTTTAATATTATACCATGCAAGAAAGTATTAAATACCATCACTATAACTTCGTCTAGATAATCCATGGTTTTAATAATTTTTTGACAAATAAACATGAGTGCGAGGGTGTCAAATTGTAATTTCAGAAGCCTCAGGGGGGAACGTGTAATAAGCATAAACATCAGGGGGTCAAAATGTAATTTACCCTTTACAAAAATGTAACATAATTTCGTAATGATCTGGATTCCATCTACTACAGAGATGGACCGCTCTGTGAAAGAAATGCTGAAATTGATTGAGGAGGAAGGTGATTCTTTTGCGAAGAAGGCTGAGATGTACTACCAAAAACGCCCAGAGCTTGTCTTTCACGTTGAGGATTTCTATCGAATGTACCGCGCCCTTGCCGAGCGTTATGACCATGTGACCGGTGAGCTGCGCAGGAACATCCCGTCGGAACTCCAATCCCAAGGTTCCGGCAGCGGGTCTGATGTCGGTTCTGAACCACCATCTCCAACCCCGGAGCTCAGCCCTGAGAGGAAGCCGCCCCATCCGAAGCCGAGCCCAAGAGCTGCTGGCTTTGACTTTTTCCTCGGTTCTGGTGGGAGCTCTGACAATTCTAAAAAGGGAAGTAACGGGTTCTCGTCTTCAGAGTCCGATTCCGAGTCTGACTCCGAGTATTCCAAAGATGTGAGCGGTGATGATGAATCTTCTACACTGAATCGTAAGATACTTGAGCTCGAGAATGAGCTTCGTGATGTGAGGGAGAAGCTTCATGAACATGAGAATGGTGATTCTGTAGATAGTAGCTCGAGAATTTCGGCATTGGAGAAGGAGCTCATGGCTGCAGATGAAAAGCTTCAGGTTTCTGAATCAGAGATCTTGAGTCTGAAGCAAATGCTTGCAGAAAAAAACACATCTTCAGAGGCTGAGGTACTGATTTCTGTGTTGGAAGCTGAGATATCCATCTACACACAGGAAATTGAGAATCTGAAGGGGGCAATGCTGGCTGCTGGTCAACAATTTGAGGCTGATCTCTCACATCGTGATCAGGTGATAGAGGAGTCTAAAATGGAGATCGCTAGATTATCTAAAGCTTTCTTGCAAGAGAAGACCCATCTCGAAGCAGAAGTTGCGAAACTTGAGGTTGTCATCGAGGGTTTAAAAGAAGAGATCGAAGAAATATCAACGGAGAAGTCACTGCTTGAAGTCAAAGTTACGGAGCGAGATCATATGCTTCACCAATTGGAAGCTAATGCTGCCACTTCTGCTAAGAGATTCTTTCAAGAGAACTGTGGACTTTTAGTTCAAGTCTCTGGTCTTTCACAGTCCCATGCATCCCTTGAGGCCAAGATCGAATTGTTGGAAGATGAGATCAAGCGGCTCGAAGCTGAGAAGATGGTCTTGTGTGCGGACAATGGCAAACGCGTAGAGGAACTAAATAAAAGCCTAGATGCTCTCAAGCTGAGAACAGACATGCTAACATCTGAAAAGGACGAGCTTGGTGCTAAGGTGGATACGCTTGTTGCTCAGGTGAAGTGTCGGGATGACCAGATCGGCCAGATGGACGAGCACCTGCATCGGTTGCATCTGGACCATGCGAAGCTAATCACTGAGATTGACGGCTCACGAAGGGCTGGTGAGGAGCTGCGGTCACGGGTGAGGGAGCTGGAGGAGGAGGTGGACGGGCAAAGGGTCGTGATATTGGACAGTGCCGAGGGGAAGAGAGAGGCGATAAGGCAGCTGTGTTTCTCGCTGGAGCATTACCGGGACGGTTATCTTCAGCTCCGGAAGGTGCTGCAGCGGCACAAGCGGCCTGCGATGATAGCTGCTTGATCTTCTTTCTTTCTTTTTTATTCTAGTGTTATCTTGTAAAACTTGAGTTTTCCTTTTCTTAGTCCTCTGCACCTCTCATTCCCCCCATCTGGCCATGGATCTGCAAACTTCTTTAGTTGAATGTCTCACCGTATTTTACTGTAGCTCAAATACTTCAAAATTTGGTTTGATGCAGTCAATAGTACACTCGTCGAACATCAGTATTTAGCCAGATGCCAGATTTTGCTGCGTTGTACTCCGAACTGCTGTAGTTTGGAGGATTTTGCTCATTGTAATGGGCCCATTCTCGTGTTCTTTCTGTAACATGGGGTTTGTGTATCTGTTTGTGTTCTTTCTGTAACAAGGGGTTTGTGCATCTGTTTGTTCCGCGAGGAAATCCAACTTTTTGTGGAATTTCATTTTTCGAGGAACACCTAAGATTTGTAAATCCCATTGTACTTCCCCCATCCTCATGGTGAAAACATGTACCAGTATTACTAAATCAGATGTGGGAGGATTTCTGTGAAAGCCCACATTTTGTGGGATTTCATCTCTCAAGAAAAACCTAAGATCTGTAAATCCCACTGTAAAATCTTTCATGTATGTACCTGTATACAAAACCAAATGTTGGAAGATTTGTAAATCCCTGGGTACCTGGTGGTTTTATGTAAAAGAATCTGGGAATGGAACCATTTCCTGGGAATTCCAATTCCCAGGAAAACAACACAGCCCAAAGGCAAGTCAATAGTACTCTCGACTTAACCAAACACCCGATTTTTGACATAAGTCTAGAGATTCATCGTCAGCTGTTATTGGAGCACTAATAATATCTGAAAAGGCTCAGATTGTAGACTCGAAGCCTATGCAAAGTTTTATTTACAAGAGTGCGTCTGTTTTCCAGTAGACAGCAAGTTGAGAGACTCACGACAATGGCGACATAGCAATTGAGCTTCGTCCCGCGAACAGCCGCAAGTCCGAGAGCTAGACGTACGGGATTTGGGTGGTAGTAGAAATGTCAAGGGCCCAGTAAGAATAACAAAAGGATTTGGAAAATATGCAGGTTGTGTTCCTTCCCGAGAATTCGAATTCCCAGGAAATGGCCCATTCCGGTGTGCTTTCCGTGACAAGGCTGGCATATTTGTTTGTTCCGCAGGAAATCCCACTTTTTGTGGGATTTCATTTATTGACGAGCAGTTCGAGCACCTAAGATTTGTAAATCCCATTGTACCTCCCCCAGTCTCATGGTGAAAGCCTGTACCAGTATACAACCAAACCATCCATAAATGGCCAATGCTGAAGAGGTTTGCAAAACAATATACATGCTATACACCAGTTGGCAAGCAGAGAAGGAAGCTATTAATTCCCATGAACTGGAAGACTCACATGATCACATGGTCAAATATCTAAATAAGGTATAGTAACCAGCTTAGTCAATGGCACAAGACCAGGAACATGATAAGGACAACAATGCAATAGATTACTAACCAGAGTAAAATTATTCTGGATTTCCTAGCATTGCAATTAAATCCAAGAACAATCGACGACATAAATGATTTGCTCAAGGATTAAGGCTACTGACTCGGATCGGCGCCCAATATGAGATTCCTTCTGAAGTTCAACAGAACTTCCAGTGGTTGTTGCAGTTCACGCACGTCACGAAAGTCGTCATCGGCTCATCAGCGCTCCGAGTCTGCAACTGGTAGTACGTGCACTTCCGCTGCCCGCACCGACCGCATCTGAACTGATCGGTCGTCGCCTTCTCAGGGCCTCCCCTCTCGCACTCGAACAAGGCCTTCTCTTTGATCTGCTTGTTCGAGAGCTTCCTCTCGTCGCTGGCCATTTCTTCAGGCGTCAGGTCGACGAGCTTCTCGGGCGCCACATCTCCAAGAAGGACCCTCCTTCGGAAATCGGGGTTCTTGCTATCCTTCAGATTGAACATTATGGACCTGTACTTAACCTTGTGCTCGCCGGTCGAAGGACCTAGTCTTTCAAACATAGCGGACTCCACGGTTACGGCCACACGGATCGGGTCGCACGCATCTACTTCATCCCAGATGTTCCTCACTTCTTCTCTGTCGCTCTCGCTGGTCTCCTTTGAAACCCTAGCAAAAGCCTCGGCAAGAAGGTCGCGGAGTTTATCCCTGACGGGATTATTGCATTTTACCATGGACGTCAACTTCGGAGAGGAAATAGGGACAAATGACTGTTTCTTAGTAGCAGAGACCTCTTTTTCTTCCTTAATGATCCTGTCTACCTTCATGGTTTGATTCCCATTAACTTGCACAGGCTCCCTTTTTTCAACTTTTAAAGTTTCTGACTTCAACACTGTCTCAACTTTCATCCCATTTATCTTCTCGACCTTGAGACTTTCCGACCTCGAAACCATGTCGACCTTTACAGGCCCGGATTTCGGGACCTTCTCGACCTTGATGGTCCCAGCTTCCCCAGACTTCACTTCAAGATTCATAGGGGTTTTATCTTGTGGGGTGTTACTCTTCTTGGTGTCTTTTGTCGTCTCCTCAATGACTACATTTTTCCAAAACTTTAGCAAGTCAGAGGCCACGGCCTGAATCTTCTCATGGGGATGCTTGGTGAGGTTGCGAAGCCGTTTACCAACCTGCAATGTAAAGCCGAAGTACAATATAGCGATAAAGGAACTGTGGTGAATATAATAACAAAGAACAAAACAAAGCAAAACTTGTTACAAAAAAACAGAAACTGTATATATATTCCATAAATCATGCAGAGATAACAGCAAACTAACTTTCCAAAAAGATTGCACCCCTTTTCCTAACAACTCCTTGCTAAAAAATTTAATGGTTTTTTAAGCAATTTAAATGGGCTGAAGGTAGGATAATTATCACTCCAATAAATGATTCAGATAATAGAATCAAACGGTGCACATTTACCATTATCAGTGTTTTGTGTCGACAAAATGTGAAGAATCAAAACTTCTTTTCAGTCAAGACTTTTGACGGAAAAAAAAGGTCAGCATATTTGATAAGTTTTGTCAATCTAATGTGTAGTCACTCATGAGGCATTTTGGGAAAAGTTGCTTTCCTTTGAAGATGGAACACACATAGCCGTCCTCTCATGTATTTGGCTTTTGTTTCCATTTCTTTTTGGTTTGAAAATTCTTAGTTCTAATAGACCCCTTACCCAATAGTCGGGGTACCATTTTTGAACGATGATGATGATGATACCAGTTGGAGCCAAGCAGGATATAAAAATCAGTTTCCTTGTAATTACTTTATGTTTCGTTGTTTCAGACATGAGAAGTAATAAGAGAGGGCATCATCACAACCTCGACCACATCCAAATATATAAAGAAAATATCCGCAATCAAAATCATTTGCTCTCCCAAATGGCAGATTAATAAAAAAATTATGCTGAAGTTCTGGCCAAAAAACTAGAATTAGTAATGTAAACCTCAAAGTTTGTACTGTTTTTAAGTTCACACAAATGGTTTTATTCATAAGAGCACAAAACTAAGAAGTGTAAATAATAAAACTAGAAACGAAAGGGAAAAGGATCAAGAGCGTCCTGCTGGTGAAGGGCCTCTACAAAAAGCCCACGAAACTGAAATCCCCGAACTGAAATCAATTTGCTTCCTTAGAGCATCTCCAACAGCCTCCTAACTAGGAGCTCCTAAAAGGACGCTTTTATGGAGCTCCTAGTACCACAAAGGGTAGGCAGGAGGCCAAAGCCCTTGTGTGCTCCAGCAGCCTCCTAAGAGTACTCCTAAATGCCAAAAAATCGAACCAGCAGATTTCAAATTGGGGGACAGTTGACAGGTGGAGACCACAAGATAGTAGGTAAATGATGCTCGACAGAGTTGTCGAGCGAGAAACCGCTCGCAACTCTGTCGAGCGTCTTTAGGAGACCGTTGGCGTCCCCGTTTTGCATCTGGTCCTCTATCTTTGCGTGGGGCCCACCCCTAGGAGCTTGGGTAGGAGGCTGTTGGAGACGCTCTTACCTCCAATTCAATGTTGATCGCAGCAAGTACCTCGCTTTCCCGGGGAATTGAAAGCCTGAAGCTGAAATCAATATGCTATAGATAGTTAAAAGTTGAGCCTTTTCAACTGCCACCACATGTTCATTGCCATCGGAATCTCTATCCAAAACTGGTCATGCCCATTATAACTATAGTTTCGAAGCAAATAAAAAGAGAGTAACACACTCGATGATGATTCTCACATCGCTCGTTTCGTTCTCGATAGATTTATACTAATTATGGTAAAAACAAAATATAATGCTTCTAGGGTTTCTAGCAAGATAATGCTTCGACAATAAAAAGAGAGCAGCAGCATCAAGATCATAGCTTTTTTTAGGGTTTTCACCAAGATAATGCTTCAAAAGGCCCACGAACTCCACCACTAAAAGCAGACAGATAGATGATAATTCAGATCAAACCAGGACATCAAAGACCAAATTAAACAGATAATAAGGGGAAACTTTTTTCACGGGTGGGAGAAAGATCCCTGGAGGCCGGGTCAGAGATCTTCGAGGTGAGGGAACTTACCTGCGTATCGACCAGATCTTTCATGGTCACCGGGATCTTCCTCAGGCGCTTCAAAGCATCCAAGCACCGCTCCACCTCGGGCGCCCCGCCGCCGTCAGCTGCCGCCTCAGCCGCCTTCTTGGCCGCCTCGAAGGTCTCCAGGAGCTCTTTCTCCATGGCCTTCGGATCTAAGCCTCGAAAAAATTACAGAAAAAAAATTTAAAAAAATACCTAAAGAAATCGAGAAGAGAATGGCGGAGGGGGGGATTGGAGGCGAGGGTGGAGCGATCGATCGAAGAAAACCCTAGAAATCGATATAAAACCTAAAGATGGGGGCTGCATCGGAGTCCTGATCTGTTTCTCCGGGTTAGAGTTGTAAACCGCTTGGTCGTGACACGTGGCACGGAGGCTCCATCGTGCTTTGAGCAACGTTCTCCATCCACATAAACTTTGACAGACGAGAGTCACCAGACCCATGCCTTGGTGGCGGGGCCCGCTAGGGTGCGAATACCGTTGGACCGAACCCTGTGCCCCGCCACACTCACCAGGGTATGGGTCTGGTTTGTCGAAGGTTTTGTCGATAGAGATTGTTCAAATAGCCCAACTCTCATTCTCTAGACCCGGCCCACCCAAGTTTAGAACTGTTCTCGCGGGTCTGCGTGTGCAAGGTGACAACCAAAGCCAAAGGTAAGCCTGTTAGTGTGTCAATGTCCAACAGCCCAAGTCCAATTCACCCATCCAAACTAGGGTGTTCATCGGTTCGGGTTGACTCGCCAAACCGAAGGGAACTGGTCTATTTGGTTCGGTTTGGATCGGATATTTTTGACCGTTCAGTTTGGTTCCGTTCTGAAAAAAAACCCGCTAAGATCGGTTCAGTTTTGGGTTGTGAGTTTTTTAACCTGAACCGTTGGTAGTATACCATCAGTAGTTACTATTGTACAGTCTCACTAATATTGTACATTATATGGTGGTGATCTCAATCATCATCATTCGGTGCATTCAAGACTTTCAAGTGTTCAATGTGTGATAAAACTGAAAAGTGAAGAGTGTTGCTATTTGCATCCACATTATTACTAGCACCCCAAGTCCCAATTTATGAAATATCTCAAAGTGAAAAGTTAAGGGTGTTGCTAGTAATTTTGTAGGGGCAAATAGCAGCATCCAAAGTTAAACGCTTAAAAGTAAAATCTGAACTAACTTAGCGGCTCAGCCATTCACGCCTCACTGCCAATTCAAGAACATTTGATTGGATGTTCACTGCCAATTCAATCTCATTATTTTTGTCAATCAAATATTTGGAGATAGTTGATGAGGCGATGTTTGAGGCTATCTAGAGATTTGAAAGACCCGCATAGCCGAATCAAACTGAACTTTTTTCGGTTTGGTTTGGTTTGGTTTTTACCAAGAAATGGTTTGGTTCGGTTCCATTTTCTATAGAACCGATCAACACCGGTTTGGTTCCAAATTTATCTAAAAACAGAACCAACCCAAACCATAACCACCCTAATTCAAACCATAACACAACATGTGGACTAGGTGCGGCAATAGAGGCTTATAAGGAAAATGCTATCACCAACACATAATCTTATTAAAATCGATCTTATAAGATCACACTAATGTTATTCTTCTTTCAAAAAAATTGGTGCTAGAGACGTGCTTTTTTTTTTGCCAATCATACCCAATATCCCATTATAATTATGTCACATATCCCATTATTCCCTGGGTACCAATCCCAACAAGTTGTCCAGAGCCAGTGGAGCTAGTAGTATGGAGAAGAACTTTTCTGGAAAAAAAAATGGCAAAAGAAATTTTATTCATATCATCTGAAAAAGAGTTACATTTATCTTCTTCCAAAATACAATTAGGATGAGCAAAAGCATGAAATGATTTATCACATAGAATGACAAAAGAAGCAAGAAGAAGAACTATTTTGGGGAGACGTGCTTTTATTCATCGATAACATCTTTATTTTCATTCAAGAGGATCAGAAGTATCTGCCTTGTCAAAGAGAATGCCTTCCGCAGTGGGTTATCAACCTACCCTTAGTATAGAAATGGGTTCTTTGCAAGAAAGAATTATTTCATAGTCCGTAGAACTCCCATCCGACTACAGGATTATCAGCCTTTGTAATGCCAGTTGCAAGATCATTTTTAAGATAATTGCCAACCACCTCAAAATGCTATTACCCAAGTGCATTTCCCTAGAACAAAATGTCTATGTCAAAGGTTGGCACATTACGAACAATACAATTATAGCCACGGAAGTTCTCCATACCCTTCAACACTTGACAAGTCAAAGGGGTTACTTGGCACTCAAGATTGACATTGCCAAAGCGTATGACAGATTATAGTGGGATTTTCTCGTAACAATGTGCTACTTCGGTTTCTCCCAGCAGTTTTGCTCATGGATTTATCATTGTATTTCTTCTACGATGTATTTTTGTTCTAAACAATGTGGAGCCCGAAGGACACATCCACCTCGACAGAGGTATTAGGCAAGGATGCCCTTTATCCCGTACTTGTTCATGTTCTACACTGAAGTGCTCTCCAAAATGCTCAAACAACTTGCTGCATGGAATAAAATTTGGTCAAAGTGGAGTGATCTTCTCTCAAACAACTTGCTATTTGTTTTCGGGCATGCAAATATGACAGAGCTATTGCGGGTCAAACAAGCTCTTATAAAATTTGGAATGATCTCAGGACAACAAATTTGTTGGGTTTGTGGCTCATATGTCAGATCGAACCCATGCAGGAAATAAAACTGGCGCCCTGGACGAAATATTGGCACTCTGGGGAAAAGACAGGGAACAACGGTCGTTTATAGGTGAACTGGTGCCGTGGGTGAAATATTGGTGACCTGGGCACTGGCATGGCTAGAGGCGTGGGTTTGACTGATTTTAGGGTTTCTTTTGGAGCTATTTTTAAGGATCTTTTGAGTCGTTGAATGCATTACAACTTGTGAGGATTTTCTTGAGGAAAATTTTGAGTACCATCTTGCTTGTCCTTTGTGGAAGATTGGTTTGAGATTGGATCTTGGCTTGTTCGAAGGAGGATCAAAGAGATTGAAGATGACAAATCCGGTGGAGGTGGAGCGTGGCACTCTTCCTCGATTCTTGTGTATGTTTTTTTGGTGAATCATATCGTCATCCTTAGTTCTTCGTGAAACTTTTGTAATATCCATAAGCATGCTCTTGCTGGTGTTAATAGAAGAGATCTATGCTCCTCCATTTGTGGATTAGTCCTAATTTGGATGAACCACATTAGATATGTGTGTGATTTATGCATGTTTTCTTCTATTTATTTATTTTTGTCATAGCGTATTTGTTCTATGGCATGGTAGATCTCTAGTTCTAACCCTTGGTTGATGATCCACTTCCGTTAGGATGAACCCTAAATTCACAATAGTTGGTTTCAGAGTCACGTGGGTTATTGCAAGATATGACATTAGTGAACATGACTTCCGAGTACATAGCGGATCGATTCGACGGAAAGAAAATTTGTAGTGTTTGGCCAAGAAGGGTGACACCGGTGCTTATTCGGCTAGGGCTGCACAAGGTTTTGCAAGGAAAGTCCAAGAAATCAAAGAAGATGACAGATGTAGAGTGGGAAGAGATGGATTTGAAGGTGCTGAACACGATCGTGCTAGCTGTTCATCGGTGATGAGGCGATGCACGAGGTCATGAACGAGACGACGGCCATGGCTATTGTGGGGGATGATCTTCGTGCCGACCCGAAGACTTCCCCCAACCAGTCAATAGAGTCGAGTCGAATGTCTTATCGAACGTTTGCCTAGTCTGCAGGTTCGGAGATCTGTGTCTTTGAGTTGAATCTTCTGAATATCGAAAGACTGTTGATATGAGATGTGATCTCGGAGTTCAGCCGAAGCCTATGTCTCCGTGCTATAGGGAGCAACCCGAATTCACTAACACTTGGATTGAAGTGACCTCAACAAGCCTAGTGTCACTAATATCTTCGAAAAGATGACCAAAAGGTAAGAAGGTCAGAGCTCTGTTTTTTTTGCAAGTCTGATTCAGAAATTAGAGATTCGATCTTTTACACTTATCGGGTCGACTATTTATAGAGTTTTCTGGAAGGGAAACCGGGGTAAAGGGCGATTTTCTACAGCTATCATTTGGATCCAGGTGGGGGCTGGTGGGTCCCGTTGTCATCTTTGTAAACCCCCAGGCAGGGCTGATGGGTCCCACTGTTGTCTTTGTGGACCCCCCAGGCAGGGCTGGTGGGTCCCGTTGTTGTCTCTGTGGACCCCCCAAGCAAGGCTGGTGGGTCCCGCTGTTGTCTCTGCGGACCCCCCAGGCAGGGCTGGTGGGTCCCGCTGTCATCTATGCGGACCCCCCAGGCAGGGCTGATGAGTCCCACTGTCGTCTCTGTGGACCCCCCAGGTAGGGCTGGTGGGTCCCATTGTTATCTCTATGGACCTCCAGGCAGGGCTGGTGGGTCTTATTGCTGGGCGTTGGCCAAAATTTGCACCCAAAGCTCTTTGGGTGAAGATAAAGTTAGTGTACATGACAAATAACTTGGCCAACAAGCTATATCTGAAGCAAATAATTGTACGGGCACCGTATGGATGAGGGTCATCACTGTTGGATTATCTAAATGAGTTCAATAATATCATGCTGGATATGATGAGCGTCATGAGCCATGATGAGAGGCTGTATGGGGAGGATAAAAAATGGTTACTTCTTAATTCCTTGTCTTCATTATGTGAGCATCTAGTGACGACGATCACGTATAGGAAGGAGATTCTCAAGTTGGAGAATATGAAGTATGCATTCTTTGCTAGTGAGCAAATGATGAAACAGACACATATTGAAGATTCGAATGCCCTAGTCGCAAGAGGCAAGGATACGATTGGCGACAAAAGAGTTGTAATGGAGGTAGAGGCGGTGTTATAAAGCACAAGCATAAGCCAAGGTGTTTTGCCCTATGATGAGGTGAACCATGTGAGAAGTAATTGCCCGAAGCAATTGCAGAAGTAAGATGGTGGGGAATCTTCTAGTACAGTGGCAGTGACCTTTGATGATAATGATTATGATATTGATGAAGCTCTAACTGCATTAGAATAGTGGTAGTTATAGTTCTAGTGATGGATGTGTAACATCTGCCCCAAACACACAAGATAATGTCCGCTTTGCCGTTCCCGCATAAGAACTTCCCAGGAAGGTCACCCATCCTAGTATTGTTCTCGCCCGAGCACACTTAACTACGGAGTTCTTACGAAATCCGTAGCGGCACACAGTTTTAAAACGTGTCTTCTATGTTTGAGAGGGGAAATTATATAAATAGCTCAAGATCTCCTTCTCTCCAGCCGAAGTGGGGCTAACTCATGGCCTTGTACACCTCACCTCACCTCATCCATCTTGGCATCCCAGCCTCAGGAGTCTTGGCTCTTGACATATTAGATATTGGTCATCATAATTCACCCCCCTTAGGGCTACACGTCCCCGTGTAGGGTTAGACCCTCCCATTGCGTGGAGAACCGGCTCTAATACCATTTTGTAACATCCGTCCCAAATACACAAGATATTGCCCACTTTGCCCGTGCCAGCACAAGAACTTCTCAGGAGGTCACCCATCCTAGTACTGCACTCGCTCGAGCATGCTTAACTACAGAGTTCTTACAAATTCCGTAGTGGCGCATGGTTTTAAAACGCGTCTTCTATGTTTGGGAGGGAAAATGATATAAGTAGCTCAGGTTCTCCTTCTCTCTAGACGATGTGGGGCTAACTCATGGCCTTGTACACATCACCTCACCTCACCTCATCCATCTTGGCATCCCAACCTCAGGAGTCTTAGCTCTTGGCCTATTGGATCTTGGTCATCACATGATGGGTCCTAGATTTGGGGACCGCTTTCCATATCTGTTCGAGGCGTGATTGGTTTGACACCTTTGAGGAGAAAGGTGGCACAGTTCAGTTCGGTGACAACTCATAGCATGATGTCACCGGTGAGGAAAAACTATAAAAATTCGGACTCATATAGGAATAATGAGGATGTTGAGATGAGTATGGTAAGTGCTTGGAATGCACAAAAATTCACTGGGTATGCTTAACTCTGAGGACTATGGGTATTCAGCTCGAGGTAGAGATCTGGAGGTTACATGGAGCGACATTGTTTTGCTGAAGGGTCAGAAGCACAGAGGGGTGTATCGGCTGATTGGATCCACCTGTCTTGTCAGAGCTCCTGTGAATTCTATGGCGAGGTGGAGGCCGAAGTGAAAATCTCAAACTGTGATTGTGAAAGATTGGAGATATAGACTCAATAATAGCTCGAGTTCGCATATGTAGCAGTGGTGTTTCTACTAGACCCTGGGAGAAGGGGGTGTAAAGAGGGAGATTTTGAGTTAGGGGACAACGACAGTGATGGCGATAATGGAGACGGTGAGGTAGAGTAGTCAAACGTTGTCTCCAGGTTGACAAGTGAACATACTCACCAAGGTGGAGATTATTGGGTTTTGTCTCATATACCAAAATAAACTCATACAGGAAATAGAATTGGCACATTGGGTGAACTATTGGTACCTTGTGTTGTAGCTCGTGTGTCCTGAGCGTAGATTTTCTATATTAACATTAATAAAGATGACTTTGGTTATTGCTTTAATTAGAATATTACTTTAGTGTATGGTAATTCATATACAATAAAGGATCCTAGGGAACACAGTAGACCACTGAGGTGTATAGTGGGTCTATGCTTAGGAGACCTAGTGGACCGGTTCTGTATAGACCTAAAACTAGTTCACAGCTTTGGTGATATCAGTCGCTTCACTAGGAATAAGCTATTGGTAGGTAGAGGATATGGTGAAGTCTTCACAACGAGAATGTGAGATTCCTATTAACCTGACCAAGCACGATGATTATGTTGAATAGGAACCAAGACAGTACACAGATCGGTGATTCAAACACTAGTGCATGAACCGTCTTACTACTATAGATAATCTGTCATTAACCTTGAAGGACTATATATATTAAGCCAAACGATTATGTGGTGCTTTGATGTGCCAACATGTGCGGACCCTCCATAGTCCAATACCACGGTACATTGGGTTACCCGGATGGTGCTAGAGTGACATATAATCCTTACAGGTTATCTGACGTCTAGTGTTGGATGGGTGTGTTTTAATGAGTCAATCTGTCTATATAATGAATCCAAGTATGGTGGTTGTCAGTATGACTAACGATGTTACAGATACTAGATATAGCACCGGAAGGTGTGTGGTGTTATAGATGATAAGTCATCAAATCCTAGTCAAATGATCGATCAGGTTCTGACTGTGCTCCCCACTGCTCGAGTCGAATCATGGCGCCAGTAATATGAGGGACTAAAGATTATCAGAGTATAGTAGAGAACAGGGTTACGAGGGAGTAACATAAGTTTATGATCATTAGAGTTTAACTCACGTTACACTCTGGGTGGCTACACGGGTTAATCAGATTAGGGTTGATTAGTAAACCTTTTGGTATATAATCGGAACAGTTAATCAGGGATCCGGTTGGAGCTAGAGATTATAAACCTTGAAGGTTTTACCCTATCGTTCCGTATAAGAATTATTCCCCGACCTAATTGAATACGTTGGATGCAAAATAGCGCGATAGAGCGCAAGCCCGAAGCCTAAGAACCTATTTCACATATGTTAAGGAGCCATAGGGGTATTATGGTAAATACTAAAATATGGCTCAGAACATATTAAATATGGATATTAAAATGAGCGGAATAATTTTAGGAGCTCATAGACGTTGAGACCTTACTCTATCTCTGTTACAGTGCTTCCTTTTCATGAGGGGCGTTTTCATCCAAGGTATGCATCACAGAGGATAAGGGGAAGCCTTAATCGCCCCCTCCCCCCCCCCCCCCCTTTTTCATTTCTATTTCTAAGAGGACGGCTATAACATACGTAAAGCACTAGGGGCCCGGCCTTATAAAAGGAATAGGGGGAGAAGGGGCTGACCCTAGCCTTTCCCTTTTCATGAAAATCATTCTTTCCTCTCCCTCTTTGTGGTTTCGGTCAAGGAAGAAAGAGGAAAAATAAGGAAGAAGAAAGAAATAGAAAAAGGAGGTCTCGCAGTTTGCCATTGTCTTCGCAATGTGATCGTCCGTCGGCTCATAGTCCTTGATCTTAGAGATAGGACTTCGAGGATTCCTCTCTTCGCAAAGGACACGGTGCTATCCGATCGCTTCCTACTAGATTCACATGCGGTTCATCGTCAACCATCGTTCCGTTCACTTTGGATCTAAGATTCATAAGGTATGATGATTGTGGGTGCAAAAATTGTACTGGACCAGATCAGAGCAGCATGGGCCCGCGCAACGGCCCAAATGGGTAAGCCCGCCTGGGCTCACATGGGCCCACTCTACGAGGCTCGCAGATCAAGCCCTACCCCTTATTGGGCCCGAACAACGGCCCAATAAGGGCCCAGCAAGGAGGCCCAGAACCAGTGCCACGTCATCAGTGCCACGTCATCACTGCCATATCGGGCACGTGCCTACGCTATAAAAGGACCCCCAAGGCATCCAGGAAGGGGGTTGGCCATTCAATCAGAGGAGGAGGATCCCAGAGCAAGTGCTAGAGCTCTATTCTCCCCACCTTGTTCTCTTCTAGTTGCTCCGTGCAACCCCACTGTACGAAGCTTCTCTCGGCCTGTCGAGAGAACGCTCAACCCTTTATATTCAAATTATAGTGAAGATCAGGTGGCACCTCTCGCCCGGAGACGTAGGTCGCAAGGCCGAACTCCGTCACCAATCCTTGTGTCATCGCTCTTTATTCTCTCTATCTATTCTCCCATCTCTTTAACTCTACAAACCATCCACATTCAATCAAGGCTGTGGGGCGGGGTTCCCGATCAAGGCGGCTCGGAAATTTCCCCCCACAATGATTCTAAACACCTAACTAGATACATGCATATCTTTCGTAGATCATAGTATACCTCTAGGGTGTCCGCACATATGCTAGAATCATAGATTTGAATGTAGATTATTTTGAAGAATTAATTGTAATGAAATATACACCATGGGATCCTTGGATCTAATTTTTGCTTCCACTGCGACTCTGATAATATGATTTAATTCAAACACCTTGCGCGAAAAATAAGGAGCAACGACCGTCTATAAGTAAACTGACACCCTGAGTGAAATATTGGATTCCTGGGTGCCCACACGATTGGAGTCGTTTGACTGATTTTATGGTTTTCTTTTGGGGTTTAAGAATCCTTTGAGCTGCCGTATGCATCACGACTTGTGAGGGCTTGCTTGAGGAAAATTGTGAGCGTTGTCTTGCTTGTAACTTGTGGAAGATGTTGGAATTTGTGTGTTTTAAGCTTGTAAAACTTTGGTTTTTAATCTATTAATAAAAGATGAATGTTATTACATGAGTTACATGTTGGTACGTAATACTATTACGTGTTCTTACTAGAACAGAGAGCCATGGCTACATGATAGTCCATATTAGTTGAAGACAAAGTGGATTGGTCTAATGTAATCTAAATCAGTTCGTAGCTATGATCAGGTTGGTCGCTTCATCATATTGAGCGCGCTGTTGGGATGACAGAGCATGGGTGTCTTCACCATGGTTATTGTAATTTTTATAGACTAGCTAAACTTGGCTAGCTAATCACCGTGTATTAATGACCAACTAGACGAAGCTAGTTGACGTGCCCCACAACGGGCAGATGCAAGAACGAGTTAGGTTGCCCAAGAACCACCCTCCGACATAGCCGGGTCTAGGCCATAACCTAGTTTTCCCTACGCACCGTGAAAGCAAAGCAAACACTAATGGTTACAAAAGAGATTACCCAGGCTGCCCCTGAGCCACGCCCCGCTCCGACGGCGAAGTTGGTCGTAACCACCTTTCAAAAGGTCCGCTCGCAATCCTCCTCGCTCCAATATGAGTTCCTTTAATCCGCCTCAGTGCCGTAGAGGCCTATCCCACCTTCGGCGGCAATGGGTGCTTGTGTGACCGCAATCACTCCAAGCGCTCCTGCTAGAGCCTTCCATATGGCGATAGAAAAGAAGCAAAGGTGGTTGCTTGATCAAGGTTAGTGACAAGGGTACAAGAAGATCTTGATCTCTAAGGAAATTTCAATCTAACCTTTATGAAATCCTAGCACGCTAACAAAGATCAAAACCCAAAAAGCCTGAAGTACTAGCAAGGATCCCAGTATTGGATGACACTTTGGATTATAACATAGCATTGCCCTCTCTTCTTTGTATGATCTCAAGGTATTGGAAGATACTTAAGAGACCATGCAAAGGATGAGTGCAACCCCCATGGATATGGAACTAATGGGAGGTTGAAGAGAGAAGGAGAAGGGGAAGAAGAGAGGAAATGGAGTTCAAAAAGATGAACTCATTAAACCTTAAGTCCTCTTCTAATTCCTCACTAAACCCAAAAACTCATTAGCTGCAATAGAGGGTAGGGGTGGGCTATTTATAGCCCAAGGGAGTCCTTAAGTGGATGGCTAAGACCAAACAAGATATCCTTATCTCTAAGGTTTGTTTCAGCCAAGTCGTGTGCATGACCCTACAGTCGTGCGCACAACCAACATGTGGCAAAAGATGATTGATTGAGCCTACTGACTTAACCCTCCCAGTAGGTTCTAAATCGGATTATGCGCACTACTTTCCAATATGTTATCGTGCCATAAGACCGTCCCATATGAGGCATAAAGTGGACATCAAATAGAGTGCAGCCGGCTTGGATCGTGCGAACAATTTTTTGTTTGATACACACTATTTTGTGCTAAAATTCTGAGTGCTAAAAAAACTAAGGCAAAGTGGTGTGCACGACTTTAGTTTGGTAGACACATTTATCCACCGAACGAAGTGATCGAAGAAGTCTAACATGCCCATGTGATCATTTCTAGTATAAAGATGTCCATACATCTTGATTTTAAAGGCTTAGGAATGAACATGCATGCATCGACTTAACCGACGAATCAATCAATCATAAAAGCCTGCAAGTATGTGCGATAGCTAGTCATGCACCCTAAAACCCTACACAAAAAGAGTAAAGGTTATTCCCAAAGAATTAGAGTTGTACCTTCTATGGGGGTTTTTTTAGTGGACCGGGCGATTCGGGTGGCAAGCACAATCTAAGAAGCCAAAAAGTAAAGCAGACCGGATTTATGTGGAAAACCCCTTTTCAACTTCGAAAGGAAAAAAAACCATGGAGCGGGGTGAGAATGCACTAAACAACCGTCTAGTTACAAATCTCTCACCCTTAACCCAGTTACACCCTAAGAGGACCGGTTACCCAAGATATCGACCTCTGCAATTTCACTAAAGATACCGACCTTTGCAATCTTGGTCAAGATACCGACCATTGCAGTCTCGGTTGTGATACAGACCTCTGCAATCTCAGTCTCTCTAGCTCCGTAAAATTTGGGAAGAATCGGACAGCACCTTCGCCAGAATTCGATCCCTTCTGTTGAAGGGGTGGGTCCCCTTTTATAGCCTCGGGACGACAGTTGGTGCACGCTCCGTGCAGTACGGGTTGATGACGTGCTCCCGCAGAGTACTCAATCGTTGGCGTGGTTGGGACGTGACGCTTGGCTACTTCGGCCGGAAATCATTAGAGCGTAGGCTGCACTCTCGTAACCGTCGTGCGTCCGAGATTCCCGGGTTCAACCGTCACACATTTTGGGGGCGTGATTCTCGGGTATCTTGATCCCCCTCGAACTGCATCTTCGTGCCGATCATTAGAAGGGGGGGGGGGGGGGGTGGACTCCCCCTTCTCAACAACATAGTGCGCGGTCGACCTCCATGGGGGGGTTGTGGACTCCACCCTCTCTCCAACATAGTATGCGGCCGACCATGTGTGTGTGTGTGTGGGGGGGGGGGGGGGGGGGGGAGTTAGAGTCCCCCCTCTCCAAAATAGTGCTCGGTCGACCATGTGGGGGGGGGGGGAGTTGGACTCCCCCCTCTCCCAACATAGTGTGCGACCGACCATGTTGGAGGTGGGGGGAGTTGGACTCCCCCCTTTCTCCAATATAGTGTGCGGCTGACCATGTGGGGGGGGGGGGGGGAGTTGGACTCCCCCCTCTCCCAACATAGTGCGCGGCCGACCATGTGGGGGGGGAGTTGGACTCCCACCTCTCCCAATCTTAATGCGCGGCCGACCAAGGGGGGAGTTGGACTCCCCCCCTCCCAATCTTAATGCGCAGTCGACCAAGGGGGGAGTTGGATTCCCCCCTGCTTTATTTTGATGCGCGGCTTACCCGCGATGAAATTGCGGCTATCGGTAAGTTCGCCTTCTTCTCCGCTACGCATGTGGTCGACTCGTGATGAAGTTTCAGCCCTCGGTAGGTTCGCCTTCTTCTCTGCTTCGCGCATGGCCGACCCGTGACAAAGTTATGGCCTTCGGTAGGTTCGCTTTCTTCTCCTCTTCGCACATGGCCAACCCGCGACGAGATTGCGAATACCGATAAGTTTGCGACGAAACCCCCTTCCGGTCCAGTCATCAGGTACCTACAATACCACATCCTGATCGGTCAGTTCTCGGCCCCACCCGATCAGGACTCTTTTGCCTCGGTTTGTGTGCCAATCCCGGTTTGCGTGTCATGATGGTCCTAATCCCAGTTTTAGTATTACAGGAGCTTCAAATGGCGGTCCGAGCTTTTCCCAGTTTTCGCCATATGGCGTCACCATGCGTCGCCACCCAGCTTCTGCCTTTCTCGAGATTCGAACCAACTTCCCAAAGCTTCAAGTTTTCCTATAAATAGGGCCCTGAGGTTCATATTTCCTCCTCTGCTTCAAATTTTCTCTCCTTCTCTTCTGCTGGTGAAGGTTTGTTCGGGTCGGCAGTGCGTTGCATGAGTCGGTAGCTTCGCTGCAGCTCTCTTTTTGGATACATATTTCAGGGGTGCGTGTAAGAAGTCGCATATCTCATTGCATGAGTCGGTAGCTTCGCTGCAGCTCTCTTTTGGATACACGCGTCGGGGCTGTGTTTAGAAGGTCGCACATCACGTAGCTACTTACAGTCAGTCACTTTCAGTCGACTACGTGCCTCGGTGTGGTGAGTCACTGCTTCTTTGTCGACGATGTAGTTTAGTTGGTTCTCAGTTCCCAAGAAGTTCCTGCTGCTAGAAGACATTCGTACGGCCTACTGCATTCCCGCTGACATCTCTCTTTCCTTTGCGACTGGTCCCTTGGACCCTTCGGACGACCGCACGATCGTGACTTTGGGACAATTGCGGTGCTACCTGAGACTTCCTTTGGCGAGTTTCTCCAGTTGTCTGTTGGAGCGCATGGGAATGTCTTCGGGCCAGATTGCCGGCAACGGATGGAGGATACTTCGCTGTATTGAAGCAATAGAGAAGATGGCGGGGCAGCAACTTTGCGTGGCATACCTTCTTAAGAAATACTTCATCAAAGACTAGAAAATCATCGTTGGATCCGTGTACTCATACTTCAGCTTGCAGGCACGCGTCGGCAGTCGCCAGCATATTGGAGGCTTGTGCGACTCCGTTAGGGTCTTGAAGGAGTGTCCCCTCGTGGTTGGGGCCGGGACCATGGAGGGGTCGTCACAAGGTCCCCGGGACTGTTTCCCATCTGGCTTAGTGTATCGAAGACTACTACCCCTCTGGGCAACTTAAGTGCCTCGAGGGTGTCGAGGAAGATCTGGATGCACTGATCAAGAGAGTCACCTAGGATGACAACGACTAGCGATAGCTATTCCCGAAACTCCCAATAGTCAAGGCTCAAGCACGCCTAAGAAGGGGAAATAGCCTGTGACAACTAGTGGAGGAGGGGATCAATCTGCTCCTTCTATGGAACTTCCTGATAGGTATGTCAGCTCCGTTAGACGCTACAATCCCAACACCGTAATGTCTAAGCTTTGCGTGATCCTCAGGCGTCGCACAAGGTCTATTGCAGCTGCGGGTGAGGGTAGCCGAACAGCTGCCTCCCGTGACACAGCGGCATCAACTGGGCACTCAAGGAGGCGTGTCCATCTGGGCGAGTCTACCAGCGACGTCGGTGAGGATGACATCTCCTGCGTTCACGTCACAAGGCGGTCTGCTTACAAGGAGCTGCTCTCTCTTCCTGATGATTGGGTTGAAGATGTACTCTCCCCTGGTCCATATTACGTTAAGGTAAAGGAGTCAGAGATGTCATGCGGGTACACTCCCCCCTTCATACAGGAGGAGTAGACAAGTCATGTCATCCGACTCTGTAGGATCGCGAGTCCGAACTTCGTCTCGCACCCGTGGTGCTCCTTCGACCTTTGCCATGCCGGGGGATCACTTGAACGTACAACCCCACGTTTCTTTGCCTTCCACCTCTTCTTCTGTGGGTTCCACCAGGCCCCCTTCTGGGTCTCCTCATGGGGCTACCGAGTCTGCATGTCGCCGTCGTGCTAGCTGGACCTCCGCTCACCATGAGATGGAGGAAGAGGGTCTGGCTTCTCCTCCAGGATGGGAGAGGGATGATACAGTGGCAAGTAGTGCAGGTTGGCAAGACTCACTTGTCGACCTTCACAAGGTGAGTCTTCTTGTACCTGATGGTTTCCTTCTAGTAGTGACTTACTCTACTAGCTCTTCGATACTTATCGCTTTTACTTTTGACAGATAGGGAGCCGTATCACCCTGCTGGCTAACTGGGCTACCTGAGGGGAGTGCACAAAGGATTGCCCAGCTTGAGCGCTCTTTGAGGACTGCCAAGCGAGAGTTAGTTAAAACCTGCAGGGACATGCTGGCAAAGGCCCGAAGACTCCACTCAGAGGAGGTGGCTGAAATCGAGTCCCAAGTTGAACTCGCAAAGGCGGATCTTGCTACAGACCGCTTCGATCTTGAGGCCACTCTGGAGACCACGCGGTCTGAGCTCGCTGCGGCGAATGCTCGATTCAGAGATCAAGCCACCATAATCAGGATGCAACGAAGCGAGTCAACTGCAGCCCAAGCAGTTTATGAGGCCGAACCCGTTGTGGTGAAATCTTCCCTCGTGCTTACTGCAGAACAGGCAGCTACATCGAAAAAGGAGGTGCTCGCTCAGCAGTATGAGGTTCTCAACAAGGCGGCGCAGGCGGCTCTCGACGATCAGGCGATCGGATGGCGGAAGAAAATCGACAAGTTACACAGTTGACTGTCGAAGAAGAAAGGAAAAGCCCCCTCAGAGGATTGACCCCTTCTTATTTTGTATCTGGCAATGTAATGAAACAATCTTTTGGCTTGTACTGGAACCTTTGGTGATTGTCTATCTGCATGCTTTAGTTGTGTTTTCCTCTCATCAACCTTGTGCATTGATTACACGCTGACGACATGTCACTTACGCTTGACTTGGGTAGATTATCCGGTCGTACCCAAAGGGGATCTATCGACCAATCTTACTGTGTGTTCTCTGACCAGTCATGCCCTATGAATAGACCTATAAACCTGTCGGCCAGGTGGTTGAACTCGCTAGGAGTGTCATGTACCACATGGTTTAAGTTGGTCGGTCAGTCGTACCCAAGCGGGGTCTGTCGATCGATCTTCCAAGGCGGTCACGACCTACGCAGGGACTTGTTGATCGGTCGGCCAAGTGATAGAACTCGCTTGGAGTGTTATGTACCACTTGGTTTAAACTGGTTGATTGGTTGTATCTAAGTAGGGTCTGTCAACCAATCTTCCAAGACGTTTATCGACCGGTCGCGCCCTACGTAGAGACATGTTGGCCAGTCGGCCAAGTGGTAGAACTCGCTTGGAGTGTTATATACCACTTGGTTTAAGCTGGTTGATCGATCGTACCCAAGCAGAGTTTGTCGACCAATCTTCCAAGACGTTCACTGGCCGGATGCACCCTATGCAGGGACCTATTGACCGATCAGCCAAGTGGTAGAACTCGTTTGGAGTGTTATGTACCACTTGGTTTTTGTTGTGTTAGCCAACCACCATCATTACTCATATACAAAAAACACTGAGAAAACACCTCTTTATTAAATAGAATTCGAGCTATAATGTGACTATATTCATTGCTTCTGCTCAGCTGCCTTGGTAGAACTTGCGTAAATTGGTTGCATTTGATGCCCTTGCCAGCACGTCGTCATCTTAGGTCTTCAAACGATAGGCACTATTCTTCCCCATGCTATCCACGATGTATGGCCCTTCCTAAGTACCTCCTAGCTTGCCACTTCCTGGCTTTTTGGTGTTATCAAAGACCTTCCGCATGACTAGATCACCTTGCTTGAAGATTCTCCTTCTAACTTTACGATCGTATGCCTTCTAAATGGATTGATGATAGTTAGCGAGGCGTGCTCTCGCTCTTTCCCTCTTTTCCTTTAGTAGGTCTAGGCTATCAAGCAGGAGTTCGTCATCCACCTCTGGTTCAACAGCTACAACTATCCATAACGTCGGTACCAGTGCTTCTGTGGGCAAGACTGCTTCGGAGCCATAAGTGAGACTAAACGGGGACTCGCCTGTCGGTCGCTTCGGTATAGTACGGTAAGCCTATAGAACTCCTGGTAAGGCTTCCTCCCACAGACTCTTCTTCTGCTCCAGCTTCTTCTTCAACATGTCCAAAATAGCTCGATTCGTCGACTCTGCTTGCCCGTTTCTCTTAGGGTACCGTGGTGTAGAGAAAAACAACTTGATGTTATTGTTGGCGTAGAACTTCTTAATTGACTCTGCATCGAACTATCACCCGTTGTCTGCAACAAAGGCCCATAGCAATCCGAATCGACAAATGATGCTACTCCATAAAAACTTTTCGACTTGCACGTCTCTGATTTTTAACAAATGAATGGCTTCCACCCACTTGGTGAAATAGTCGATAGCGACAAGGAGAAACTTTCTTCGATTGGGCGACGTCGGAAACGGACCCAAAATATCCAACCCCCACTGCTGGAAGGGCCAAGGGCTAGATATTGGGTGCAGCTCTTCAGCTAGTTGGTGTATGGAGGAAGCATGTTTTTGGCATTGAAGACATCTTTTCACGTATCCTTCCGCATCCACTTCCATGGTGGGCCAGTAGTAGCCCTACAGCTTTATCTTCTGCGCTAGGGATCTTCCTCCAGAGTGATTCACACATCCTCCATCATGTATCTCCCTCATAATTTCTGTCGCTTGCTCCCTTGTGAGGCATTTGAGGTAAGGTCTGCCAAACGAATGCTTGTATAGCTCATCATCGATAAGGGTATATCTCGGTGCATGCGCTTTGGTTCTCCTTGAACCATCGATATCCTCTGGGAGTATCCCGTCAAGTAGATATTTCTTCATATTGACTACCCAATCAATACCAGCTACGATAGTGTAGGCTACTTCAATGGTTTGTGTCCTCCCGACCAGACGACTATCCTCTGTGCGGTCTGCTGTTCGGGGGTCGACTTGCACCTCGATGATGACCCTTTTTTTTCATCTCCTCCGATAACCGATGCTAGATTAGCAAGGGCGTCCACTTGCCTGTTCTCTACTCTGGAGAACTGGGAAAAGTCAATATTCTCGAACTTAACAATCAACTCCCGAGCTAGCTTCAAGTAGGCCAGCATTCTCGCATTGCGGACTTTGTACTTGCTGGTAATCTGATTGATCACTAGTTGGGAGTCGCCATAGACCTATAAGTTGGTCACCCCCAGCACTTCTGCCATCTCCAGCCTTGCCAGTATCGCCTCATATTCGATCTCATTGTTCGTTGCCGGGAAGAGTAGCCACACAGACATCTTGAGTTTCGTGTGGTCAGGGGTTATCAGGACTACCCCTACACCACTCCCGGTTGCGCACGATGAGCCATCCATGAACAACCTCCAACCTTCTTCTTCGTCTTCCCCTTGTCCTGCTGCCGCACCGACTCCCATGGGTCGGTCGGTAGCTACCGACAGGTCTTCTAACATTCCTAGCACCGGTGTAGAGTCTTCCGCTAGAAAGTCGCTGAGAAAGTCTGTAAGTGCTTGACCCTTGATTGCTTTCCGAGGCACGTACCGAGGGCCAAATTCTTGCAGTTCAGTAGCCCATTTACTCAGATGACCTGCCCGTGTAGAGTTGTCTAGTACTTCCTTCAGGGGGTACTCGGTGATGACCTCGATGGGATGGGCGACGAAGTACGGGTGGAGCCTTCTTGCTACATACACCAACGTCAGTGCAACTTGCTCGATCCGTGTGTATCTAGTTTTAGCCGACGTCATGATGCGGCTGCCGTAGTAGATGGGTCTCTCCACCTTGTCCCGCTCGTATATCAGTACTGCGCTGATTGCTGCCTCGGATACCGACAGATACACCCCCAGTGTTGCTCCTAGCTCAGGGGCTGTCAAGATTGGAGGTCGATCGAGGTACTTCTTCAGCTCTTGAAAAGCTTCCTCGCAGCGCTGGTCCCAATCGAAGGGGGCGAGCTTGCTTAGCCTTTCAAACAAGGGTCGATATTGGTCTGAGGATTTGGATATGAAGCGGTTAAGGGCGTTGATCCGACCGGTTAGCTTCTGCACTTCCTTCCGCGACCTGGGTGATGACATCTCCGCCAAAGCTCGAATCTATTTCAGGTTGGCCTCGATCCCCCGTCGGGTAACCAAGTAGCCCAGAAATTTTCTCGACGTCACACCAAAGGCGCACTTGGCCGGGTTCAACTTCATACTATATCGTCACAGAGTTACGAAGGTTTCCTCCAGGTCTTGCATATGCGCCTCCTCTGCCGGGCTCTTCACAAGCAAGTCATCGACGTAGACCTCCACGTTCCTTCCTATTTGCTCGACGAACATCTTGTTTACCAGCCTTTGGTATGTTGCTCCCACATTCTTCAACCCGAAAGGCATTATTTTGTAGCAGTAGAGTCCTCGACCTGTGACGAAGGTCGTGTGCTCCTGGTCCTCCGGTTATGTAGGGATTTGGTGATAGCCCGAGTATCCATCCATGAACGAGAGCCTCTCGTGCCCGATCGTTGAATCGACCAAGGTATCAATCCGAGGTAGTGGGTAGCTATCCTTCGGGCATGCCTGGTTGAGGTTTGTGAAATCAATGCAGACCCGTATGTCTCTAGATATCTTGGGGACATCGACCATGTTGTGTTAGAATTGGTGAGGTCTATAGCTCGTAAAAACCTATAGTTTAGCTATGTATGGTTGATAGTATAAGATTGCATCTAGGTACGTACCTTAGTACGTGTTCTGATTACAGAACAGAGAGCCATGGCTACATGGTAATCCTCTTGAGTGGGAGACTCAAGGGACTGGTCCCATGTAACCTAAATACGTTCGCAGCTCTGATTAGGGTTGGTCGCCCTATCAGGTTAAGCTGTTGGGATGACAGAGCGTGGGTGTCTCCACCACGGTCATTACCAGGCACAGTGTCTGTGGCCGAACGGAACCAACACGGTGCACAGATCGGTGAGCAGACACCGGTGCACTAAACCGTGTTTCTGCTTAGGGTAAAACGGTCCTAAACCCTGAGGAGCCATGTCTGGTGGACTAACCAGTTGTGTGGTGCTTTGGCGCACCAATGTGTGAGGATCCGGATGCAGTGATCCAAAACCACGGTGTACTGGGTTACCCGGCTGGCGTTGCATCAGCATGTCACTCCTGCAGGCTATCCACACCCCTAACGGGAGGTGCGTTCCTTGGTCTGACCTACGTCGTATTAAACCCTGGCCAGGTGGTCATCAGTTCGACTGGTGATGGATCCGGTTACTCGGCAGAGTTATCGGAGGTACGATGTACGTGGTCAACCTGGAAGGAACCGAGTCATATGAGCACTCGAGTCTGACGGTATTCTCCACCGCTCGAGTTGCGTCATGGCACCAGTGGAGGGACAGCGAGTTTACCATACTAAGCGGAGAGCAGGGGTATGTGGGAGAACATAGTAAGTCCGGGGGGATTGGAGTGCAGCCTGCGTCGCACTCTGGGTGGCTATGCAGGTTAACTCGGACTCAGAGGATCGATGGTACACTCGGGTAGTGTGTCGATCGAGTCTGAGTTGGAAGCCATGAACCCTGGTCCCTGAAGGTTCCACCTTATCGACATTATGTACGGTTCTTATACCATCTCCTCGAAACACAGAACGTAGTTAGAGGAAGCGAGAAGTCCAAGCATACGCTCCATGAGTGCTTCGCACTAGTGCACGGTAGATGCGTAGCTACGTGTGTGCACTAAGGGGAAACCCTAGGTTAGTGCAGAGACGCATGTAGCAATTCCTTGCCATAAGTGGACTTTGCCACATGGGTGCGATGCACCGGGACATGTTGCGAGTTGACTAGTTGACTTCACTAGGGGAACCCTACGGGAACCTCAGAGAATAGTGAAATCACTGGTGCACTTCACTTATGTGTGCCTTGCAAAGTCTCGTACACGAGGAACGGCCAACTAGTGGCATAAGGGCGTTTTGGTCATACCATGCGCCACTATGCACTAAGGGGGCCGGCCCTAAGTGTTGAGAGACTGGTCAAGGCCGGCCCCATTAGTTTCGGGAGGTTGTTGCCTCCGATGAAGGGGCCGGTTATGAGGCGCAGAAAACGGGCTGGTTTTGACCGTTTTCGAAAACAAGGAAAGGATAGAGATAAAGAAGAGATATATAGGGATAAGGTTTGAATCAATCATCCTTATCTATACTGTCCTTATCCATATGGATAGGCCGGCCCTATATATGAGAAGGAGAGAGAGGGGGCACGAAATTAGTAGCATGGGCAAGCCCTAGGGCCGGCCATGCAAGCCATGGGGAAACCAAAGCCCCTCTTCTCTCTTCGCATCTCCTCTCTCGTCTCTCTCTCCCTCGCTTGCGCCATTGGATGGCGACTCGTCTTCCTCGCATGGTGTTTTCGTAGAAGGAGAAGGCTCGTCGTATGGAGGCACTCAGAGATCCATCGACGAGGTGCCGTGCATCGTGTGAGATCGGGTGAATTAGAAGGAGTCTCCCGCAACCTTTTGCTGTCCAGAATCTGCACAGAAAATCAACGTTGTTCTGAGATTCCGGAAGCTACAGAAGTCCAAACGATGTGAAGTTTGTTGGAAAAGTTGCGTCTCGAAGTTGGTTACCTGTAGTCCAAATTTCAGCCCAATCGGAGTTCGGAGCAGAAAGTTATGGCCGTCGCACCAAAGCTATATCGAGCAGATCCGTAGCCCGTCTTCATCGACAAAGAAGAAATTTGTCGCGGTGAAAGATTCCGCACGCAGGTATGATCTCTAACAAGTAGATCTAACATAATTAGAACATGCATTCATGCTAGATTGTTCTTTTGTGTTAGATCGTCGTTAGGGGTTCGAGTAGTTGCCATGCTAGTTTCATACACGCATATGTAGATCGTTTCGATGAAATTTTTTGATATGTAACGCACACCGCTATCGGTCCTCGGACCTTCCCATTGCTTCCGCTGCGGGCCTCTGCCAAGGATCTACATCCAACAATTGGTATCAGAGCACGCTAGTGGTGTGCGTTTCATATTTTTTTCATGAAATCGTCATGTGCGCGCATGAATAGTATGTGCCGCCATCGGGGTTCTACGAGTAGATCATGCATATTATATTTTTTGTATGTTCTATGAATCGTTCTTGCAGGGCGCCGCTTCTAAAATTATTCTGGATATGTGATTGCTTGCTACCGGGGGTCGGACCCCGTGTTAGCAATTTTGTCTGGATATTTTTTCTTCTGTGTGTGGATAGATTTTAGAGCCATAGTCGGGCAAGAGGTGAAGATTTACCACCCTTGATTCCCAGGCTTTTAGCTAGGTTTGTTTTCCTTTTTGTTCTAGGAAATTGTGTACGAGCGAGCATTTGCTCGAAGCGTACTAGATCTTTTTCGGTTACAGATTGAAGAGGAGGACTTGCCGTAGAGATCCACTACCGGGAAGATGAGCGGAACCTTGGAGGACGATGACGATTCGGCGAAGCGTACATGATGATGGCAAAGGGTAGAAAGCATCAGGAAATCGTATACAGAGGCTTGCACCGGATCGAGAGCCTTGCGAAAGAGACAGAGAGCTTGCGCTGTGCCAGTCAGGTTAAGGGGTCAGACCCTGAACTTGATTCAGTTGTGTGCTTATTTCTTTCAGTAGTTCTTTATATTTCTGTAGAGAACCCCGATGCGATAATTTGATTATCTGTGTTAGAGGGATGCCCTTTCCCCTCGGGTCCTAGCGACCTTATTAGGATAGGATTCCACTAGTGACGCCTATTATTTAATTGACCCTTGATGATAGCATGAATTCCTCACATTTGGTTATGCCCCCATTAGGTCAACACCCGATTAGTCGGGTGTGCCTATTTGGCAAGCATCGAAACCTAGAATGAGTTGGAATTCTACTATGACATCATTCGTCAAATTTATAAGCGAGGCGCCATGGTAGTGGAAGACCTTTCCTTTCAGTCTGACCTTAGGTTAGGCTCCAGGGCATTAGTGTGATAGCCAAGTTTGCGAAGCATCTATGTTCTTGGGATATGTAATGTGACCCTTGAGTGGAGAAATCCACTTGAGGCAGGGACTATGATATTCCGAGATCGATTAATGCTTCACGAAAGGCTTGAAACGCTAGTGGGAGCACGGTATGACCAGGGTCTAGTGTATAGGTTGTCGTGACCTTAGTATACACTCATACTTGCATTAAATAACCCTCAAATTTAATAAGGGATGCAAGAGAGGACTTTTAGAGATCCTCTGGCCTCCACGGCCAATCACTTCGTGCTCGGGTGGGAGGGCATATGTCACGCCCCAGAAATCTGAAACCGATCCCTGGGGTGTGAAGTGAGAAAAACCAAGGGTTTTAGGGTTTAGTCGACTAACTACACCAATTAGGGTTTCTCACAGGACTGCGACTCTCTCATAAATGAAGAAGGAGGAGGGAGAAACAATGGGTATTTTAAAACTTGGTTTTTATGAAAACCTTTTTATTTAGAAAAAGAGATAAAATTTTTGTCAACAGAAAGACGATCACGCTCGACCTTCAACCGGGTTATCCTCTCAGCATGTGTGGCATGTCGGCGCCATCACATGCTGACAGGAATCCCTCTAAGGGAGCACGAGGCTCAAGCCTCCAACGGCGAGCTAGGAATCTCACCCTCTTCCTAACACTCAACACACTGGTCTAGGGGTCCTATCTATAGGGCTAGTCAATTAGGCCATTTAGATGTTTATATTTTCATGGTGAGTTATCCTAAGCTTGTGGCCTTGAGGAGAGGCATACCCAAAAGAATCCAGCTGTATCATTGCTACTAACAATTAACAAAAACACTAAACTTAACCCAAATAATTCTTATACACAATCCACCAATTACATTGCCACGAAACCACATACCAAAAATAAAATACTACTGAAACCCTAAAACTGCCTCCGGCCTCCCACTGCTACTCCCGAACCTCTGGACCTGCAGGAGAGTCTACTCGTGGGAAAGAGTAGCCCCCAATGGGAATTGGGAGATTAGCCAAATTAATGGCTAGTGACATCTTATAGTCTTTAATAATATGAGACGACATATTCAATTGAATTAAATTACATAAGCAGTTCAAAGTTTACAGAAGGTTAACCTAAGCCTATCAATAATCTATGTTCACATGCAATTCCTACTGTCACTAGGTTATCTACCATACAGTCCGTTAGACATACTACAGTGCTTAATTATGAATTACAATATAAATCATATCTCCTAAAGTGAACACCGGATAATTTGTCCATCCTGCTCTCGGTCGGGCATTACTACCGGGCCTTCTATATCGATGTAGAGGGTCAATTCTCTCGCCGGGCATCCACCATACACACATCACCCAAATGATTATAAGATATTGTCCATCTTTCACGATGGAGCTCTACCACCTCACTTGCGTTACTTTGGGGGCTTCAACTACCCCGGGACAGAGTTGCTAGGCCAATCCCTACTAAAGGCTAATCCTATTGGCTTTACCACAACCCTTGCCCGTGACCCCCTAGCCTACTGGCCTTTGGCTGTGCGTGCAGGGTGGTTCACGTCCCTTGCGCGCACGGGTCCAATCTTTCCACATGATAGATTATTATAATAAATAAATAGCTTCGACATTTTTCCCCGGGATTCGCACCGCACTCACAACCCATGCATCACAGTTACTCTCGCCCGTATTCCCGTGTGCCCGGGTCTCCATACTCCCCAAAGGAGGGTGGGACCCGATAATTATTATTTAATTATTAATTTGCAAGACTTAAGGGAATTCCTACTTACGGTGTCCAAACAATCAGCAGAAAGATTATCATTTAATTATTAATGTTTTTAAGCATGCGTCGCCGGATTCGCGACTCCGCATGCAAGGCGGGGTCCACTGGACCACATGCGGCGATGTCCGGCGGGACCCGCATGCAGTGTTATGGTTACCTACCTTTAGTCATTCTCATTTCCCACTATTAAAGACCATGCAAAGAAAGTAGATGTCACCTGGTTGTAGATCACGCACAAACTCCCGTCGACTGCCTTCCGCTCCGCCTGCGGCTGGATCGTCCAGGTACAACTAGTAATTTCAAACACACGAGCATATATTAAAATCTAAGTCGGTGGGTCCCTACAAGGGTGAGAAAGCCAAGTCGGGGCTCGGTTCGTCTTTCGCCCGAGGCGTCCTCGGGCTAGGGTTTTGGGTTCAGAAAAATAATTTACAAACGGACTCATGGGCCTTACCGAGTCTAAACTCGGATCGATTGTAAACAACCAGTCTCGATGGGTCGAATATGGGATTGACCGGATGGGTACGAGGGTTGTTTGGGTGTGGCCTGGTTTGGCTTGGCGAATCCGCCATCGGGCCAACTACTAATAACAATACCACAAAAATAAAATAAAAGAGTACAACAATACTACCCAAAGTTTTCGGCTTCGGGCACTCGACCAATGCCGGCAGGTCAAGGGTTATACTAAGCCAAAGGTCTGCTGGGTTTGTTCGGTCAGTGGGCACAAGGCATTCAAACGCTGCATCGAATGGAGGGACGGTGTCAATAGTGGCTGGTGGTCGGATCAATGGCCGATTAGAATGGTCGGATGCCATCGCCTAATTGCCGGCCACACGTATGGCGGCCATGGCTGCAGCAGGAGAAGGAAAAAAAACACACACATGGGTAGGGATCTCGGCGGGTCGGGCAGACTCATCAGCACCAAAGAAAAAAAAGAAAAACAGGGGAAACAGGGGAGGCGACTGACCTGATGCAGGGGAGATCAGCTCCAGCTGCTCTTCTCCGATTCCGGCTGCTCTCCGGCGCCAAGCACGCAAAGCCCCACCGCAGGAGAGAGAAAACGAGAGAGATAGGGGAGATGACGAGGGAGATCGGAGAGGGATGAGGGGGGTTCGGCTGGTTTAGGGCTTAGTTTTTATAGGGGAGAGGGGGCTGCGGGATAGAGAGGGGGAAGAGGGCTGGACGGGATAGAGATGAGGGGGGAGATCGTGGGGATTTCGGGAGGGGATCGGGATTGTTGGGGCTGCGGGATTGAGAGGGATTGGTTGAGAGATAAGGTCGGGAGGGGATCAGGGATTGAGAGATAGAGGGAAGGGAGAGATCAGTTGGGGATGGAGAGTGGGATTTGAGGAGAGAGAGATAGAGAGGTAGAGAGAACGGTTTTGAGAGGGAGAGAGATCTGGGTGGGTTGAGATGGGTTGGTTGAAAGGGTTGGTTAGGTGGCGTTTCGGATGGGTTGGGTTTAGGATTTGAGAGAGATAGGGATAGAGAGAGAAATGGTTTAGAGAGGGAGAGAGATAGTATCAGGTTTGAGTGGAGTTCGGATAAGGGAGTATGGCTAAAAAGGGTGGTTAAAAGGTGTTTGGGTTTTAGATAAAGAGAGAGAGAGTGCTGGGTTCGGTTGGGTTGGAATTGGTTTTAGTTTTAAATTCTTTTTTTTTTTTTTTTTTCTTTCTCTACTAAACAAACATTGCTCGCAATTAAGCAAGGCTCACACTCGGGCTCGCATCGCACTGAGACGGGCCGGTGCACAAACTTCACGAGTCCGACAGACTCGCCTAAAAACCTGATATTTTAATTGATTTAAATTATCATCAATAACATTCATGCCATGCCTCCAGCGTCGCCTAGTGACCCGGACCCGGGGCCCACTGCCCGGTCCAACTCGTGTTCAAGCACACACCATCGCCCATCACAAATGCGGAAACAATTCAATCAATTTAGCAACAAATAAAAAAAATAACTGGGCTGCCCTGAAATTAAACGCACCGGGTATTACATCCTACCCACCTTATTAAAATTTTCGTCCCGAAAATTCAACTACTAAAACCAAGGGTAGCACTCTACCAACGTCTACTGCTAAAACGAAGAAAAACTAGAACAAAGGAATATTAATGAGTACGAAGTTCCTTACCACCATTGTCAACCAATAAGCCAAGTCACTGCGACCAATCTTAGCCAAAGAAAACTCTGACTCTATACTACTCAGAATTTTACTACTCTCAAATAACCTGACATCATACGAATCGAGCCTCATAATCTTTAGGATAGAGATGAACCTCCAAATCCTCGCATCGCGAATACGAGTTTTGGGTTTTCATTTTCCATTCTAATCATTAAGGACTAATATAGATTTTCATGAGTCCAGATCGTCTCCTTTTCTTAGATAAGGAGCGTCCTCCTTATCCAGAAGTAAGGTAACAACCTGATCCATGAAACAAGATCACGAAATATTCCCATCTAACGATACTAATGCATAAATATACATATAAACCTATGACCATACATGATACATCTATAGAATCGAGATGAAGACAACTTGATAACTCGAACTAGTACGCCTAGGCTTAAATCCTATGAGATTCCTCTCCGGAGCAAATACCTCTATTACCTACACCACCACTGCTACCCTAAAAATTTATAAGGAAAACACCTCTATAGTACAAATTGGGCACCCCAAATACATACTAACTAACCTAGAAAATATTGAGTCCAAGATAACACAACTATATCACAAACGAATGAGAATAAGGAGGGAACAATGATGAATCGTAAAACACCTATACTCAATGAAGGTCCTAATACTAACACTCCCAACTATACTATTGTGGCATGACTCGGAAACCTTCTAAATGGTACACTATGATGTATGAATCAGGAAAGGAAGGAAACCCACAACCTGGGTAGAGAACAATGAAATAAGAGGATAACTAACATAGTGTCAGAAAGAAGCCGAAAGCTAGGGTACGACATAACACACACTGTACGGCTGGGTGACTAGTCCTAAACTAAAGCAACTCTGATTAAATTGAAGAAATCGCATACTAGAAGCCTAATGGCCAACCATCGCAAAGTATTAAATCCTTACCCTAAATGAAACGAGTTAGTTAGAC
The DNA here is from genome assembly GCA_947650365.1 of Chamaelirium japonicum. NCBI lineage: Eukaryota > Viridiplantae > Streptophyta > Magnoliopsida > Liliales > Melanthiaceae > Chamaelirium > Chamaelirium japonicum. The sequence continues at coordinate 64,304,586 of OX393552.1, forward strand.
AGAGACCTGAGAAATATGAAAAGAGTGAGAATAAGAGGACCGAGATCGTTGGAAACAACTTGAAGCAAATACAGACAAAACTAGCTAGACCCAAGTAAGACGACTTAGCATGACAAGGACCACGGAGAAACTAACATAATTCCGAACCACTAAGTACCAATGAAAATTTGGTCGGGAGAACTACGACGATGAAAGTTATTAGATCCGGTAAGCAACTAAACAAACCAGGGTGAAACAACTAAAAAGAGAATATTCTTCCTAATCGATAAAGTGTTTCCAAAATCCATATATATAGAAAAAGTCCTTGACATAGGCTCTAATCATTTATCCAGTAGTCAACTATCTCAGTTCCAACTTGACATCACTGCCATCTGGCCAGTGCACGCTTTACCGCGAGTTCCAACAGGAACTGCGTAACTAGCTGCCAAAGTTCCGATTGGGAATAGTGCAAGCTCTGCCAGCTGCCAAAGTTTCCGAAGAAACAGTGCACGCTCTGCCGCAAGTTCCAACAGGAACTGCGTAACCAGCTGCCAAAGTTCCGATTGGGAACAGTGCAAGCTCTGCCAGCTGCCAAAGTTTCCGAAGAAACAGTGCACGCTCTGCCGCAAGTTCCAACAGGAACTGCGTAACCAGCTGCCAAAGTTCCGATTGGGAATAGTGCAAGCTCTGCCAGCTGCCAAAGTTTCCGAAGAAACAGTGCACGCTCTGCCGCAAGCTCCAACAGGAACTGCGTAACCAGCTGCCAAAGTTCCGATTGGGAACAGTGCAAGCTCTGCCAGCTGCCAAAGTTTCCAAAGAAACAGTGCACGCTCTGCCGCAAGTTCCAACAGGAACTGCGTAACCAGCTGCCAAAGTTCCGATTGGAAACAGTGCAAGCTCTGCCAGCTGCCAAAGTTTCCGAAGAAACAGTGCACGCTCTACCGCAAGTTCCAACAGGAACTGCGTAACCAGCTGCCAAAGTTCCGATTGGGAACAGTGCAAGCTCTGCCAGCTGCCAAAGTTTCCGAAGAAACAGTGCACGCTCTGCCGCAAGTTCCAACAGGAACTGCGTAACCAGCTGCCAAAGTTCCGATTGGGAACAGTGCAAGCTCTGCCAGCTGCCAAAGTTTCCGAAGAAACAGTGCACGCTCTGCCGCAAGTTCCAACAGGAACTGCGTAACCAGCTGCCAAAGTTCCGATTGGGAACAGTGCAAGCTCTGCCAGCTGCCAAAGTTTCCAAAGAAACAGTGCACGCTCTGCCGCAAGTTCCAACAGGAACTGCGTAACCAGCTGCCAAAGTTCCGATTGGGAACAGTGCAAGCTCTGCCAGCTGCCAAAGTTTCCGAAGAAACAGTGCACGCTCTGCCGCAAGTTCCAACAGGAACTGCGTAACCAGCCGCCAAAGCCTCCGAAGAGTCAGTGCGTATGTATCCGCCAAATCCTCCGAAGAGAAAGTGCGTAGCCTCACAATGTCCTCTACCGGACAGTCATAATCCACCGCCAAAGTTCCCGAGGAACAGTGCGTACCCTGCCGCGAGGGTCTTCATCGAGATATTCCAAAATTTAGGAACCATGTGAACTCAACTACTACCTGAGATTTCCATCTCCTGGTACACTCTTTGAAACCACTATCCCTAGGGTCATCATCACTACTCATAGGATTTATTTTAAAATGACATATAAGCTTTATACCAGCCCATGACACACCAGAGAAAATTATCAAGAATATTATACCTAGAACTAAATAATGGACGATCCTAAAAATACCGACTAGGCCTCTAATACTAATGGTCGATGTAGAATCAAGGAATCCTAAGATACCGGCTAGGTCTCTAGTGCTAAGGGTCAACAAAGATTAATGGGTCCCAAAATACCGGCTAGGTTTCTAATACTAAAGTTTAGCAGAAAATAATAACTAACAAAAGAGGACCTCACAACCATACCGATGTACATCCTTCCAAACATATTCGATCATACATTCATCTTCCAAAATCAAATAACCATATTACTAATCAATATCCAGTTCTTAGTCCACTCGCCACCAGGCCCACATCTAGCAAATCCAAATAAACATTAGACTCCAAATAAAAACTCCGTGATTGACTCAAACACTATCCTTGATTAAGATGTTCTAGGTGATTCCTACCTGAGTCATCACGACTAGCTCTCTACCTAAACACTAAGGTCCGGAGGTAAACATATCCCTATCAATCCCTATCAAGTCTTGATCAATCAAATACTCCAGTATGGACAATTTCTTAATCACAAATCAATTTCTCCAACCTATCCAATTCTACAATAAACCATATATTTTCATCCTTAGATACACACACTAAGCTATCACTAACTATTCTAAGAGATACTAACAAATCAATCTCCCGACTATCTTTAGAATCACCCTAGCACTATTACAGCCTAGACCTCCCATTAAAATAATCACAAGATAACATCCCAACGAAACCCCTAGGAACATATCCCTAGGCTCTGATACCAGCTGTCACGCCCCAGAAATCTGAAACCGATCCCTGGGGTGTGAAGTGAGAAAAACCAAGGGTTTTAGGGTTTAGTCGACTAACTACACCAATTAGGGTTTCTCACAGGACTGCGACTCTCTCATAAATGAAGAAGGAGGAGGGAGAAACAATGGGTATTTTAAAACTTGGTTTTTATGAAAACCTTTTTATTTTGAAAAAGAGATAAAATTTTTGTCAACAGAAAGACGATCACGCTCGACCTTCAACCGGGTTATCCTCTCAGCATGTGTGGCATGTCGGCGCCATCACATGCTGACAGGAATCCCTCTAAGGGAGCACGAGGCTCAAGCCTCCAACGGCGAGCTAGGAATCTCACCCTCTTCCTAACACTCAACACACTGGTCTAGGGGTCCTATCTATAGGGCTAGTCAATTAGGCCATTTAGATGTTTATATTTTCATGGTGAGTTATCCTAGGCTTGTGGCCTTGAGGAGAGGCATACCCAAAAGAATCCAGCTGTATCATTGCTACTAACAATTAACAAAAACACTAAACTTAACCCAAATAATTCTTATACACAATCCACCAATTACATTGCCACGAAACCACATACCAAAAATAAAATACTACTGAAACCCTAAAACTGCCTCCGGCCTCCCACTGCTACTCCCGAACCTCTGGACCTGCAGGAGAGTCTACTCGTGGGAAAGAGTAGCCCCCAATGGGAATTAGGAGATTAGCCAAATTAATGGCTAGTGACATCCTATAGTCTTTAATAATATGAGACGACATATTCAATTGAATTAAATTACATAAGCAGTTCAAAGTTTACAGAAGGTTAACCTAAGCCTATCAATAATCTATGTTCACATGCAATTCCTACTGTCACTAGGTTATCTACCATACAGTCCGTTAGACATACTACAGTGCTTAATTATGAATTACAATATAAATCATATCTCCTAAAGTGAACACCGGATAATTTGTCCATCCTGCTCTCGGTCGGGCATTACTACCGGGCCTTCTATATCGATGTAGAGGGTCAATTCTCTCGCCGGGCATCCACCATACACACATCACCCAAATGATTATAAGATATTGTCCATCTTTCACGATGGAGCTCTACCACCTCACTTGCGTTACTTTGGGGGCTTCAACTACCCTGGGACAGAGTTGCTAGGCCAATCCCTACTAAAGGCTAATCCTATTGGCTTTACCACAACCCTTGCCCGTGACCCCCTAGCCTACTGGCCTTCGGCTGTGCGTGCAGGGTGGTTCACGTCCCTTGCGCGCACGGGTCCAATCTTTCCACATGATAGATTATTATAATAAATAAATAGCTTCGACATTTTTCCCCGGGATTCGCACCGCACTCACAACCCATGCATCACAGTTACTCTCGCCCGTATTCCCGTGTGCCCGGGTCTCCATACTCCCCAAAGGAGGGTGGGACCCGATAATTATTATTTAATTATTAATTTGCAAGACTTAAGGGAATTCCTACTTACGGTGTCCAAGCAATCAGCAGAAAGATTATCATTTAATTATTAATGTTTTTAAGCATGCGTCGCCGGATTCGCGACTCCGCATGCAAGGCGGGGTCCACTGGACCACATGCGGCGATGTCCGACGGGACCCGCATGCAGTGTTATGGTTACCTACCTTTAGTCATTCTCATTTCCCACTATTAAAGACCATGCAAAGAAAGTAGATGTCACCTGGTTGTAGATCACGCACAAACTCCCGTCGACTGCCTTCCGCTCCGCCTGCGGCTGGATCGTCCAGGTACAACTAGTAATTTCAAACACACGAGCATATATTAAAATCTAAGTCGGTGGGTCCCTACAAGGGTGAGAAAGCCAAGTCGGGGCTCGGTTCGTCTTTCGCCCGAGGCGTCCTCGGGCTAGGGTTTTGGGTTCAGAAAAATAATTTACAAACGGACTCATGGGCCTTACCGAGTCTAAACTCGGATCGATTGTAAACAACCAGTCTCGATGGGTCGAATATGGGATTGACCGGATGGGTACGAGGGTTGTTCGGGTGTGGCCTGGTTTGGCTTGGCGAATCCGCCATCGGGCCAACTACTAATAACAATACCACAAAAATAAAATAAAAGAGTACAACAATACTACCCAAAGTTTTCGGCTTCGGGCACTCGACCAATGCCGGCAGGTCAAGGGTTATACTAAGCCAAAGGTCTGCTGGGTTTGTTTGGTCAGTGGGCACAAGGCATTCAAACGCTGCATCGAATAGAGGGACAGTGTCAATAGTGGCTGGTGGTCGGATCAATGGCCGATTAGAATGGTCGGATGCCATCGCCTAATTGCCGGCCACACGTATGGCGGCCATGGCTGTAGCAGGAGAAGGAAAAAAAACACACACATGGGTAGGGATCTCGGCGTGTCGGGCAGACTCATCAGCACCAAAGAAAAAAAAGAAAAACAGGGGAAACAGGGGAGGCGACTGACCTGATGCAGGGGAGATCAGCTCCAGCTGCTCTTCTCCGATTCCGGCTGCTCTTCGGCGCCAAGCACGCAAAGCCCCACCGCAGGAGAGAGAAAACGAGAGAGATAGGGGAGATGACGAGGGAGATCGGAGAGGGATGAGGGGGGTTCGGCTGGTTTAGGGCTTAGTTTTTATAGGGGAGAGGGGGCTGCGGGATAGAGAGGGGGAAGAGGGCTGGACGGGATAGAGATGAGGGGGGAGATCGTGGGGATTTCGGGAGGGGATCGGGATTGTTGGGGCTGCGGGATTGAGAGGGATTGGTTGAGAGATAAGGTCGGGAGGGGATCAGGGATTGAGAGATAGAGGGAAGGGAGAGATCGGTTGGGGATGGAGAGTGGGATTTGAGGAGAGAGAGAGAGATAGAGAGGTAGAGAGAACGGTTTTGAGAGGGAGAGAGATCTGGGTGGGTTGAGATGGGTTGGTTGAAAGGGTTGGTTAGGTGGCGTTTCGGATGGGTTGGGTTTAGGATTTGAGAGAGATAGGGATAGAGAGAGAAACGGTTTAGAGAGGGAGAGAGATAGTATCAGGTTTGAGTGGAGTTCGGATAAGGGAGTATGGCTAAAAAGGGTGGTTAAAAGGTGTTTGGGTTTTAGATAAAGAGAGAGAGAGTGCTGGGTTCGGTTGGGTTGGAATTGGTTTTAGTTTTAAATTCTTTTTTTTTTTTTTTTCTTTCTCTACTAAACAAACATTGCTCGCAATTAAGCAAGGCTCACACTCGGGCTCGCATCGCACTGAGACGGGTCGGTGCACAAACTTCACGAGTCCGACAGACTCGCCTAAAAACCTGATATTTTAATTGATTTAAATTATCATCAATAACATTCATGCCATGCCTCCAGCGTCGCCTAGTGACCCGGACCCGGGGCCCACTGCCCGGTCCAACTCGTGTTCAAGCACACACCATCGCCCATCACAAATGCGGAAACAATTCAATCAATTTAGCAACAAATAAAAAAAATAACTGGGCTGCCCTGAAATTAAACGCACCGGGTATTACAGCATAACTCAACAACCCCCTCGGGTGAGAGCTGTGTTTTTCCATGCCAAGTTACTTAGTGATCTCCCTCGGGATATGGCGGTTACGGCGCCAAGGGTTCAGGCTTTACTCACCCTCGTGGGGGCCGTTAGAACTTCCGTTCCGTAATTGCCTAGGCTCGTGGTTAAGCATCTGAAGTACACGTGAGGTATTCGTTGCGAAGACAATGGTGATCACGTGGTACTGGCCAAAAGATAACCATGGTTCATCAAAGCCCTTAGTTGGCAGATTTGGATAGGGTCAAGGGAAAGACCCGTGTAAGCGGATGACCTGCACACTGCCCCCTCGGACAGGTGCAGCCTATTCCGAGATCTTACATACATGGTTAAATTAATCCATAGAGGTGTCTTCGCTGTGAGGGTAGCGCTGACATTTGGATATAATTAGCTTATTTTCAAAATCCATAAAATAAGTTTTCCTGCATTCATTTTCATTCAACCAAATAGTTCCCCTATCCGCTATCCCATAAGAGAACCAGTTATCGGGTCTCTAGCTACGTAGAGCGGAAGCGCTAACTTTAGCTTATGCATAGGGTAGAAAACGTACATTGGCTTGTAATCTTAATATCCCTGTACTAGACCTAATGGGTCCAGATATCACTAGGGCACTAACTAGGGCATATGATGACTAGCGAGAATCTGAGGAGATGTGAAAGTTCTGTGTCATAGCAGACTTGCAGACAACTCCTTAGAAGCAAGTCAGAGATATGCCGGGTCTTCTCTAATAAAGTTTTACTTGCATAAGATATCTGCTAGGCGAAGTCAGTAGACTCATCGCTTATCCACCAAGATACTTGTCGGTACCAAGATGTCAGAGGGAATGCTTGTTCGGGAACACATCCTTGAGTTCCAGATCGAACTAGATTCCAAAGACATAGTACCAGATGACGAGGTGGTGGAAGACGTCTATCTTGCATCCTTGTCTGGAACCTTCGAAGGCGTTATCAGAGACTTTAGCTTTAACAAGTTAGAGATGATAAACGCAGAACATCTAAGGAGATTTCCAAGAGACAAAGGATGAGATCAAGATTAAAGGCAATGCCTTTAGTGCTTAACCTAGGTCTTCTTTAGAAGAACCTAAGGGAGTAACTTATAAGAGATCGAAAACTATTCTAGTGCAGAAACTAGTGTGGACTCCTAAGTTTGGTAACGCTAAGGACGGAAGTGTTTCCACTTTGGCGAGTGTAGGGGGTATTTGAAGATTGAGTATGGCCTCAGGATGTTAGGATTTGAGTCGCTATCTAGTAGCAGTTCTTATGCTTCTTAGAATGTAGACTTCGGGTCTACAGAGATTCAAGGAAAGCAGAAGGCTACTTTATAGTGAAGTAATCCTAACATAGGTACTGATGTCATAAGCCGCTGTGGAAGCTGTTAGATATGATTGTCTTAGTTTTTCCGAAATACAGATTTTGTTTTTTAGAGATGTAGTTCTGTTTCTTCCTTAGTAAATGAAGTTTTTTAGTTTTAGATAGCACCGTAGGTGTGTATCCTAGACTAAATTGATAGCTTCATAGTTAGAGGAATAGATCAGAAAAATCTCTTTGTATTTAATCTGAATTCGGAAATAGATTTCATGACAGCTGCAGCGTCTAATTGAAATTCATCTAAATCCTTTGGAGAAGCTATCCCATTTGTGACCCCTCTGATTTAGATATTCTTCCTCAGATAAATTCAGAGGTAAAAGAAGGCTGAGTTTCTGTTCACAGAATCATCGGAGATCCTTCTAACCTATGAGTGTAATCTGGAAGGCAGAATAACTAAAAGGGCCATAAAGGTATGGGAGTTAGTTAATTTTGACGTCTATGGTTCCAAGAGCGTCCAGACGATAGGAGTCTCTTCGACTTATCGAGGAAACAAGAACCTATCGGATGGGTTCCATAGGATCCTGATGGAGCATGGGATTAGCTCCCAGTTAAATGCTCCAAGGATGACACGTCAGAATAAAGTCTCCGAGAGAAGGAATCAGACCCTGTTTGACATGGTCCGTAGTCTGATGAATATTGCCAAATGTACTACCCACCCTTTGGTGGGGTTGTACCTTAAAACAGTAGCTTATATCTGAAACTCTCTCTCATCTAGATCAGTGCCTCAGACCTATAGAGAGCTATGGTCTAAGCGAAAGCTGACACTATAGAGTCTCGAGATATAGGGTTGTCCTGCACTTGTGCAAAAGGACAAGAGGGATGAGATGGAGATGTAGTTCCAGGTATATCTGTTTGTAGGTTACCCTTAGGAGGCATAAGGTGGACTGTTCTATGATCTTGAGGTTTGGAAGGTAATCGTTTTTACGAATACCATCTACCTAGACCAGGATTATATTATAGACCATAAGTTTACCGGTAAGGTAGTTCTGGGTGAACTACTGGGTACTGGTAGAGAGTGCGCATCTGAAAACGTAGTGGGAGTAGATGATACAAGAAACTAGTATACCAGGTACTGTAGAAATAATTCACTTTTGTACCACCACCACTTCGTCGTTGTGGGACCATCAGAGCTCCTGAAAGATGCTATGGAGAAACTTTGATAGTTAATCCAGAGTTTCAGGAGGATGATCCCTAGAGCTACGAAGAAGTAGTGGGAGCTTCCTTTGTACCACCACCACCTCGTCGTTGTGGGACTATCAGAGCTCCTGAAAGATACTATGGAGAAACTTTGATAGTTAATCCAGAGTTTCAGGAGGATGATCCCTAGAGCTACGAAGAAGTAGTGGGAGCTTCCGACAGCTCTGACTGACAAAAGACCATGGAGGCAAATTTGCATCAATGTCCCTTGGAATAGTCTTGACACTTATAGCACTATCACCCTTCAGGGTGTAGAAGGTGCATTAGAAGAGCACCCGATTAAGACTTAAGTAGCTAGATTAGTTACCAAAGGAGAAGGGATTGACTATGTCAAAACCATCTGACTGGTAGCTATGCCTAAGTCTATAACGGATCCTCTTAATCCATCACAGCCCATTATAGTTGGGAGATCTGGTTGATGGATGTCAAGACAGTTATTCCCTAACGGGAATTTGGAAAGGACATATGGATGATATCGCCCCAGGCTTTGTGTCAGTAGGTCAGGAACATATATGATGTAAGTTACAAAGGTCCATTTATGGACTGATGCAAGCATCCAAGTTGGAATATATATTTTGATCAAGGAAATCCGCTCATACAGATTTGATCAGAATGATGATAAACCAAGTGGGTACAAGAAAGGTGAAAAAGCTACAAGGGTGTACGTAGTACTTTACGTTAACGATATCCTACTGATTGAAAATGACGTAAGAATATTGTTTACGGTAAAGGTTTGTAGTCATCACAATTCGATGTGAAAGACCTTAGTGAGGCGAGTTATGCTCTGGGAATCAAGGTAACTCTAGATAACCAGAGCAAGATTCTCTTGCTGTCACAGGCTACGCATGAAGATAAGATTCTAGCCAGATTCGTTTTACAAGGCTAGATATCTATTGCGCAGCAGGAAGGTGGGTCGGTTTCAGTCGAACCCGGGTCCAGATCTTTGGACCGATGTGAAGGGTATACTCAGAAATCCTCGTTAAGTAAGGATTATGAGTTAGCTTGCACTTCACAGGTCTTGATATCGATTGGACACACAGGATCTAACTTTAGTGTCAGATGTGTGTTCCAGAGAATCGATTTCAGGGATTATTTTTATCTTGGGATTAGAAGCGGTAGTTGGTAGAGTGTGAAGCAAGAGTGAATCACAGACTCTACCACAGAGGCTTAGCACGTTGTTGCGTGCTAGGTAATATATCAGGTGGTAAGGCTTAGGAAGTTCTTAGAGAACTTGGGATGCGTACCAGAAGCTCAGTTATCTGTTGTTGCAACAGAAGAGCGGTAAGCAAGGTCCAAGGAGACTAGGCACCACCGTGAGGGGAAACCCATCAAGTACAAACTTCACTTGATCTGACAGTTATAGGAGGAAATGCAAGTAGCGGTACTGAGGTGGAATCTACAGACAATGTTGCCAATTCCATTAGGGAATTCCTGCAAAGGCTTTTGGGTAGCATGTAGAAGCTACAGAGCTCAACACCGTTATTCTCGTTAGACCTAGTGGGAGATTGTTAGAATTGGTGAGGTCTATAGCTCGTAAAAACCTATAGTTTAGCTATGTATGGTTGATAGTATAAGATTGCATCTAGGTACGTACCTTAGTACGTGTTCTGATTACAGAACAGAGAGCCATGGCTACATGGTAATCCTCTTGAGTGGGAGACTCAAGGGACTGGTCCCATGTAACCTAAATACGTTCGCAGCTCTGATTAGGGTTGGTCGCCCTATCAGGTTAAGCTGTTGGGATGACAGAGCGTGGGTGTCTCCACCACGGTCATTACCAGGCACAGTGTCTGTGGCCGAACGGAACCAACACGGTGCACAGATCGGTGAGCAGACACCGGTGCACTAAACCGTGTTTCTGCTTAGGGTAAAACGGTCCTAAACCCTGAGGAGCCATGTCTGGTGGACTAACCAGTTGTGTGGTGCTTTGGCGCACCAATGTGTGAGGATCCGGATGCAGTGATCCAAAACCACGGTGTACTGGGTTACCCGGCTGGCATTGCATCAGCATGTCACTCCTGTAGGCTATCCACACCCCTAACGGGAGGTGCGTTCCTTGGTCTGACCTACGTCGTATTAAACCCTGGCCAGGTGGTCATCAGTTCGACTGGTGACGGATCCGGTTACTCGGCAGAGTTATCGGAGGTACGATGTACGTGGTCAACCTGGAAGGAACCGAGTCATATGAGCACTCGAGTCTGACGGTATTCTCCACCGCTCGAGTTGCGTCATGGCACCAGTGGAGGGACTGCGAGTTTACCATACTAAGCGGAGAGCAGGGGTATGTGGGAGAACATAGTAAGTCCGGGGGGATTGGAGTGCAACCTGCGTTGCACTCTGGGTGGCTATGCAGGTTAACTCGGACTCAGAGGATCGATGGTACACTCGGGTAGTGTGTCGATCGAGTCTGAGTTGGAAGCCATGAACCCTGGTCCCTGAAGGTTCCACCTTATCGACATTATGTACGGTTCTTATACCATCTCCTCGAAACACAGAACGTAGTTAGAGGAAGCGAGAAGTCCAAGCATACGCTCCATGAGTGCTTCGCACTAGTGCACGGTAGATGCGTAGCTACGTGTGTGCACTAAGGGGAAACCCTAGGTTAGTGCAGAGACGCATGTAGCAATTCCTTGCCATAAGTGGACTTTGCCACATGGGTGCGATGCACCGGGACATGTTGCGAGTTGACTAGTTGACTTCACTAGGGGAACCCTACGGGAACCTCAGAGAATAGTGAAATCACTGGTGCACTTCACTTATGTGTGCCTTGCAAAGTCTCGTACACGAGGAACGGCCAACTAGTGGCATAAGGGCGTTTTGGTCATACCATGCGCCACTATGCACTAAGGGGGCCGGCCCTAAGTGTTGAGAGACTGGTCAAGGCCGGCCCCATTAGTTTCGGGAGGTTGTTGCCTCCGATGAAGGGGCCGGTTATGAGGCGCAGAAAACGGGCTGGTTTTGACCGTTTTCGAAAACAAGGAAAGGATAGAGATAAAGAAGAGATATATAGGGATAAGGTTTGAATCAATCATCCTTATCTATACTGTCCTTATCCATATGGATAGGCCGGCCCTATATATGAGAAGGAGAGAGAGGGGGCATGAAATTAGTAGCATGGGCAAGCCCTAGGGCCGGCCATGCAAGCCATGGGGAAACCAAAGCCCCTCTTCTCTCTTCGCATCTCCTCTCTCGTCTCTCTCTCCCTCGCTTGCGCCATTGGATGGCGACTCGTCTTCCTCGCATGGTGTTTTCGTAGAAGGAGAAGGCTCGTCGTATGGAGGCACTCAGAGATCCATCGACGAGGTGCCGTGCATCGTGTGAGATCGGGTGAACTAGAAGGAGTCTCCCGTAACCTTTTGCTGTCCAGAATCTGCACAGAAAATCAACGTTGTTTCTGCGATTCCGGAAGCTACAGAAGTACAAACGACGTGAAGTTTGTTGGAAAAGTTGCGTCTCGAAGTTGGTTACCTGTAGTCCAAATTTCAGCCCAATCGGAGTTCGGAGCAGAAAGTTATGGCCGTCGCACCAAAGCTATATCGAGCAGATCCGTAGCCCGTCTCCATCGACAAAGAAGAAATTTGTCGCGGTGAAAGATTCCGCACGCAGGTATGATCTCTAACAAGTAGATCTAACATAATTAGAACATGCATTCATGCTAGATTGTTCTTTTGCGTTAGATCGTCGTTAGGGGTTCGAGTAGTTGCCATGCTAGTTTCATACACGCATATGTAGATCGTTTCGATGAAATTTTTTGATATGTAACGCACACCGCTATCGGTCCTCGGACCATCACTTTGCTTCCGCTGCGGGCCTCTGCCATGGATTTATTTCCAACATGTTGGCGATCCATTTCGGATACCGGGCCTATCGGATGATGCCCGCCCGCAATAATTTTTCTACTTCCAAGTTGACAGCAGCTGCTTTCTCTGGTGCTAGCGAACGGGGCTTCTGGCAGATAGGCGTAACTCATTTCCGAATATTGAGGTGGTGGCAGGCTATCTCGGGCTTGATGCCTGGCATGTCTTCAATCGACCATGTGAACACATCTTGGTTTGCTTTGAGAAAGGTCGTCATTGCCTCGACATGGGGTTTTGATAGCTGCAACCCAAGGAAAGTGATCCTCAGATTTCCCGCTTCTCCTAGGTCCATGGGTAGAATGGGCTCGACTGCTGGCGACTCCTCCTATTCAATGCTTTGGTCGATCATTAACTTCTTCGACTCGTCCGGTTCTTTAGATTCAACCGATCGGTCGATCTTCTGTGGGCGCGTCGACTCGTCCAGCTCTTTACGTTCAGCTGACCGGTCGGTCTTCAACGGGTCCCTCAGCTCAGTTAGCTCTTTAAGTTCAGCCAACTGACCAATCTTCTTTAAGTTCTTCGACACAGTCAGTTCTTTACATTTAACTGACAGGTCAGTCTTCTTTGAGTTCCTTGACACTATCGGTTCTTTAAGTTCAACTGACAGGTCAGTCTTCTGAAGGGGCTGGCTTCCTCGTGCTTTAATACTCGGTTCGGTGAGGTGCTGAATTGTTGGAGCTTCTTGACTTTGCTTCGTAGTCCAGAGGTTGAAGATGCCTGATTCAACTCCGTATTCACCTGGTTCTCCTCCCTTGATCTGGCTCGTCGTCTTTAGATGGATGACGCTAAGCTCGCACTTGGCCACTGAGGACTGTTCGCCCCGAATGCTTATCACGCCCTTATTGGTCCAAAACTTCACAACTTGGTAGGTCGACGAGGGGACCGCATCCAAGTGGTGAAGCCACGGTCTTCTGAGGATAATGTTGTATGCCGAGTTTGCTTCTATTACGATGAACCGGGTGAGGTTGGTGAGATGTCCTGTTGTGATCGGGAGGGTGATCTCACCAACCACCCTTGCAGCCTCTCCCGTGAAGCCCGTTATCATTGACGATGATTCGGTCAACTGCCCACGATCTAGCTGCATTGCATCGAAGGTGCTGAGGAATAGTACGTCCATCGAACTCCCAGCATCGACTAGGATCCTCTTCACCAAATAGTTTACTATCTGCAGCCGTATGACCAGGGGATGATTATGAGGCCTCTCTATCTTGACCAAATCAGCCACCGAAAACTGTACCATTGCTTTCACTCTCGGCTCGGGGCGGATGACGGGGTCGATCACCACATGGTGAACCTGTTTTGCTTGCTCTATGCGTCGGACTTGATAGTTGAAGGAATTCGAGAATGGTACCGGGCCATGGTAGTCGTAGACTGCATCTACTTCTCGAAGCTGGCGTCTTTCTGGCGGGGGTCCCGGTAAGCGTGGTGCTGTTGCTCCCCGTTGGACTTCTCCGACGGCCTTGGTCTCCTTTCGTTGAGGGAGGTCAATGAAGCTGCCAAGGTGGTTGACCTCAATGAGATCCTCAATATAATGCTTGAGCACCCGGCACTTCACGGTAGTGTGGCCTTGGCCTTGGTGGTATTCACAATACCTTGACGTATCCCTGGCTCCCCTTTCTCCGGGTTCAAGCGGTGGCGCACACTTGAAGTAAGATTCATTCTTGATGGCTTCCAAGATTTGGTCTATAGGGGTGTTCAGTACCGTGAACTCCCTATTCTACTGTGGCCTCGCTGGCCTATCGTGCCTTTGCAGCTTCGCGTCATACCGTGTCGCCTCCCCTTGCTGCTTGTTGACATTCTTCACAGCGGCTGGCTTGGCGTAGCTCTGGTGCGGAACTCTGGTCTCCACGGCTTTCCTCTTACGGTCCGCATCTTCTATCTTGATGTACTTCTCTATGCGCTGTGATAGTTCTTCAATCGTCTCCGGGGTTCGCTTGATGAGTGACGCGTTGACGAGCTGGTTGGGCTGAATAGCGTTTTTGAAGGCCACGATCACCATACGATCTTGCCTATCAGCGTCTGCCAAGCTCAGGTATTCGGACCTGAACCTCTAGTAGAACTGCTTTAACGTTTCCTTCTGGGTCATACTCATCCCGAAGAGTGACTCCAGAGTCTTTAGCTCCCGGCGGTTGCACCGATATTGATCGATGAACCATGTGCTCAGTTCCGAGAAAGATGAGATGGATGAGGGCCTGAGCTTGTGGAACCATTCGAGAGGGGTTCTCGATAAGTTGTTGGTAAAGGTCCGGCAGAGGATATGGTCATCCTCGTGGGGGACCAAGGCATCCTGGAAAGCAAGCACATGCTCTATCGGGTCCTTCGACCCATCAAACTTGGGGAGGCATGGAGGATTCCACCCTCGGGGGAATGGTTCCCTGAGGAGCTTCTCATTGAGTGGTGACCGTGTGGTTTCTCGGATGGCGACCTCTAGTCGATCAGGAGCTCGGGCTCCTTGCTAGTCTCGCTGGGTTCCTTCTTGATCTCCAAGTCGGTCCGCGATGTGTACCTTGATACGATCATGGATGTTTCTACAGTCAGCAGTGTGAGCCGGTTACCGACTAGCTGGCGTCACCCGAGTGTGGTGACTATTGCTCAGTTGCCGTCGGTGTTCATCTTCTCGCTTTGGGCGGCGAGGTTGTTCCGAATCCGTCTTTGAGTGGTACTTGGAGGCAGGCGGCTATCGGGGGTGCGCCCCGAGCCGGGACCAAACACCCGAGCGTGCCGACGCTGTCGGGTCTTGCTTGTTTCTTTCAGCCGGCTCTGGGCTATTTGAGTCTCGCCCGTCAGGATTCGCACTTTGGACCTCCACCGAGCGATTCGCTCTGACCTCTACCTGAGGCATCGGTTGTGGTTGTGCTTGCCCTGGTTGGGCAACTTGTGTAGGAAGGCTTTGTCCCGTTTGGGCTAACATGCCTTGGTTGAGTGGGCCTCCAGCCGATGTGGCCCGCACAAAGTCGCACAACTCCTCATAGTTGCGCTGCATCGTCTGGAGCTGGGTGGTGAGAGCCTGTTGGGTCATCATCATGGTAGCCAGAAAAGCCTTCGATAGTCCTCCTGCTAAAGGAGTCATTGCTACCACCGGAGCTTGGCTGGACTCCCCGACCCCCAGTGCGGGATTCACTAGTGGGATCGTGCATTCCGAGTTCATTGGTGGTTGAGCCGGATATCCGACATCATTAGCATCTCCGAGAAGGGTAGACGGGAGCTGCGAAGTCGAGCGGGTATGATACGGTCCACTGGTCATTGTTCTTCTACCTTGTGGTCGTGGCGATGACTTCTAAGTTTACTGGTAGATCGACACCCACGGGTTGGTCGGTCAGTAAACTCGGGGAAGTTACAGGTAGCCTCAGATTGGTTGACACCCACGGGTCAACAGTTGAAAGCTCTGGTAGGAAGTCTCGAAGACTATCCCACAGACGACGCTAAGTTGTGGGGTTTTTTTTTCATGGAATGGGCGGTTCGAGTGGCAAGCACAACCTAACAAACCAAAAAGTAAAGAGATTGGATTTATGTGGAAAATCCCTTCTCAATGTCGAAGGGAAAAAAACCACGGGGTGGGGCTAAAATGCACTAAACAACCGTCTGGTTACAAATCTCTCACCCTTAACCCAGTTACACCCTGAGAGGACTGGTTACCCAAGATACCGACCTCTGTAATTTTACTCAAGATACCAACCTCTGTAATCTCGGTCAAGATACCGACCACTGCAGTCGCGGTTGTGATACAGACCTCTACAATCTCAGTCTCTCTAGCTCCGCAAAATTCGGGAAGAATCGGACAGCACCTTCACCAGAATTCGATCCCCTCTGCTGAAGGGGTGGGTCCCTTTTATAGCCTCGAGATGACAGTTGGTGCGCGCTCCACGTGGGACGGGTTGATGACGTGCTCCCGCAGAGTACTCAACCATCGGCGTGGTGGGGACGTGGCGCCTGGCTGGCACCCGGTTACTTCGGCTGGGAATCACGGGAGTGTAGACTACACTCCCGTAACCGTCGTTCGCCCGAGATTTCCGGGTTCAACCGTCACGTATTTTGGGGGCCTGATTCTCGGGTATCTTGATCCACTCGAACTGCATCTTCGTGCGCGACCGATCATCAGAGAGGGGGGGTGGACTCCCCCCTCTCTCCAATATAGTGCGCGGCCGACCTCCATGGTGGGGTTGTGGACTCCCCCCTCTCTCTAACATAGTGTGCGGCCGACCATGTGTGTGGGGGGGGGGGGGGGGGAGTTGGACTCCCCCCTCTCCCAATCTTAATGCGCGACCGACCAGGGGGGAGTTGGACTCCCCCTCCCAATCTTAATGCGCGGCTGACCAGGGGGGGAGTTGGACTCCCCCTGCTTTGTTTTAATGCGCGGCCTACCCGCGACAAAATTGCGGCTACCGGTAAGTTCGTCTTCTTCTCCACTTCGTGCATGGCTGACCCGTGACGAAGTTACGGGCCCCGGTAGGTTTGCCTTCTTCTCCGCTTCGCGCGTGGCCGACCCACGACAAAGTTATGGCTTTCTGTAGGTTCGCTTTCTTCTCCTCTTTGTGCATGGCCTACCCGCGATGAGATTGCGGATACTGGTAAGTTCGCGATGAAACCCCCTTCTGGTCCAGTCATCAGGGTACACAGACCTTCCATGCCTAAGAATGTGGAAAAAAATGGTAGAAGTGGTTTTGGCCGCAACAGTACATCTTTATCACAATTGAGCCAAACCTAACTCTACCCACTCGACTTTAGCTCGCAGCTGCTCACTACACAGGTAAAATAGGTTTGTTAAAGTTACTAAAAACTAATGGAAACATAATAAGACCTAACAATCTCCTAATTTGTCGTAGTTTTTAGTGACAAAACAAATATCTCATTATACAAACTACAACATGGGAGCTTCTTATACATCCAATTCTAATAAGCTCGGCCTCTCAGTGTCTCGATGTAAAACCCTAGACTCTAAACAGAGGTAAATAAAAATGGAAATCTATAAATCCTGAAAGAAATAAAAAACACAGGTTAAATCCACTTTTGTTCCTGCAAAACCGATGTCAACCCAAAAGATCATATATGATATTATTTATGCAATAGTAAATAAAGTAAGAATAGCATAAATGATACCAAATGTCTATTTTTAAGAAGGGAACTGACAAGATCTCTAATTAGGTCTAGTCAAAGGCAAACTCCTTCTAAGGGGATTGCCACAGTTTTATGAACCGAGGTTCATATGGAACAATCTTATGAACCGAAGTCCGTAAAAAATTTGTGGAACGAATCCACCAATCTTATGAAATCCATAAGGATTTTACAAGAATTTTGTCCTCCTTTTTGTCACAAAAGTTATGACAAAAGGTAGAAGAAATGTGCTACTCAGAAGAGAGCACGTAAATGTTCCCTAAATGATAAATCCGTTGAAGCACGGAGGGAACCCTAGCAACCCTAACAGATGTATGCAAAGTGCATAGTAGGGTATTAGTAATAACTCCCCCTCAAGCATAGCTTGAGGTAGGACACCTCCCAACCACCCTTGAGGATGCAACCCTAAGTAGAAATGCACCACTCAAAAACACCCCCTTAAGCACAAAGCTGAAGGTAGGTCACCACCCAACCACCCCATATGTCATATACATATGCTAATTAGTAGCATATACATTATGACATAGGGACTCACTAAAAGATATGGATATACAGCATCGATGACCCAACCCACTCCATGACTCTCTCGAAGATATGCAATAAAATATGAAAGAGAGATGGAGGAGTCAACTTGAAGGACAAAAGCAAGCAATAAACACAATTATGATACGAAGAGAAAGCTTTAAAGGAAATGAGATGCTCTCGAAATATAAGATGGAACACAATGTTTGAATCAAAACCAAAGGATTCAAAACATTGCAAAAACAAAAATAGATCAAAAGACTCAAAAATCTTTTTGAGATTTTATATATGCAAATATTTTTGGGATTTGTAAGAACAAAATACAATTTGTATAACTTCTAAGATACTAAAGACCTAACTAAAGTCATTCAAAGCATAAGAAAAACACCAAGGATAGCTAGTAAGCTCAAAGAATACTTAGGTGCACTAAAGTGGCTATGCAAATTAGAATTAGACAAGTACTAGTCTGGAAAAAAAGAACTAATTTGCAAATAGACTAAAGTATAAATCCATATTTGAGAATAAGCATATAAAACGCATTTCACTTCATTTATGCTTAAAACTAAGTTTCTACCTTAGAACACATCATATGATACAATTTTTGAACCTTGTACCTAATAGGATTCCATTAACGAATACATTGGCCTCTTTTCGAGCTCTTTTTAGTTTCTCTTTTCTTTTACCCCTAGTAAGCCTAAGATAACCATACTCGTGCAAAGAGTAAAGATTGATAATCCCTAACCAGTTGGCTAAGGTTAACATGCTTTGAGATGCCTCTATGAATCTTTTCCTCGAGTAGGTCGTTGAAAAGTCTAGGGTTATGTATGGAGAATCCCATTTAGCAAGGATGTAATCGATAGCTCCAAGCTAGTTAGCTTTGGGTGTCAAACTTATGACTCATCGGGTCATATCCTTGAGATTTCCATAAAAAATATGTTCGAAAGTAAATTCAACTATTAGAGGCAATATGAAAAGATGTGCAAGGATATTAACTTATTATTTGAGCATAAATAAAACTATAATAAATGCTAATGCTATCTAAAGTTTAGTAGTAATCACACTTAGTATATAAATAAAAATTAGCCATTTTTGTAAGAACACGACATGCCTAATTACAAATATTAAGTAAAGTAGCTCATTAAAAGTTTTCACACTAAAAATTCAAAATAAGCTAAGAAGCAAACTCGATTCTTTCAAAAGTTTAAAAAGACTCAAGCTAAACTAAGATCATAGATGTTATCAATTGCAATATAAGAACAAAAATATTAAAGAAAAAATACCGAAATGATATTCAATAAGCTCAAGTTTTATAAAAACAAAAACTATTTACAAAAACAAACTATGCATGCACTTATCTGATGAAAACAAATAAGCATATGTGCAAGACATATGTAAGGGCACACTAACATGGATCGATGTTAGTATTGGATGCAAAATAAGAAGGAAAAGGTATATGATCTAAAAGATTTTCAATATGACAAATTGACCCTTCTTTCCGGACCCATATACTTCTAGTGCACTTCTCACCAAAATAATTGCTAGGAGAAGTAACCTCAAGATTCAAAGGCAAAGGGGAGGGGATGAGCTTGGAGACAAATAACATATTTCTAGGTTTAGGAATGATGTGCCTCAAATGAGGAGGCATGGCTGTTGTGGATAGTCTCCTCAAGCTCTTTACATAAGTTCTACCCCCAAGGCTATAACAAAAGCCTTCAAGATGAGCATTCCTTCCACAGTAAGAATACACATATACCCCCTTGATCTTTTGAGTCTTGGAGGTTAAGGTATGTGAAGTATGGTACGTTCTTATAAATGGAAGGGTGATCAAGCTTGGTTTTGGCAATAATGTGTTTAGCCTTTTTGCCATCATAGCCAATACCACGCTTGTCCTGGACACCCTGTTGACTATTCAAGTATTTCTCTAAATCTTTGGAGGCGTTAAATCTCTGAATAATCAAAGAGGACTCATACAAGGAGTTCCTAAGAAACTCCATTTTCACCAAGGCAACCTTCTTCTCTTATATTTCTACCTTGAGAAATTCATCAAGCCTTTTGGCTTTCACTTCCAAAATAGACTTCTCCTCTATCCAAGACGCCCCTTGGGGATGATTGGCCTCAACGAAACTCACCTTCTCTTGGAGATTAGCATTTTTAGTCTCAAGTTCCAAGACCCGATCACTAGCTTCTGTAACAGCAAGATAAGCTTTGTTTCATTCGATCTCAACAAGAGCTAATTCCTCATTAAGAGAGGTGTTGTTCTTGCTAGTCATGGTGGCCGCTTCTAAGGCTTCGTCACAAAAGACCTTAAGTTCAACAAAGTTCTTTGGAGGTCCCTCTCTATCACTCTCACTACTGCTAGTGTCAATCCAAATGGAGTTAACCTTTTTATTAATAGGAGAGACCATGGAGGTCACAAAAACCGACACATGTGCAAGACCACATTTGGCCAAACCCACACACTCCTCCTCAGAATCCGAATTGACCCACGAAGCCTTCATGGCTTGATCCTGAGAAATCGGAACCTTGGTGGGACATTCCAAAGCAAAATGGCCAAAACCTTGGCATTTGTAGCAATACCTAAAGTTAGGGCTAAACTCTATCCTCTTCTCCTTAGAGGGCTCATCATTCCTAGGTCTTGCCCAAAAGGCCTTCTTGTCACTCCCACTACCACCATATTCTTGAAATCTTGAGGGATCAAAACTCCTAGGGACCTTGTCATGGTCTTGTTCCTTTTGCTAATAGTCCTGGAGTTTACGAGCTAGCAAAGAAATTCCCCCATCATCAAGACTGGGTATATCCACCCCTAAATCATAAGTGGCTTTCATAAAAGGTTTCAAGGCAAAGTCCTTGTCATTCTCAGGCCCTTTAAAATTCATCTCATGGGTTCGAAGATTGCCCACAAGCTCCTTAATAAGGAGCGTGCTCAAGTCCTTCGGCTTTTCAATTGTCGTAACTTTCAGTATGAAGTGATTGAAAAGAGACCGAAGGATTTTGCGAACTACTTTCTTGTTAGAGACTCTCTTGCCAAGGGCAAAAAAATAATTGACAATAACATTAAGCTTGAAATAAAATTCGTCAAATGTCACCTTTTCATTCATAGCAAGGTTTTCAAATTTGGTGGTAAGAAGTTGCAATTTAGCTTTTTTCACCAACGGGGTTCCCTCATGGGTTGTTGTAAGGATATTCCATGCCTCCTTTGATGATTGGGCATTCGAGATCCTCGCAAACTCGTTATCTATGACCTCGGAGTGAATGTCACCTAAACTTCTTTGGTTGCTTGTGCATATTAATTTCTCATCTCTTGACCATACTTTATATGGCTTGAGATCTCCTGACTCAAAAGTGAACAAAAGCCACCCACTACACATACAAATCCAAGTCTCCTCACTCATACCATGAAGGAAGGCTTGCATTTTAACCTTCCAAGGTGCATAGTTGTTACCATCTAACAAATGTGGTCGAGTGATAGCACTCCCTTCTTTTTGTGATTCCATCGCTAGAGGCAAAGACTAAACCACACAAATCCCTAAAGAGAAAATCATAAAAAAGAAACAAAAGCGATCACGATTGCCAAGTTTACAATAACCAAAAATAACCCTAAAGAGAGTTACCCTTCACACAAATACAACTTGTAGAGAACAAGTGATCAAGTGTTAAAGATTGGCAACCTAATGGATCCACTCTAGAAGTGTTAGATCCAACAAAAGTGACCAGCTCTGATACCAATTGAAATTTTTATAGGCTAGTTAATCACCATGTATTAAGAAACCAACTAGATGAAGCTAGTTGACGTGCCCCACAACGGGCAGATGCAAACACGGGTTAGGTTGCCCATGATTCGGAAAGATTATAGCAATGATCACATATATGACGCAAAAGAGCAATTAGTTATTTTTCTAGATGGAAATCCCTAACTGGAGAAAAAACAACCCTCCGACAAAGCCGAGCCTAGGCCGCAATCTAGTATTCCTTACACATTCGCGAAAGTGGAGCAAACACTAATGGTTGCAAAGAGGTTACCTTGGCTGCCCCTGAGCCACGCCCCACTTTGACGGTGAAGTTGGACGTAACCATCCTTCAAAGGGTCTATTTGTAATCCTCTTCGCTCCAATCCGCCTTAGTGTCATAGAGGCCCACCCTACCTTCGATGGTGATGGGTGCTTGTGTAACCGCAATCACTCCAAGTACTCCCACAAGAGCCTTCCACACGACGGTGGTAAAGAAGCAAAGGTTTATGTAGAGGAAATAAAGAAAGAAAATAAAATAAAAGCTTGATCAAGGTTAGTAACAAGGGTAGAAGAAGATCTTGATCTCCAAGGAGATTTCAATCTAACATCTATGAAACCCTAGCACACTAACAAAGATCAAAGCCCCAAAACCCTCAAGTATTAGCAAGGATCCAAATGTTGGATGACACTTTCAATCATAGCATAGCCTTACCCTCTCTTCTATGATCTCAAGGTGTTGGAAGACACTCAAAAAACTATACAAAGGATGAGTGTAACCCCCATGGATATGGAAGTAATAGAAGTTTGAAGAGAGAAGGAGAAGGGGAATGAGAGAGGAGATGTTGTTTAAAGAGATGAATTCACTAAACCTTAAGCCTTCTTCTAATTCCTCACTAAACCCAAAAACTCATTAGCTGTAATAGAGGGTAGGGGTGGGTTATTTATAGCCCACGGGAGCCCTTAGGTGGGTGACTAAGACCAAACAAGAGATCTTTATCTCTAAGGTCTGTTTCAACCAAGTCGTGCGCGCGATCATATAGTTGTGCGCATGACCAACACATGGCAAAAGAGGATTGGTTGAGCCTACCGACTTAACCATTTTAGTAGGTTATAAATCGAGTCGTGCGCACGACTTTCTAACGTGTCATTGTGCCATAGGACCATCTCATGTGGGGCATAAGGTGGATATCAAATAGAGCACAACCGATTTGGATCGTGCGCACGACCTTGAAAAGTCGTGCACATGACTTTTAGTTTAGCAGACACCATTTTGTGCTGAAATTCTGAGTGCTGAAAAAACTAAGGCAAAGTCGTGCGCACGATTTTAAAAGTAGTGTGCATGGCTTTAGTCTGGCAAACACCCTTGTTCACCAAAGGCTAAGGCATAGACTGCATAGTTGTGCGTATAACTAGCCAACTATGCACACACTAATTTTAATGCTTCGGCCCTTGCTCTGAATGAAGTAATCGAAGAATTCTAACATACCCATGTGGTCATTCCTAGCATAACGATGCCCATGCATTTTGATTTTAAAGGCTTAGAAATGAACGTGCATCCATCGACTTAACCAACGAATCAATCGATCGAAAAAGTGTGCGAGGGTGTGCGATAGCTAGTCATGCACCCTAAAACCCTACATAAAAAAAGTAAAGTCTATTCCCAAAGAGTTAGAGTTATACCTTCCATGCCTAAGTATATGGAAAAGGATGGTATGAGTGGTCTTGGCTGTAATGATACATCTTTATCATAATTGAGCTAACCCTAACTCTACCCTCCCGATTTTAGCTCGTAGTTACTCACTACATCGGTAAAATAGGTTTGTTAAAGTCACTAAAAATTAAGGACAATATAAGAAGACCTAATAGTCATCACCAGGCACAGTGTCTGTACCCGTATGGAACTAACAAGATGCACAGATCGGTGAACAGACACCGGTGCACTAAGCCGTATTTCTGCTTAAGGCAAAATGGTTCTAAACCCTGAGGAAACCACGACTGGTGGGTTAACCAGTTGTGTGATGTTTTGATGCACCAATGTGTGAGGGTTCAGTTACGTGACCTAAAACCACGGTGTGCTGGGTTATCCGGTTAGCATCGCATCAACTTGCCATTCCTACAGGCTATCCACACCCCTAACAGAAAGGTACATTCCTTGGTCTAACTTATATTGTATTGAACCCAGGCCTAGTGGTCACTAGTTAGACTTTTGATCGGATCCGGTTACTCGGCAGTATAATCGGAGGTACGACGTGTGTAGTCAACTTGGAAGAAACTGAGTCATATAATCACTCGAGTTTAACGGTGTTCTCCACCGCTCGAGTCATGTCATGGCACCAAGTGGAGGGATATCGTGTTTACCACTACTAAGCAGAGAGTAGGGATATACGAGAGAACATAGAACATCTAGGTGAATTAGAGTGTAGCCTGTATCGTACTCTGGGTAGTTATGCAGGTTAGCTCGGGCTCAGAGGGTTGATGATACTCTCGGGTAGTGTGTCGATCGAGTTTGATTTGGAAGTCATGAAACTCTACTACGCTCCGTGTGTGCATCGCACTAGTGCACTATGGATGTGTATATGAGTGTGTGTGGTAAGGGATAACCTCAGAGTAATACAGAGATACATGTAGCCATCCCCCTACGTTAGTGGGCTTCGCTACACGGGTGTGATGCACTGGTTCGTGTTGCAAGTTTAGTTCACTAGGGGCACCCTAGGTGTTTACTAAGGGCACACGGTAATAGTGAAATCACTAGTCATAACCCACGTAGGTGCGCCATGCAGTTCCGAAGCGAGAGGGGCAACTAACTAGAGGTATGGGGGAATTTAGGGAACCAAAATACCACTATACAATAGGTTAGTCATCCCTAGCAAGTAGGAGACACACATGGCCGCCCCTAGCTTCTAGGAGTTGCTAACTAGCTTCAAGGGCAGGGGGCCAGTTTTTCTTCAAGAGGTTTGACTAAAGGGCCGGCCATATATGGCATGTGTGTGGCTGGCCTAATGGCTTGCGCAAGGAGGGAGACAAGTTAGGGGGCCAGCCCTAGCTTCTTGCACTTGCAAGACTAGGGGAACTGGCCTCTATTAAGAAGTAAGGGGAAAGGGGGGTCGACCTCTAGTGCTTGCACTAGCCCCCTCTCTTCTTCGCTCTCTCGTCTCTCGTCTCTCTCTTTCTCTCTCTCCCTCTCTCTCTCTCTCTCTCTCTCTCTCTCTCCCCCTCTCTCTCTCTCGTGTGCGTGCGGGGTTTGGACTTCGCCATCGGCATCCTTTCATGGTAATTCGTAGATGGAAAATGATAGTTTTTTGGAGGCACCGAAGATCCAGGCACGACGTGCCATGTATCGTATGAAATCAGATGAATAAAGAAGGCTTCATCCTCTTGCGTACTGTCGGTTTCTTTATGGGCGATCTTTTGTCTCCATTGACAAAGAAGACACTTCTTTGTGGTTAAAAGATCCGTACGATGGTATGCAAAATTTTAACACGTAGATTTGAATTGTATGCATATTAGATATTCACATGCCAGATTGACTTTAAGGTATTCGATTCACGTGCACGTATATGTAGATTAATTTCAATGAAAGTTTTAATCGTGTAACGTATACCACACATGGTCTTTTGATCAATAAATCACTTCCGTTGCAGGTCTCTATCATAGGATTTTTTCAACAGAAGATTGGTTTGGGATTACATCTTGGCTTGTTCAAATGAGGATCAAAGAGATTAAAGACGACGGATCTAGAGGAGCATGTCACTATTTTTTTGATTCTCGTATCTTTATTCTTGGTGAATCTTCTCATCGTTCTTGGTACATTGTGAATCTCTTTGTAATTCCCATAAGCCTCTTATTGTTGGTGTTTATAGAAAAAGATCCCCTGCTCCTTCGTTTGTGGATTAGCGCTGATTTAGGTAAACCACATTAGATATGTGTATGATATGTGCATATTTTCTTCCGTTTATGTATTTCCGTCGTAGCATATTTGTTTTGTAACGTGGTAGATCTCTAGTTCTAACCCTTGGTTGGTGATCCGTTTTTTGCTGGGGTGAACCTAAATTCACAACAAATCAACTTTGATAAATCCAAAATATTATTCAGTGAAAATCACCAACAAAAGATGAGGGAGTCATTAGCTGAGGCTATAAAGATGTAGCTGATGGGGAAAATAAAGAAAGTATTCGGGCTCACCTTTATTTTTGGGTAGATCGAAGGCCTCTATATTGATCAATGCATCTTTGGCCTCCATCCCGCCCTATTTTATGGCTTCTTTTCTCCTCCCAGAGAAATTTACTTACTCACTGAATACTCTAATGATAGATTTTTGGTGAGGTTTTGAAACCAACCAGAATTATCTTTATATCAAATCTTGAAAGTATTTCAACTGCCCAAATATCATGGTGGATTGAGGATTCAGAATTTAGAGATAGTCAATAAATCTTTCTTCATGAAATTGGGATGACGATTTCTAACTGCTCTTAATGTCTGGTGTGCTCAAATTCTTAAAATCAAGTACCTCCAAAATAAAACTTTCTAGGATGGAACTGTACATACTTATCAATATTTCTTGTGGAAGAGTTTGCTGACGATCAGAAATTCACTAAGAAAATTTGTTTGTTGGAGGGTGGAGACTGACGATAATATTCAGTGTTAATTTGTTGAACCATGGATCCCGGCCAATGATGTTTCCTGATTCAACCTCCGACTGTTGTTACTTCTAGTATTATTCAAAACTTGATAGTTATTGATCTCAAAGATTGAAATTTGGAAACTTGGTGCATTCAGGTGATGCTTGGTCTTGGGTTTGATGATAATATCCGGCGTCGTATCACTGCCATCCGATTTCTCTTCAAATGAAGAAGTGGTTAAGTTGATATGGTGTAAAACTTCTACTAGGCAATTTTCTTTAAGATTGACTTATCGTCAGCCGCTGGAGAACTTCTATGAACACCATTTTGTATTTAGGTCACATGCAAACAGTTTTCAATGGAAGAAAATATGAAAAGCCAATGAGTTCTATATTGATTTTGATTGTTTTTCATCTCCTATCTTTGCAACACAATTATTCTTTCTTCTATGATGTTTTACTTATGATAAACCTTTTGATCTTTTACGTTTATTATGTATTCATTGCAAACAAAATATTTTTGAAGATCCATTGCATGCTTTGGTTTTTGACGCCCTTTTCATCCAACTATAAAATTGTTTTTAACAATCTTTTTAATCATTAATTTGATTATCGTTGCTTATCTTGAATCATCATCGTGTTTCAATTTTTAATCCGGTTTTTGAGTTTCTTCTTTTTCTTGTTGCATCTTGCATCTCTCTTGTTATTTACGAAGAACACACACACCACCGGTGTGACTCAATCTTCTTGCGGGAAATCTAGTGTTTGATATCATTGCGGCGAACTGAACCACGCGCAAATTTGATGATGGAAGACTCCTATGGACTCAAGTGTAGCGGATGATCAAGAGTTAAGTAAAGGAGGTGCCACGAAGTAGGATTGTCGCGGTGGTTGCAGATCACTAGTGCCAAGCCTGTGGGGTGGGTTGTGAAATATTGCTTGCTTCAAGGGTAATACACTTTGTCTCTTGTATGTGATTCCTTTGTTCACTATTACCAAATTGTTACTCTAACTTGCTGAATTGATACTTGAGAGGTAAAATATTTTTTTAAAGTAATTATGATCGAGGGATAAATTGGGTATTTTAAAAAATTAGTTACCGATAATGTTTTATTATAATACAAGGTCAGTTAGAAGGGCCTTAGATTATAATCCTATAAAAAATTTGAGGGACCCATTACTGGTTCCGGCTATTTACAACATTGAGTTTACTAGGGGTAACACATTTACGAAAAAAAGAAACCCTATCCTAACCTTTCGCCATGGACGAGTAAAACTTAGATTTGTCGCCGCCTCCGACTACGCCGTGCAGGACGCCGCCCACCTTCGTCGATCGCATCCGCTAGCCCCATGAAACCCACCACCTACTCCTCCTCCTCCTCCTCTTCTTCCTCCTTCCTCGTTTCTTCCTTCTCTTTCTCCTTCTTCCTCCAATTGCACTTGGCGAATGCAGGCTGGATTCCTAAACTGTGCACTCGGTCATGCGATGCCGAGTGCAACTACAACCTATTCGGTCATGTGCACTCGGCCAGGCGATGCCGAGTGCAGCTACAACCCATTCGACAATCGGAGGTTGAGTGTTCAATCATGACCTAATGAGTTGTAGTTGCACTCGGCATCGCATGACTGAGTGCACACTTTAGGTACTCAGCATGCAATCGTCGAGTGCAGTCGGAAGAAGGAAGGGGAGGAGGAGGACGAACGAGGGAGAAGGAGAAGGAAGGAGGAAGAAGATGGGGGAGAAAGAGGAAGAAGGCGTAGGTGGACGTAGCAGTGGCGGTGGCTTAGACGAGACTCGCGACGAAGGATAGATGGTAGCGAACCGGTGACGATTTGCAAGATGAGGTGTATGGTCCGACGATGACCTATATGGTAGGTGGCGACAACCACGATAGCAAACGGTGATTTGCACCATATATTACCGGGGGCAAAGCAATTATAGAAGCTGCTCTTGGTAATACGTAGCTGCCTTTTGACAATTGTGCTGCCACTAGTAACCTCTGTGCTGTAAAAAGCCGGGCCGCCGTTACCGGAGATTCCGAATCCGAGATAACGTGGGGACATCCGTCGCAGTCAGCATTTTATTCCCGTTCTATCACTACGATTATTTTAGGTAGCGGGTACATTTTGGGAAGGCACGATCCTGATCGTATCATCGTAGTTATCGTCATACTCCCGGTTGTTGGACGGCTTAGGTGATAGGGACTCCGCTGAGTCCCGTCAATCCAGGTTCTGCTCGTGTCGGTCCAGGTCTTCCGATAATACCTCCAAGAACGAGGGTATTCTCGGAACATCCAGGAAAGTACAGAGCAGTGCTATAAATCGCAGGGAGAGAACGATTCGCGCTCCTCCACCCGTCTCTCTCTCTCTCCTCTGCTGGAAAGTCCTCGTTTTCCGAACCCTAAAGCTCTCTCCTGCTCCATCGCCTGGCAATCGCAGCGAAACCTAAAGCTGATCTGGATCTGTGAGAAGAGGCGAGGGATCCGTAGTGTGGGCATCAGATCTGATCGCGCAGCAGGAAAGGGTTTGATCCGCAAACCCGCAGAAATGGCGTCGGAATCATAACCCCCGCGGTTTCTTGACGGCATCGGCTTCTTCACGATCGGGAGGCGTTCTTGGCGTTGGATCGCTTGAGGTAGGTGCATTTGCTGCCATTTTGGTTTGTTTTTTCTCTTTTCGATTTTTGAGGGTTTTTTTGTCTGGATCGTCGGTTTCTGGAAGACATAGGGTGGAATTGAATAGATTACGGTTAGGAACGAGTACGATCTGGAGCTGTTCCTTGTCCCCTTTCCTTGTTGAAGAACGAGGGTAATCTCATTTTGGTTACAGAATTTTTAACAGATCTGTATCTTTTTTTCGGTTAATACGGGATCTTTTATGCCTTTTGGGTTTTTTTTCAATATATGGAATTTCAGTTAATGGGCTGGTTTGATTCCTTGCCATTGCCCCTTGAATCATCACGAAATGAAATTAACTGGATTTGAAAAAAAAACCCTGATCCCTTCTAGTCTCTGTGTAGGTTTTGGTGAATTTATGATCATTGGTCAAAACATGATCAGTTTTCTATAACGGGATTTGAAAAAAATGTTTTTTTTTTTGGTGTGTGTGTGGATATCAGGACTTTTCCTTTCCCTAAGATTGGATTTGGTAATTTGTGATACAAGGCGGACCTATTGGCGCCATTCATACGTTCCAAATGAAAGATGAGCGCCGTTTCACTGGATGTTGTAGGAGAACACAGATGGCAACTTAGATGGGATGGGCTATCGATCTCGGCTGCTTTCTATGATTTATTCTCTCCGAGGATAGAAAGGCAAGGGATTTTCTTTGGAGCACCGATTTGTGTCTGGAATCATTTGGGCACCCAAATGTCTGCATTGGGGGAGTATTTATGACTTCTGGGCAGCCACTGCTTGAAGATTCTTCATCCCTGGTGCCGCAGTCCTTTGCCTCGTTGAGCTGCCTCTGTCCATCTGCTTCCTTTGCTTCTTCCACTTTTGAAGATGGCCGTAGTCTCGTAACAGACGGAGAAGTCGTCCCTGCTGAGGATAAGGATTTTATGCTGAGACATATAGAGGGCTCTGACCTCACCGCATCCACGGACCAGTTTCAGTTGGCAGAACCACCATTGTTCCAGCAGTTCCTGCTGGAATGCCCTCCTCAAGAGGGGAAGCAGCTGGTGTCCTGGGGTGCTATGGATCGGCAGGGCTTTCCATCATCGCTTGAGATCTCTGTGAGTTCTGCCCGGCAAGAAAAGGTGAACAAGTCTCAGAGAATCCGCCACAAGAGCGTGCAGTTTGAGGACCCATTTTCATTGGAGGATGACCCGAGAGTGATATACATCAATGACCTGAGGAGGACGAATGACAAGTATGAGTTCACAGGGAATGAGATCCGAACCAGTAAATACACTGTAATTACGTTCCTGCCCAAGAATCTGTTTATCCAATTTCACCGAGTAGCTTATTTGTATTTCTTGGCCATTGCTGCCCTGAACCAGCTTCCTCCTCTCGCTGTCTTTGGGAGAACAGTCTCTCTCTTCCCCCTCCTCTTTGTGCTTGTTGTCACTGCTATCAAAGATGGTTATGAAGATTGGCGGAGACACAGATCTGATCGGAATGAGAACAATAGGGAAGCACTTGTTCTCCAAGATGGTCAGTTTCGAATGAAGAAATGGAAAAAAATACGGGCTGCAGAGGTGGTAAAAATCCATGCTGATGAAGCTCTCCCCTGTGACATGGTTTTGTTAGGGTCTAGTGATCCAAATGGAATAGCATATATTCAGACGATGAATTTAGATGGCGAGTCGAACTTAAAGACGAGATACGCACGTCACGAAACTGCGTCCATGGTTTTAGATGGGGGTTCACATTTAGGGCTGGTTAGATGCGAGCAGCCCAATAGGAATATCTACGAGTTTACAGCCACTATGGAATACAATGGGCAGAGGATTCCGCTTGGCCAGTCGAACATTGTCTTACGTGGCTGCCAGCTCAAAAACACAGAATGGATTGTTGGGGTCGTGGTGTATGCTGGTCAGGAAACAAAAGCAATGATGAATAGTGCGGTGTCGCCTTCGAAAAGGAGCAAACTGGAAAGCTACATGAACAGGGAAACCTTGTGGCTATCCGTCTTTCTTTTTGTCATGTGTGCAGTTGTGGCTACTGGAATGGGGTTGTGGCTTGACCGTCACAGTCATCAGCTTGATATTCTACCTTATTATAGGAAGAGATACTTCACAAATGGCCGAGAGAATGGAAAGCGTTACAAATATTATGGGATCCCAATGGAGATTTTTTTCTCATTCTTGAGCTCTATTATAGTCTTCCAAATTATGATACCTATATCCCTATATATTACGATGGAGCTCGTCCGGCTGGGACAGTCGTACTTTATGATCGAGGATGCACAGATGTTTGATAGTAGTTCTAACTCAAGGTTCCAGTGCAGATCACTGAATATTAATGAAGATTTAGGTCAGATACGATATATATTCTCGGATAAGACAGGTACTCTTACTGAGAATAAGATGGAGTTTCAGAGAGCCAGTGTGTACGGGAAGGATTATGGGAGCTCTTCGCACGTGACTAGTCCTCCATCACAGGAAGGAAGCATTGCAGGTATGTATCTTCACATGCCTACATAAATGCATATATGTATAAGCATTACTATTAATAAGGAATACATTTCCCATAACCAGTGGAAAAACTGTTAGGGGTCATTGAATAACATTGGCTTGTGCTATAAGATTATAACAACATGGGCTTGAAAATGCCCTGGCCCATTCCCTTTTTCTTATAACTTACAAATAAATAAAAGAAGAATTGACCCACCTGATCTCTTTATTTCTGCAAGTTCTCTAACCAAGTGGGAAAACTAAGTAATTGTTCCTCTTTCCGTGATCTTTCACACATTCTCTCCTAGTTGCAAAGCACAGGGCTATAAGTTGCACCATTTTCATATTTGGTATGAATCAGACTACCCCTTGCTGCCTCGATTAGCCATCTCCTGTTGCTGTTTTTCAACGCATCATGCATCTGGTCCCTGCACTCACAACCTACTTGCTTGAAACAGAAATAGAACTGCTTGCCTGTGACAACTGCCACCGCTCCTCTTCCTTAGCCACAACCAGCTCCACCAGAAGCACTGCAATCTGACCGGCTGTAATCGGCTAGCTTCGCAGAACAGAGCAACTGCAGCCAGCTCCTACAGTTCATTGTGGTGGCGGTTGTCGTGACTTCTAGGCTTGTCTTTATATTTGTGAACTACTCGGGTTGTCTTCTCCTGTGATATAGCAGCTTTGGGTGGATTTCATTACCATGTCTTGGCTCTATGTCCTCCCATAGTTATGGTTGTAATGGCTTGAACTAGGGAACTCTCTAAGAAAGGGTTGAAATTCAATGGATCAATATTGGGATAGACTTCTATTGTACTCTTCATACGGATACCCATTGCACAATGATTTTTTGGCGGCACACCTTGACAATCGACTTGAGCTAGAGGTTGGAGAGATCTCCTTCGCTTTCGTTTTTGGCTCCGCCTCGGCAGCCTTCACGGTGTATCAGAGTTCGTATTTTGAGAGGCCTCCACTTCCTCCTCTTCCGGCTCCAAACGCATTCACAACAATCAATTGCCTTTCTATTTCATAGCTAGGGTATGAGAGAGGGCCTACCTTACGTTCACGAGTTTCCGGCTCCTTTCCACTTCAGATCTAGGGTATGAGAGAGGCTTCACCTCCTCCAGTTTTTTGCTCCAGGCTCCTAATTTCTTCTTTGTTCGTGTTAATGCCCTTATAGGGTTTTTTAGTCGGCCCCTGTGCCAGATCCTCTAGGAGAGTTTTTTCGGTGTCAATGGATGTGTGGTAGATTTTTGTCTTGATTGTTCCAGAGTGTTTCGGAGATCATCGGCAGACGAGGTTGCACGCACCACCTATTCAGTATAGGGCCACAATGACCCTTGCGCTTGCATGTGTTTGGCTTCACTTCGTGCCTTGCATGCGCTGCACCCCGCGGGCCTTGCACGCTTGTGCCTTTACATTTATTCCTCCTTCCAGCCACACGACCCACACTTCACTTCTTGCTCCCCTACATGTTTGATTTTACTTCGCTTATCGGTACCAGTGAATGGATTGGTTGACCTACCTTTTCCTCCTTGGCCTTGGACCTTCCTTTATCAACGAAAAGAGGATATAAAACATTATCATCAGCGGGCAAGTAAATTGGTGCAACTAGATATTTGAATGGGGCTGTAATTACAATGTTCTTGCTCGGTTACTCATAAAAACAAAGACAACTTTCCATGGGCATAACTTGAAATCCAACTATCTTATGGAAGTGTTAGGTTCATCGAACATGTTAGTTAATTAGTTTAGTCAAAATTTTCATTGTCCTTAAGTAGTGTGGTGGGTTTAGGATGCAAATATTCTTTTTTTGTTTATTCCCTGTAGTAATTCCAGTTCAAGGGATATGATTCATTTGGGCTCCGTTTGGTTCGAAGTATCCAGTGCAGTAAGTCGCTTTGAGGTAAGTATTCAGAATACCGTGTTTGACTTACCGCTTTTGTTTTGAAGTATCTGGTGCAGTAAGTCGATTTGGTGTCTCTCAGATACCTCATAACTGAGGTAACTCAATACCGCAAAATGAGCGGTAAGGCGAATACCTCGAATCCAGAATACGTGGTAACCATAATACCTCACATGATACTTCGAACCAAACGGAGCCTTGTTAAATCAATATTCTAGGTTTCACTATGTATGGAAGGTTAAGTCCATCTCCAAAGAGATTGAAAGTGATAAATGGAAGTTGTAATTTATTTTCTGGTTTTCCCCTTTATTTCATGCTTACTCAATGCCTCAATATAGGTTTTCATGGACTATTGTATCTACTCCTATGATCCTATGGATTCAGTCAACTCATTCTTTTCCTTCTGATTTCTCAAGATGTGATTGAAAATCATGACTATTTTTAATTTTCATTAGACTAATGAAAGATTCATAAAGTCTACCCTAAAATATGGGAAGTTTTGTTGGTTTTGATTGTCGCCTTGCCATTAATCTGTTAGTTAATGGTGCAGGGATGTGCATATTTTTGCTCCTCTTATATTTGTCGACTCTTCATTCACGTGTATCCTTCTATGCATGTTTGAGGATGTTGATAGCTACTAGTATGGTTCCA
The DNA here is from genome assembly GCA_947650365.1 of Chamaelirium japonicum. Classification (NCBI taxonomy): domain Eukaryota; kingdom Viridiplantae; phylum Streptophyta; class Magnoliopsida; order Liliales; family Melanthiaceae; genus Chamaelirium; species Chamaelirium japonicum. Next base: position 64,338,650 of record OX393552.1, read on the forward strand.
GCATCAAATCTTGGACCTTTCTATAGATCAAAGATAAAGCATATCCATTCTCATTTGACCTTTTATGCTAAAGGTTTATGTATATTAACGAAAGCTTGATTACAATTCATTTAATTGCGCTGTGAATGCTACAACATCACTTGGCTTATATGTGACTTAACATTATCCTTTTCCATATAACTTCGGTAGAAGCATCCATCTGCATGCTGTCAGATCTGGATGTTGGAAGAGATACTTGTATTTGGTCAGTAGATCTGCACTGTTGTATATTATGAGGTAGTTACTTTATCCGCTTTGTCATGCAGCGGCGGTGGGAGAACGGAGGTGGAAGCTGAAGTCCGTAATCAATGTGGATCCTGAACTTGTGGCGCTACTGAACAAAGGAGTAGTTGGCGAAGAAAGAATTGCTGCTCATGAATTTTTTGTCACCTTGGCAGCCTGCAATACTGTCATTCCGATGGTTACTAAAAGTTTGTCTTCTTGTAGTTCAGCCAATGAAGTACATGATGAAATAGACTACCAGGGCGAGTCTCCTGATGAGCAAGCTTTAGTTACTGCAGCTTCTGCTTATGGATACACTCTCATTGAGCGTACATCTGGTCACATTGTTATTGATGTCAATGGTGAGAAGCTAAGGTAGACTGCACTCCCTTCTTTTTCTCTAACATTCATTATGTATGCCATGACTTCTGATGTTTAGGTAAACTAGGGATTTCGGGAACTTCTACTTGTGGTTACCTTACTTTGTTGTTAGACTTAATTTCTGAGAGCTTTGGGTTGATGTTTCTCTTACGAAATTGTTTCCCTTCAAATCAGGTTAGATGTACTTGGTCTGCACGAGTTTGATAGTGTCCGGAAAAGAATGTCGGTGGTGATTAGATTTCCCAACAATGCTGTGAAGGTTCTTGTTAAGGGTGCCGATAGTTCAATGTTCAGTATTCTTGAGCCACTGGCTGACAATGGATGCAAAGGAGCTGTGCCTACCAAAATGAGAGATGCAACACAGAGTCATTTATCTGGCTACTCATCCCAGGGCTTACGCACCCTTGTCATTGCTGCAAGGGATCTTAATGATGCAGAATTTGAAGAATGGCAGATGAAGTATGAAGAAGCTAGCACTTCATTAACTGAGAGGTCTGCAAAGCTCCGTCAAGCGGCTGCTCTTATAGAGTGCAATTTAAATCTCATTGGGGCTACTGGGATTGAAGACAAATTGCAAGAAGGTGTGCCTGAAGCTATAGAATCTCTTCGGCAAGCAGGCATCAAGGTTTGGGTCCTCACAGGTGATAAGCAGGAGACAGCCATTTCAATAGGTCTATCATGCAGACTGCTGACTCAGAATATGCAGCAGATTATTATAAATGGTACTTCAGAGAGTGAGTGCAGGAGGCTTTTGGTTGATGCTAAGACCAGATATGGAATAAAATTAGTAGACTGCAGAAATGGAAACTTGAAGCAAAAGAATTCTGATATTGATTTTCCCGGCACTAATGTTAACAAGAAGACTTCTAATGCATTGATGCCCGAAACAAAATCACAAACTATCAAATATGCTGGAGATGCCTGTGCTATGCCAGAAAGCTATGAAGAGACAGTGGTAGGCCTGGAAAATACTCCACTAGCACTCATAATTGATGGAAACAGTCTTGTATACATCTTAGAAAAAGACCTTGAACAAGAGGTATGAATCTTTTTCTACTTAATATAATTAATTCACATACACATGTTGATCCTTCCTAATATGAGACTTTGCTTCTTTCACATTACAACATTGCTTCTGTTTTCACCTTATTGATGCACATAATTTAGGAAATTTGGCTCTAATAAGGGAATGCTGCGTGACTTCAGCTCTTTGGCTTTAATTTGTGCCACAGAGATGAATGCAATTCTCTCTTATCAAACCTGTCCTACTAGTCTCTTTGTCTAAACCCTTCCCCATAATAGGGATTCTTGGCGGGTTGCTCCATGGTTGCACGAGCTTAAACTATGTAACCAATAAGGTAGGATATTTTTTTGGTTGTATATGGTAGGACTTTCTACTCGCCAACTGGCCCTTAGGTTTCTTGGCGGCTCTCTCTCTTGCCTGTTGCCATGGTTAAGTGTCCAGCACTAGTTTAGAGGGTTGACGTCATGTTGACAGTTAGAGCCTTCTTTATTAGAGTTGTGGTCTGTATGAAATCTCATCTTAATAAGATAAGACTTTGATGGTTTACTTTTGATCTTCTTATTAATATAACTTAGTAATGCCTTTTTATGTTTTTGTAGCTATTCGACTTGGCAACTTCTTGTAAGGTTGTGATTTGCTGTCGGGTTGCGCCTCTGCAAAAAGCTGGAGTAGTTGACATGATCAAAAGCAGGACAAATGACATGACTCTGGCTATTGGTGATGGTGAGTTAATTACTTCAATTTTTTTGGCATGTATTTGTTGATTATAGTAGTTTGATACATGCATAGAATTTACCGTGAATATGCTTTTACACAGTCACCAAGTTCAGGTTCGGCAGTAAGTCGGCGAGGGTAAAACTCGGGAAAGTTTGGGGAAAAAAGGGTAAAAGGTGGGGGGAAAAACGGGTTCGGGTTTTAATAGGTGAGGGTGAAATTTGAAAAAAATAGGTAAGTTCTGGGCTTTCAAAAGTTAAGTTTTTAGCCTACATTTATACAACTAAGGCATTTCTAATGCGTTTTATATAAAGATTATAGGCTAACAACAACAAACTACTAAGTTAATCATGCAACTATGCAAAAGCAAATAAGCAACAAAGTAACAACCTGACAAAGTAACATACTAAGTTACGAACATCATAATAAGTTGATAACGACATCCCAAAAGAAAATATTACAAAACTTAAGATGTCCATTGTCTAATAGCCACTAATCAAAATAAAATAGAAAATAGAAACTAAGCATCCATCATGTCGTTGAGAGCATCCAATGCCAAACTTGCATCATCCTATCTTTCTTCATTCTCTTCTTCCTCCATGAATTCAATGTCATTGGACTCATCATCGGAAGAAAGTTGAATTTCAATGTCATCGGACTCATCATCGATACAGTCACAAAGTTCGGCAAAAAAACATATTTCTTAACCTTTTTTTCATTAATAACGTCAAAAAAAGGGCGAATTTGGTAACTTGTAAATATCGGAAAAAAAAACGGTAACAAATTGGCTACCCCATTAAGTCGCGTTTTAAACGTGTTTTTTTGAAAAAAACACTGAACTTTGTGACTATGCTTTTACAGTTTATTAATCTTATTGACCATTATTCTTTTTAATGGAGCATTATCTTATAATTCAAATTGTATATGGATGCTAAGATTATTTATACATGAGAGAAGACACTAAACTAAGGTTCAACATCCTGCAAATTGTTGTCTGAAGATACTGAACTAGGGTTCAACATCCACTTATCTCCAATAAAATAGACCAATAACTGAATCCAACATGAACTTGGAGAGACATACTAGAAAAGGAAAAAGCGATTAACAACAAAAGAACTTGAATTTTGATGAAACAACAAAAAAGCGAGAGACAACAACAAAAAATTTAAATTTGATGAAATAGTGAAGACTTGTTTTCTTTTGTCAATGGATATATTTATTCTCTAGATATCAGATATGCATGCATATTTTCCAAGAAATATCTATTACTTCAGATAAAGATCAATGAGAAGAGATCTTTCATAATCTAAAATTATGCCAAAAGATCAAAACAAATTATTCTGACATAATATACTTTCATTCTTGCAATAATTATATGTTGGTCATAGGCATTAATATTGCAGACTTGCAGTGGATGCAGACTCATGAGAGTGACATCCTCTCCAACTTTGAAACAGCATGAATTACTGGATCTATGATTTTGAAAGAGTATTGGTGTTGTTTCTCAAGAGTCCGATATCCACTATTCCCAACTAGAATCTGAAAAATTATTGGAAACAAAACACAAATCTGTTTCTGATTCTGACATGCACAGACTGCCTGTGCTGCTATGTAAAATATGTTTCAGTATCAAGTGAGCTGCGCCTATTGTTCTTCTTAGTTATGTTTCCATCTCAGTTGCTCAAGAAACTGAGACGTCTTGAGCGAGTGAGCGTATCACTTTCGCCCTTTTCATGACTTTATTATGGGAAATAACTTTTCCCTTAGCTTGGTGTCTGCTTTTATTCAACCTCTTTTTTTTTTTTTCATGTAGATTGAACTTTGTCCATCTATCCTCTTCTCTACTAATGTAATCTTTGACAGGGGCAAATGATGTCTCCATGATCCAAATGGCAGATGTAGGTGTTGGGATATGTGGTCAGGAAGGTCGTCAAGCCGTGATGGCATCAGATTTTGCCATGGGGCAGTTCCGTTTTCTGAAAAGGTTGCTCCTTGTACACGGTCACTGGAATTATCAGCGCGTTGGCTATTTAGTTTTGTACAACTTCTACCGGAATGCTGTTTTCGTACTGATGTTGTTCTGGTATGCATAATGACCTTAAACATGTGTACCATATTTATTTTTGTGGCGCATTTAATGTCCTTGTTTTTGCCTAGTTTTTATCACCCTTATAAAAAGGTGCTAAACATATTGGAAGATAAATCTGCATTCTCATATGATTTGTCTAGATGTGCTGGAGGTTGTGCTCGAGTTTGTTTAATGTTGCTTCTCTATGTTTAACCTTTCTTTTCCTTTAAGCATTAAGCTTGAGGAGTAAGTGTTGCACAAGCTGTAAATATACACTAGAAAACTAAAAGGAGGCAAAGTCCATAAATTTGCAATTATCTTTGACCGGACGTCGAGAGAAGCCGGATATTTCAGAAGAACAAATCAAGGCCTACGCGAGATGAAGTCGCAAATCGTCTCGAGGCGAAGTCGAGGACGAAAGCTCTTATGCGGAGGCACTAATTTCAGCAAACAAATGTCTGAATTCTTCTTTCTCTATCTTTTTGTAGAATAAGCGTTTCCCAACGGATGCCTTGAATCGAGGGAAAAACAAAGCGGGTGGTAGGGATTTGTTTGGCCAAGAAAGGAAAGGAAAAGAAAGAAGAAGAATTCAGACGTTTGTTTGCTGAAATTCGTGCCTCCACGTGAGAGCTTTCGGGAGAGACTCGCGTCCCCGACCCCGTCGCTTCCTCGACTTCTCCTCGAGACAATCCGCGATTTCGTCTCGCGTAGGTCTTGGTTTGTTCTTTCGAAGGATCCGGCTTCTCTCGACGTCCTATCTTGATCCGTGAGCACGATCATCGGCGCACCCTCGCATCGACTCACGGTGGAAACCCCAAGCATTATCTATCATTTTGTTTATCTTTTTTTCCGCTTGCGCATCGTTTCCTCCCCTTTTCATTGTCTCTGCTCCGCATCGCAGCTGTACACACCCCCGTTTCATCTCTAGTTGATGCTCAATATATACCTAATCATCATATTTGCTATCTTTAGTCCATCGGTAACCCTAACAAGCACCCATACCTTTCTTTTCTATTAAAATCTTATGCATGCATCTCTTTAAAATTTGATATCTATTGCTGCGATTAATATTATTATATTCTAAATTTTGTTTCATGATAATAATTGTATCTTAACTTGTTAGATCTTAATCATTGCTTTATATTGAGTGCATAAGCCTTTAGAACTACGTGAAATAACCTACGTTTGCTATCTTTTGAGTTATTCGGTGCCATATTGATAATTAAACCCTAGTCTGTTGACCAAGGAGAAACCCTAGGGGCTTAAGATTGTAGTGCGCCTTATCGGAGCCTACACCAAACACCTTCCCCCTCCCACCTTCACTGTGAATAATTGTTTGCTAAAGTGTTAGGAAGTGATAGTAGAAGTGGAATAAATTTGGGGACTAAGTGGCAATCAATCTCAATAAGCTTCATCCACTCATGAAAAGCCACCTCAAAACCAATATAGGACATCACATGCCACATACCCTTGATATTGTAATGATAGGCAATGCCTCATTTATAGTTCTTTAGACTCTCCTAGAGGGAAGAAGCTGTTAGTAAAAGTTTGTAGTATTGGTTTATACCATACAAAATTTTGTTGTAGAAACTGGGCCTTATGAAATCGGCAAGATATTCATTTGTGTGTTGTTTGTTGGTCTTTGGTTTAATAGAAATTTTTTTAAACGGACTATCTATAGATCCTCAATGATCAATTTTCTCATGAATCGTGTAGGATCCAATAAGACAAACATTAATTACTTTGGTGTCAATTGGGCAAATACGCCCAGAATGGCTGATTGTATTTACTTATGTTTACTCTTTCACATTGAATAAAAGTGGTAGATGTTTTTTTCAGGGTTCATTTGGAAAACTTGTTTTGATACATTCTTTTCCTTACCTAAAGTAAAGTCTGTACTGTACGACTATAGATCTTGAAATTGTTAAGCTGCAACAAACTAACTGATGTATTCTTGAATCAAAAGAATATTCAATTAATTTATGCTCACATTGGTTTTGAAGAGTGAATTTGAAAATAACTTGACTTTAGCCTATCCAAATAGGTTCATTTTGTTTTATTATTGAGTTATAGTTATCCAATGAAATACCCAAGCCAAACCAAGTTATGGAGTATATACTATTATTGCAATTATCTCAAAAATATAAAAAGTTTTTCTAATAATATATGCGATCATTGGTGAATAGTTAATGATATCACCAATATATTATTACTACCATAGTACCATGTAAATGTCTACACGTCTTTTTAAAGATAACATTTAATAAAATTACTTGAACTCTTTTGAATTTAAGTAAAAAAGGATTCTACAAAAATATTGATAGTTTTTTTATTTATTTTACTTGTTGATAATATACATAACTGTGATATTAGTTGTTATAAGCATGATCTCATATTTACATTTTGTATGTTTTATGAAGGGTTTTGAGTTTCAGCCGAAACCAATCCGTTTCGGCTTGAACTAATCCCGAAACCCTCCAGGTTTCGGGTTTTGAAACTCAACACTCAGAAAAAACAGGACTGAGTTCAGGATAATGTGTATTTCAGCAAGACAATTTGACAACTATATTTACATAAAAAAATTTAAGTAAATGATCTTTATGTTGTCCATTTACTACAAGTTATTTTATGTAAATAAGCAAATACCCCCCATTTGGATTTAATAAAATATCAGAAAAATTAAAATCCAAAGGAATCAAAATGTAATTTTTCATTTCTTATTCAAAATCAGACTTAACAATTTTTGCTAAAAAAGAAAGTTAAGTGGAACAAAATCCTCAAAATATTTTAGATCAGAAAAAATCTCAAAAAATCTAGAAATATAAGATCAACTTAAAAACTCAAAGTCCGATAAAATATTAAAATTTTTTTTTTGAAGAACTATTTTTTCCTCCAAACTTGGCCAAAATTTAGAATCGTGATTTTTTAGTTTTTTGACAAAAAGTTTGGGTAAAGAAAAAGCATGTTCTTTTGAAAACAAGACCAATATGAAGTGGGTACTGGGTGTAATTATATATATATATATATATATATATATATATATCTATATATATGTTAATTTTGTAATTAATTTAAATATAAAAACCAAAACTGAAACCATTGAAACTCCAATCCGAAACTGACCGAAACCGATCCTTAGTGGGCTAACCGAAACCGAAACTACAAACCTTGGTTTTATGACGCCAAATTTTTATGGCATTGCATGTTTTCACTTTATGGATCCGTTATTTTAAGTTGTAAGACATTCAAATGCAGGCATAACCATTATAACTTTTATGTACGATCTGCAGGAGGGATATCTATAGATCGAGGGAACATTAAAGGCCGTCATGATGTCCCTTCTGATATTCAGACTTTTAGGGGTTAAAGTACTTTAGTTCATCTTATAGGGAAATCAGAGTGAGAGGAGAGTTATTGGGCACATTGGAGTTTCACACCAATTCAGACGGTCATTAGCTTGGAGATCATGAATTATTGTTCTATAGCAAAGCTAGAAAATCTTAAGAGAAAGTTGAGGTACTAGCTCATTATGTTGATGCATGGATGACACAACATGTATGATGTACAAATGTGGTTTAGCAAATCCATGATCTAAATCTTCGGGCTCTTGACATTGCTATATAGGCTATTGACAACCCAGGCTTCTGAATATGTTCTGCACCATTTAGACATGGGATTGATTTTACGAAAACCACGTATGCGGTGTATGTGATTTAGGACAATTCACACATGCCGTTGCATATGCGGCTGTGCCGTCGCATATGCAGTTTGTGTTTATAGTTTAGAATGCTAAAACTTTGCAAAAAATTACCAATAAATTAAGATAACAAATTTTTTATATATTTTGTTTCAAATGATTTGTAATGTATGCAATTATGTGGCCACATGTGTGATTGTTTTTTTTTTTTTGGAATATTGGGAATGTTACTAAATTATGAGATCTCATTCATACAAACAGATTCGAGTACATTGCAAAAACATTTGATTCAAGTACATTCATGCAAACTGATTCAAGTACATCACATACTTTTGGGTGCACTTTTTCCAATTTTTGGTTTAGTCTAGCTTAGTGCATATAATGAAATTTTATATACTCTTAATATGTTTGATGTCACCCAATTTCTTTCTTAATTGAGTTGGCATCAGGAACCAAATGAGGTTTTCATCTTTTTGATTGGTCTGGCTAAGAGCCGGTAGCATATCGAGTAATATCCTGAGTCCCGTTACTCTTAACATCTTGGATACCACAACTTTTTTCTCTTGGGCACCTTCTATGCTCATTTTGGTTTTTCTATTACGATAGACGAGGGTAGTAGGTATCAATTAACAAGAAGCAATGGGTGGTATGCCAAGAGTCAAGAAGGGTCTCACAATGTTAGTAGATATAATACCAACTCTTATACAATTATACAGACTAAATAAAAAGGTGGATCCTTGTGCCAAGCCAATGAAGAAGTAAATTTGGTGGAAACCAAAATGTTACGAGTCAAGAAGGTCTCATTATGTGCACATAGGCAGATTAAAGCAGAAGCTGTTTATAAAAGCAGGGGAATGAACTACTAGTATGTGGTTACTTTTGTTGCATCATTGCTGTCGATTATGGGTTCGTGGTGATGTTGTTTCTTTCTAGAAGTTCTCTCCATGTACATCATTATTTTTCCCTTGGATTCCAGGAGTAATCATAGGATTCCTCGGGAGCATGTGTAAGTGTTTGTGTCATGCAATGCATGTAGTGGTGATAAAGCCTTATAAATCAAACACTATCACATTCTTTTTTTGTTGGACTTCTATAGTTGCTGTATTTCCGATCCGGATCCTTAGATCGGGTGGATTTAAGAGGAGATCCCGCAGTAGACGCGAAGATCGTGGCATGTGTGCATGCTTGAAATTATTTAGATGTCCATTAGAAGAACACTGATAAGTCTAAGTAATGATTCTCCGATACCCATATTGGGTACATTTCATATACTGCATGTGGGTAACCCTCTCAACAATTAATATATCCATTAGATGAACACGGTATAAGTTGAAGCATGACTCTTAGATACCCATATCAGAAGGCTATAATTTTTAGTCAGAATCTTGGGCGGTTCTCGAAAAAAGATGGTGAAAAAATTGAGGAAGAGATTGAAAGCTTGGGGAGAGTGGAGAGACCTAGAAAAGTTGAGGGGAGTTAGAATTATTACTATTATTATTATTATTTTTTTGGGGGTATAGTGCAGAAAGGGGTAGGAGGGAAAGGAAAGAAAACAAAATAATATTTTTTTTAACAATGATAATTTTACTTTTTTCCAAAAAAAAAATGATCATAGTTTTGGCTGTTTGACACTGTGCAATCACACAACATGCTGTGTGATCGCATATTCAATCACATGGTGCATTGTGCGACCACATATATAGTGTCCGGATCACATATGTAATACTCGCATGTACAACCAGGTGTTTGTGAGCCGCAATCGTGGATATTGTTCTTGTTGCATATGCGATCGCCATATAAGGTTCGGTTGTTCCTGGACCGCAAAAGCGATCACACACAGTGTCATGGTTACATATGTGATCACAGATATATAATCAGGTGTTCCTGGATCGCATATATAGTTGTGGTCCAAGAACACTCGGCCACATATGTGAGGATATCGTGTGTGACCAAGACACTACATATGCGTACATAACTACAATGCCTGAGAGATATTTAGGTCTGTTGTCGGACAATCTCTATAAGAGGATTACATAATTTGGAAGAAGCTCGAGATTATGCACATTATTTAATTTTTTAGTATGCTTTACTTGAGTTCTCTTCTTCTATATAAGTATTAAAATTAATAGTAGTACTTTTTTATATCGAACCATGTTTAATGTGTTTTTAGCGAGAATGTGTTTATGTAATTAACTTTTGACATTAGTTTAAATTGTAAGTAGATTTTATATAAATGTTAAAACCACAACTATTGGTAATTAGAATGCGATCGAAAGGAATCTAGAACAGTGTTTCCTAAGAATATCTTAATGTGCCTTCAGATTATCTTTCCAGTGCGTGCCGTACTTGACATAAAATGCATGATACAATGTACCACGTCTGGTCCTGGATGACACTGACATTATCAATCATTATCGATAGTAGACAGCTTGGTCCTGTTGACCACTGACCTAATTTGTGTTAGTGTAAGTTCAATATTCACTTGGATTCTCCTTTATTTTTTTGCGATATCAAGAAATTAACCGCTATATATCGTCAACATATTACCAATATTGCCATTTTATCACCAACTGTCGATTTTTTAGCCAAAATTCTGAATTTGTGAAATCCCTGATCTGTGATGAATTGCACAAATACGAAATCACCTTTCCCGTTTTTGAACGGGATGAAGGGGAGGAAATCACCTTCCTTTCTAGGTATCGATCATGGGTTGAATTCCCAATTTGCGAAATCCCCGATCGTGTCTTGCTTTTTAGCCGAAATTCCCTATTGGCAATGAAGCAACATTACATTTTAGGCAGAGAAATCCCCGATGAAGATCAGCCTACTTTTGAAGGGGCTGAAGGGATGAAATCACTTCATTTTTAGGCAGAGCAATGCTCTCGAGTTGGCTTTGTGGTTGGCTATGGGATTTTGGTTGAATAGAATTTAACCAGACCAAATGAAGTGGCATCGCACTTTGCCTTTTGGTCTTGACTGAGTGTGTTTCATTTGTAGGGACTGGGTTACGCATCAACTTTGATGTGATTCAACATGTTTATCATGCATTACCATGAAATTAACCGTAATTGAGTAATTCCATGTAATTATGAAGTTTCATAGGTTTTCATCTAGATGTTTATTATGTTTTAGAGTGTTTGTTAACTTATTGTGATTGTTTAATTCACAGTCTGTATTGGAAAGTGTCTGACAGTTAACAGACTCATATATAGAGCTTGATTTGAGTGTCCCCTAGAATAAATGATTGTTTTTTGTCATAATGGTGTATCCATACTTCATAAAAGGGATATTAAAAAAAATTCTCCCCATAAACTCTTCATTTTCCTATTTTTTCATCTCTTTTACATCTCCCAAAATTGTAGCTATAATGGCAATGAATATGCTATATTCCCTGTTTTTTTCCCCTGGATACTTGGTGCTAATGATGTCGATAACAACAGTTAAAACACTCCTCATAGCATGTAGCATGTGCGCAATACCTGACTGGAAGATGGTTAGGTAAGGGAGCCGTACACAAGCTAGTGATATATATCGTGTAGGATCCTGAATGGGCTCCATTTGTGTTAACTATTTGATGATAGGGTGACATTCAGACTAATTTCAGGAAATAAAAGTATGTCTTATATCAATTTTTGAATTCCAGTAGACTGCTTTTGTGTTGTTATTCAGGACTTCAATGCATACGAATCTGTCAAAAGTAAAAATGTAGTTGGTCATCTATCCGAGATCATTAAACAAATTTCTTCTGTCCTATATATTTTCTTTAACATGGATGATCACTACTTCTGATTATTAGTGTGAACTAATCATTCTAGGAATTTTCATAATCTCGTCTACTGTACCTAGCTACTCTCACAAGGCCACTTAAGGACCCTTCCTGTTGGATTCAATAGTTTTCCAGGCAGCAAGCTCTGGTATCTAGGAAAATACTTTCCATGAGATATTTAATATCAACTTCAAAAGCAGTATGCTTAAACTTCGTATCATCATAACATGTTTTCGTTATGCAGGTATATCTTATGCACTGCATTTTCCACAACCTCTGCTTTGACGGATTGGAGTAGTGTGTTTTATTCTGTCATTTATACATCTGTCCCAACAATAGTAGTGGGTATTCTGGACAAGGACTTAAGTCATAAGACTCTCCTCCGATATCCGAAACTTTATGGAGCAGGGCATAGACAAGAGAGCTACAATTTACATCTATTCTGGATCACAATGATTGATACTTTGTGGCAAAGCCTTGTTCTTTTTTATGTGCCTGTTTTCACCTACAGGAACAGTTCAATTGACATATGGAGTATAGGCAGTCTGTGGACAATTGCAGTTGTTGTGCTGGTAAATGTTCACCTGGCAATGGACATCCGACGCTGGGTATTGATTACTCATATAGCAACCTGGGGGTCAATTATCATAACATATATGTGCATGGTGATATTAGATTCTATACCCGTGTTCCCAAATTACTGGTTAGTGTTACTTTTTAATTGCTAAATATGTATTGTTGTTTAACCCATGTTTGAGTGCTTAAACTTTGGCATTTGGCAGGACGATATACAATTTGGCTAGCTCAAGGACCTATTGGCTCACTATCTTACTTATAATAGTTGTTGCATTGCTTCCTCGTTTTCTTTGCAAAGTGATCTGGCAGATTTTTTGGCCTTCTGATATTCAAATAGCTAGAGAAGCTGAAATATTAAAAAAACTACCCAACCATTTGGGGTCGAGACCTGATCAAGGTTCCAGTTAATCAGTATCTAACTATCTATCATGCTGTGCGACTCATTTAATACGGTTGTGAGGCATGAATTCAGATATTGTATAGCTTTCTTTCGGAGCCTGTTGTTTCCAGTTCTTTTGTAAGTAGTTTTTTTCTTTCGTTTTTTGCAATTCATTGAATTCATTATGATGTGCTACATCGTTTAAGTTATACGTAATGTATACATATAGATGATTTGTTCACTTACTCCTTTCTTGTATAGCTATAATATAACCTCTTTTATTTCTTTCAGTTTAATACCACTTTCATTGTTTATAATATTTGTTCATCTGTGTTTGTTGGATATTTTTGTTTTACCATTTAGTTAAAAGGCAACTTCTTGCTTCATGCCTGCCTCCCATGTACGTTCCTATTTGTTTGCTTCTATATTAGTGTGTTTATAGACATTAATATGCGTATATACATATAAATACATTCATATATTAACACTTAGTTGGTTGACTAACGATATGCTTGTTTGAATGGAATCAAATGTCGACAAATTTCCTACAAAATCACCGAAATGTCTTTTTTTAGGATCCTACATAGAAATTGTGCGAATATTTCGATAGTGTAATTTTTGTCTGACATAAAGAAATGCCAGTCAAAATGACCAATATTTGACCGATCCAAAGTCTGACGATCCTTTTTAACAATGAAAAATCTAAATCCCTTTTTAAGTAGAAACTTTCATTTTTTTTTCTCCATTTTGATTTTTTTGTCATAATATACTGACATTTGAACGAAATCGATTGAAATTTGATCGAAATATGACAAATTTTCACTAAAAAATATATATATATTTTAAATTCAAAATTTCCACTGACATTTGATTGAGATCCGACATTTCCTTTTTTTTGACCAACCGAAAGCGACATTTAAAACCTTGCTTGTGTGGTCTGAGGTCCTTTAGTGCGGTCCATTCTCAATATGAAAGCATAAAATCAATGGGCTCCATGTGGATCACCCTTCATCCAATGATCTCCATAGTTGGGGCGTACACCACAGTTGGCGTACGTATATTATCCGTTCTTATATTTGCAGTCAAAATAAATGAGGCAATGACCCTTCTTTCTCATTTGCGGGGCGAGGTGCAGAGTTCTGACCCTTCTTTCTCATTTGCTGATGCTCTTGATTTGAAATTTGTTTGCTTGGTTTGTAATGTGCTCCTGTTTGCTTAGGGTTTAAGAGTCAACGCCATAGGATAACAAAGAGAAAACTGCCTTGAATTGATGCAGAATGTGTATAGGAAGTCTAATCTACAGCTTAGGATTGGAAATTTGATTCGAAATGAATTTAGATTGCTGTCTTCTGCATACCTGAAATTAGATCCCAGTTGAAATATGTGTTGGACTCAAATGGGAAAAAACTTAATTCCCGATTTCCGAGATGACAGCGGAATAATTAAAATATTTAAGACTAGTGCATGCCCGTGCCTTCGGCACTGCAGCGGGCCGCCTTCGGCGGCAACACACCTGTTGGCACAGCATTGGGTCGCCTTCGGCGGCAAGACCCTCACCGAGCATTACCACTCCCACCTATATTGTCGTATTCGGTGGCAACACATCTGATCGCCTTCGGCAACAAAACACTTTTGGCGGTAACACCAGCCTACAACAGCCCCACCTTGACGGACCGACGACCCCGACACCACCAATAGTAGCCACTATTGGGACATTCACTGGCACATTCAATGAAAAAGTAAACTCATAGGAAGTGTAAGATTCAAAACGTACAACAAAAGTGATCACTCTATCACCAAACAATGGATGTCATTCACAGAGATCACTCAATATCAAAGGATAAAAATAAAAATCACATTCAACCCAAACAAAATCCCAATATTACCAGATACCTCATAAGCTGTTTTTGAAGGTTTACGGCTTACACGACCAAAAATATATCAATATCGATTATCAACAAATTCATTAATTCGTTAAGGGATAAAGATGCAACAAAAACACCATAAAGATTTAGGATTTTTTACAAATTGACCCCTATAATCTAATCTATTTACATATAAATCCCTGTAAAGTTAATATTGACAAATAAACTCCTTAAATCATTGAATGCCCGTGCCGATTGGCATGGACGCCTTCGGCGCGAACCCCCCCCCCCCCCCTCCCTCTTTGGAAATAACAAAAACCATGAAAGATCCTACAACTCAATGAGATAGAGGAAAATGTGTATTTTCTTTAATTAAATTAATAACTAAATGCCTAAAACCAGAAACCCTTTATCCACAATCCCTGAAACCTAAAAAACAAAAAGATATCAATATCGATTATCAACAAATTCATTCATTCATTTGCAAATTCGTTAAGGAATAAAGATGCAACAAAAACACCATAAAGATTTAGGATTTTTTACAAATTGACCCCTATAATCTAATCTATTTACATATAAATCCCTGTAAAGTTAATATTGACAAATAAACTCCTTAAATCATTGAATGCCCGTGCCGATTGGCATGGACGCCTTCGGCGCGAACCGCCCCCCCCCCTCCCTCTTTGGAAATAACAAAAACCATGAAAGATCCTACAACTCAATGAGATAGAGGAAAATGTGTATTTTCTTTAATTAAATTAATAACTAAATGCCTAAAACCAGAAACCCTTAATCCACAATCCCTGAAACCTAAAAAACAAAAAAACAAAAAAGTTAATTTTTGGGGGGGGGGGGTAACATGAAGGTAATAAGTAGCTTCAGTTAGATGTTAAGAAACCCAAAGCCAAATGAGCATAGAAGGAATTTTCAGAAAACTACAAATTTTCGAAACCCTCCATATTTGGAGGCCAAAACCCAAAAATTTGGAGACCCTCCAAATCAGTAATTGCACATAAAAAATAAAGGAATATTTTCAAAATACTACTCCATTTAGTTGTTTTATTAATCTAAAGAAAAAAAAAACTAATTTATCCATTATTTCAATTACTAAAATCGATATATCTTTATTGAACGTGAACTTACAGACATAACTCGAATCTAACTTGGATCTAATCCGAAGAATTCTCACATTGGATAGGTATTTACAGATTTAGGTAAATTATTAAATATGAAAAATCAAAACTATTATCTTATTTTGGATATCTACTAATTGCAGTGGTCTATATATAATATTTGAATGAATTAAGGTGATTGTATGTAAATAGCACTTTGATAAGGAGTTATATATAAATAGAGAAGATTATAGGGGTTGATTTGAAAAAACCCAAAGATTTTTTTGTTCCAACTTACCCTCTAACAAAGATAGAGAATCACATCACTTGATATCACTTGATGTTCGAAATATAAAAATATAGAAAACGTTGCTTGAAAATGTTAATTTACTCTCACACGGTATCTTTAATTGAATCATAATCGATCGGTTTTCTCACCGAGCAGAAAAGAAGAAGCAACAAAAAGACCATAAAGATTTATTTTTTCCTACTTACCCCCAAATAAAGATAGAGATCACATAATACATAAATCATGCATATTAATAGAAAAATGTTACTCTCACATGGTGTCAATAATTGACAGATTATCTCACCGGGTAAAAAAAAGGTGCAACAAAAATACTATAAGTACTCATTTTTTCCTACTTACTCCTACTAAAGATAGAGACCACATCATACATTCACCATATTAATAGAAGAAAATCATTTATTATGGAACAAATATCAGCATGATATTAAATTTCAATAAGTACCATCCGAAAATTGTTACTATACTAAAATATTTTATTGTATAAGAAACAAAAAATGATAGCACATGACTTATATCGGCACACTAAAATACTAACAAAGTGAAAAAATGATTTATATAGATATTTTAAAAAACATAAAGTGAAAGAGAACCGGGTGCGATCGGTGTTGGAAAGTATTGGCGATCGGGGATATCCGGTGTGGTTTCAGTGAAGGGAGCTGCTACTGAAAAAAAAAATCAGTGAGATATCCAGGTTGGGCTGAAAGAATTGCTGAAAAACAAAAATCAATGAAAGGAGGGGGTTGAGAGAGAGAGAAAGTCGGGGTGTGGTCGAGTTTTGAGAGTGATAGAGAGAATTGAGGTATTTGTATGTAATTGCAGGGGTCAATATATAATATTTGAAAGTATTGAGGTGTTTGTATGTAAATATCACTTTGATAGGAAGTTATATATAAATAGAGAAGATTATAGGGGTTGATATATATATATATATGGGTGTTTATATATAGAGAGAGATTTAAAACAAACAGAGCCGAGTGGGGTTTAGAGAGAGAGATGTTTTCTTTAAAAAAAAAACTGAGAGATATAGAGAGAGAAAGAGCTGGGTGGTGGTTTAGATAGAGAGAGAGTTGCAGGTTTGGAGTGGGGGTTGAGAGAGAGAGAGAGAGAGAGAGAGAGAGAGAGAGAGAGAGAGAGAGAGAGAGAGGATTCGGGTTGGAGGTGGGGGTGTGGTTTTAGAGAGTTTTTTTTAAACAAAAAGATCCGGGGTGGTGTTTAGAGAGAGAGAGAGAGAGAGGGTTTGGGTTGGAGGTGGGAGTGGGATTTAGAGAGAGAGTTGCAGGTTCGGGGTGGGGTTTAGAGAGAGAGAGAGGGTTCGGGGTGGAGGTGGGGGTTTAGAGTGAGATTTTTTTAAAAAAAAAACAGAGATAGAGAAAGAGAGGGAGATGGTTCGGGGTGGGGTTCAGAGAGAGAGAGAGATGGTTCGGGGTGGGGTTTAGAGAGAGAGAGAGAGAGAGAGAGAGGGTTCGGGGTGGAGGTGGGGGTTTAGAGTGAGAGATTTAAAAAAAAAACAGAGAGAGAAAGAGAGGGAGATGGTTCGGGGTGGGAAGTAAACAGAGAGGTGGGGAGTTATTTAAAAAAAAACAGAGAGAAAAGAGAGAGATGGTTCAGGGTGTAGGGTGACGGGACGGGGACGTCGTTAGAGAGAGAGAGGGGGGGAGCCGTTCGGGTGGGGGTGGGGGTTTAGAGAGAGAGAGAGAGGTTCGGGATGGGGATCTTTAGGTGGTGTTTAGAGAGTTTTTTTTTGAAAAAAATGAGAGAGATGCCCATTGTCTCCAAAATGTCTCTTAGCTTCTCCCCCTCTGCATGAAAGAAGCCATGGGAGTGGGAAAGTTAGCTGAGCTGGGGCCGGGTTGAGAGAGAGAGAGAGAGAGGAAGAACCGGGAAACGGAGGGGGGGGGTTGAGAGAGAGAGAGGAACCTCTTGCAAGGAGTTCTGGCTGGGGTCGGGCGGCGAGGTCGGAAGACAGAGAGAGACGAATCTGAACCTGCAAAAATGAACACAGTTACAGAGAGAGAGAGAGAGAGAGAGAGAGAGAGAGAGAGAGAGAGAGCATGGCGTGAGAGGGTTCGGGGGGTTAAAAAAAAACAGAGAGAAAGAGGAAGAACTGGGAACCGGGGGGGGGGTTGAGAGAGAGAAAGGAACCTCTTGCAAGGTGTTCGGGCTGGGGTTGGGCGGCGAGGTCGGAAGACAGAGAGACGAATCTGAACCTAGAGAGAGAGCATGGCGTGAGAGGGTTCGGGGGGTTAAAAAAAAACAGAGAGAGAGAGAGAGAGAGGAAGAACTGGGAACCGGGGGGGGGGGGGTTGAGAGAGAGAGAGAGGAACCTCTTGCAAGGTGTTCGGGCTGGGGTTGGGCGGCGAGGTCGGAAGACAGAGAGACGAATCTGAACCTACAAAAATGAAATAAAAATCAGTATAGACATAGAGAGAGAAGAACATGCAAAAGAGAGAGAGAACCTGGGGTGGGCTGGGTCGGGTTGAGAGAGAGAGAGAGAGAGAGGAACGTCGCCCCGGTGGCGGGTGTAGGGGGACGGCAAGTCGGAGAAGAGAGAGGAGATGAATGGGGGGGGGGATGTGAGATCGTGCAGGGTGGTTGTTAGCGTGGTGAGGGGGGGGGGGAGATCGTGTGTTGTCAGCGTGGCAGAGTTTTGAGGGATTTGATATTTTTGCGGGATTTAGGGGATTTTTT
The DNA here is from genome assembly GCA_947650365.1 of Chamaelirium japonicum. NCBI lineage: Eukaryota > Viridiplantae > Streptophyta > Magnoliopsida > Liliales > Melanthiaceae > Chamaelirium > Chamaelirium japonicum. The sequence continues at coordinate 64,357,491 of OX393552.1, forward strand.
GATCCATTTGATTTGAGAGGTGATTGAGAGTGTTTGACACATACAATTAGATCGGATGGAGGTTGATACGTACAGATAGATCGGATGGACAACTTGTCTCCAAAAGTTGTCTAGTCAGCACAAAAGCGCCGTAACATGTTATATAGATAAATATTTCTCGCTATCACGATCGTTAACGCACTAATGTTATTTCTGACATTGTTTTAAAACTCGTCTCGGCTCGTCCATCAACTCAGACCGGTAACAACTTTGTAAAAAACTCGGTCGATTCGGTCCGAAATTCGGTTAACTCGCTTCAAAACTCGTCTGAGTTACATTTTTCATCAATTTATTTATACAATTATATAAACATTCCAATATTTGTATAATATATCGATAATATTTGATTCTTTTTTTGCGAATATAATATTTGATTTTATGCTATATAAAATTATGTAATAAATATTAGCAACTTTTTTTTTTTATGTATCGATTTTTTAGGTAAACACTCGGTCGAGTTTTGATCGAGTTTTCTAGTCGACTATACTCGGGATGGTTTCGAGTCGAGTCGAGTTTTTGGGTTTTAAAACACTGGTTTTTGAATCAACACACTAATTATGCTAAATCTTGAAGCTTTAATGCTAAATTAAGTAAATCACTTACGTCAACCGGGTCGAAGTTTCACTCTGCTTATTGCCGAGGATTTCTTGTTGAATACTGATGAACATCTATGAAGCACGGACACTTCTTAGAGGGCCTCGTGTCCGTGTCGGACACGTGTCGGACACGGACACAGCCCAGACACGTCTCCGAAGTGTCCTGGTTTTTTTTTTTTGTCAAGGACACTGCCGGACACGGCTGAGACACGGCCAGGACACGGCAGGGACACGGCACATCCGTTGTTTGCATGCGATCGGGCATGAATTGGATGATTTGTTTGGGGCTTGGTGTAATGGACAGTTGTGATTAAGATTTGGCTTTAACTTATATTCTCTAAGGCTATAACATCATATGATATAATTAATAGGGTTTTTCTTACAAATATTAAGTTAATTTTTTAGTAATAATTTTAGAACTTCATAGATTTTGTGGACTTTATCAGACGGTTGTCATTACCCTTATGACCTCTAGTGAGGATCCCATAGTACCAAATCCGACCCCATAGTAAATAAACTTCATTTTTCCCCCTTCAATTCAGATTTGATTAGATTAAATCATTGAAATTACCAAATGAGGAAATTTAGTAGTTGTCAAATTGGGGTATTGTGCTACCATTAAAATTTCTTAAACATAACCATAAAGTAATTTCCCATCTTGTTGGAGCATGCTTTATGAATTATTCTTCAAAGTCAAGTATCCCTATGTAGTATTCATGTATTATATATTAATATATTATTTATGTAAGATTATAAATATTAATTGCCGTGTCCTAGCCGTGTCGTGTCCTTTATTTTTGAGGAAATGCCGTGTCGCCATGTCCGTGTCGTGTCGCCGTACCCGTGTCTGTGCTTCATAGATGAACGTCGATGAAGGCTTGAAGAACTTCTGTACATCCGTGAAGATCTCTGATTGAACTTTTTAGTGAAATTTCAATTCAGGAGAGTGGAGACAAGCCTGAAAGTCATACTCCAAATCGTTACGAGTGACTCTAAGTCATGAAATTGTTGGACTTCCTTTTTAAGAGATTTCCCTCACTATACTTTCTTTCTTATCAAAGGTTTCTTGTGCATTGAATATTAAGGTAACCTTTAGGAGATTTTCCTCACTATACTTTCTTTCTGACCAAAGGTTTCTTGTGCATTGAATATTGAGCTAGCCCCTCTACTTATAGAGTCTAAGAGTGGAGTAAAACCTCACTAGGCAATATGGGACTAACCGCATGTACCCATAGGGAAAATTATGCAACTTGCCCCTTTTGACCAATGCTTCTTGTGTTATGAAATTCTTGGCCACTACACCGATAACAAGTGAATTACACAATTTCTTACCCCTCCGAATTCATGCATGGCAAGTGTTGAATTTTTTGATTCACACGAACACAAGTGGATCTTTATGCTCGCCACCCATTTTATTAAAGGGCATCAACATTTTGAACGTGTCAATTTTTGAAGGAGTTACCCCATCATCGAGATCCACCAACTTGTGTAGAAGCTTGGTGAGGATTTCATCTGGTTGACTACCTAAAAATCTTTGCAGATGTGATCGACCTTATGATAAAACATGATTGCTCAACATAAGTTTCATGCCAAAATGTAGGAAAATCAAATAAATAGACATTTGATACCAAACTAATGTAGGATATTGAGATATTCTAAGATATAGAGGTTTGGTACAAAAAAGTGAGGAAGGATAATCAAAGGGAGCTGGTTCTTGATGCAAGAGGAAAGGACTGGGTAAGATTCATGATTAATTGCAACCTAGGAAGCATCAATATGGATACGGGGATACAGATGCATGGATACAGATATGGCGATACATGAATTTTTGAAAACCTAGGATACGCGGTACGACAGGGATACGTATGTAATTTATTATATATATAATTACATATAATATTTTTGTGATAGAATATGAATAGTGAATAGTTTGAAAATTGAATATGACCATGTTCATCATTCATTATATGATTTACATCCAATACAAAAAAAAAATTACAAAGCTAGTGTCACATTCATTCATTACGAAAAAGTAACGCTAACAACATTATGCAAGTGTCACATTCATCGTCTATTACATAATGCTAGCAAAAAACATTAATATTCATCATCTAATACAAAATACAAAGTTAATGTCACATGCATCATGCAAAAAACAAAACATATAAATGATATCATTAAGTAAATGATTATGTATGGAATTTAGACTCATATCCGAAGTTTCGATCGGATTCGGGTCGGGTTTTCGAATTTTGGACTACATAGTCATCCATACGTATCCCCGGTGTATCGGTCCCGTATCTCCAGCGTATCCCGTATCCCCAGCGTATCGGTCCCGTATCCCCTACGTATCGGTCCCGTATCCCCTACGTATCAGATTTTTTTTTAAAAATCCCGATGCTTCCTAGCCGTATTGGATACGTATCCCGCTGTATCGGGCTGTATTGGAGTATCAGAAAGTATTCGATACGGGTACGACACTTGTTTCGAAGTATCGGTGTATCTCAGGTTGCAGCTTAGGGAAGAGTTTAGGAAGTTTCAAGGTGAGTTTTAGAATTACACTAGTAAGAAACCCGGGCAATGCACGAATGTGCTTGATGCACACCATTTAGCATAGGTTGTCCTCGCAACTGTTCGAAGAAGTGTGAAATCTGAAGTGAGTGTGATTCACTTGTTAGAGGAGAGAGAGAGATTAACATCAAATGACCATTAAATGCCATTGAGTGAAAATTTATTATCTTTATGGTAGGTTTTCAAATGGATTTAAAAGAGAGCCGCGTTCACACACGGAAGAAAAATTCTGGCTCTTTAAAAGACGTCCACGTGTCACAACACGGGAGAGAGGCTTCCATTTTAGTATAGATATATAGTTTAGATCTGAAATTTCCTTATGAAATTGATTGTATAATCATAAATTGTTTTCAAGTAGATGTGACTACTATGCTAGCAACAAATTCAGCGTTCGGGAAAAAAAATCAGAAATACGAAATGAATTCGCATAAAACATAAAATATGTTATACTAGTGATCTTATATAATTAAAAAAGATAATTATCATATAAAAATAAGTAAATTTGTATTAAATCCATGATATACTCTTTGAACAATCTGCGAATAATCAGCTGTGGACTTCGCATCTCAAAACTCATAGGTAATATACTCTTTTTTGCTGTATGTAGAACTAAACCTTGTTTGAAAAGATTGTATGCCTATATAGTTGTCAGTAATGGTATGTTGGTGTTTCTTTATGAGATCTCTCTCATATATGGTTCCCATGGTATTTGAGACAAGCTAGGGGTTTTGCTTTGCGAATACGCTGATCTAGGAAGCACCGATACTGATACGGGGATACATATATGAGGATACGGATACAACGATACGTGGATTTTTGAAAAACTAGGATACGCGGTACGACAAGGATACGTTTATAATTATAAATAAATAAATAAATAAATAAATAAATAAATAAATATATATATATATATATATATATATATATATATATATATATATATATATATATATATATATATATATATATGGAAAAGGGTTTGGTGAAATCAAGTTCACCATTCAAATGATGAACTCGAATGGAGAAGATGCCATGTGTCCTAAGAAAATCAACAATTGTGGCTGGGTATATATATTTATATATATTCTCATATATGTGTATATATAAATACCTCCAGCCGCAATTGTTGACTTTCTCAGGACACTTGGCAGCTTCTCCATTCGAGTTCACCATTTGAATGGTGAACTCGAATTCAGCTTCTCGGGTCCATATATATATATAAATATAAAATAATAACAATTAAATATAATATTTTTTGTGCTAGAATTTGGTAAGTGAATAGTTTGGAAATTAAATGTGACCATACTCATCATTCATTACATGATGTACATCCAATACAACCAAAAAATACAAAGCTAGTGTCACATTCACCCATTACAAAAAAGTAACGCTAACAACACTACGCAAGTGTCACATTCATCGTCGATAACGCTAGCAAAAAATGTCAACATTCATCATCCATTATAAATACAAATTTAGTGTCACATGCATCATCCAAAAATCAAAACATATAAATGATATCATTAAACAAATGATCACGTATAGAATTTAGACCCATATCTGACGTTTCGGTCGAGTTTCGGTTGGGTTTGGCTCGGATTTTGGATTTTGGACTACATTACCATCCATACGTATCCCGACGTATTGGTCTTCTATCCCCGACGTATTGGTCCCGTATCCCTGACGTATCGGGCCCGTATCCTCGGTGTAGGGGGCTAAAAAAAACAAAAATGGAAGGGAAATTTGGAAATCAAGATTTTAGTTCAAGCTAGGAGTTTGTACCTAGCCAAAAAAATGAAACGATTCGGTTTTTTCAGACATTTCAGGTTCAGGTTTCATTGTTTCACCATAATTTTAAGAAACAATAAAAATATAGCAAGGAAATAAAGCAGAAGAGTACAAGATTTAAAAAACCCCTCAAATTTTGCTGTATCCGAGTAATGACACATTTTCATCTTCTTTGAATTTCAATATATATAAATGATGCATCATGAGGAGAGCTACTATCTACCAAGGCACGCCAATTTATTATAGTAGTATTGTTACCATAACCATAACTATCAAGTCCTATCTCATCTATGTGGGATTGGCTTTATCACTTCCCCTTCAATTCTGTTAAGGGCTATTCTGTTGTAACTTGTAAGTCAATATTTTTCCATATATTTATTAACTTCCATGAATATTTTTTTAGACATTCCCCTCCTTGGCCCTTCTCCAATAATCCGAGGCCCTCTTCTTGTAAGGGTGCGGTCTTTGCTTTACATTGTGATGTCCATACCATCTTAATTTGTTCTTCATCATTTTGTCCTCAATTGGAGTAGGTCCAACACTCCGTAAAGTCATACAGTAGTATGGTCACTGCTATCATCTATATAACATGGCACGGCGGTCTAGATGCTGACTAGACAAAATGGAATATGCTGACTAGACAAAAACGCATGATGACTGGACAAAAAAGAATAGATATACCTTGTCATTTTTGTTTTGCAAATCTATATAACATGGCACGGCGGTCTAGATGCTGACTAGACAAAATGGAATATGCTGACTAGACAAAAACGCATGATGACTGGACAAAAAAGAATAGATATACCTTGTCATTTTTGTTTTGCAAATAGCCAAATATGTAAATACATTAATACTTGATATATCAAATATGGCGTGTGTGGATCTGATCCAAAACGCACATTAAATGATGGATCCACCATATTTTTATATTTATGGTAAATGTATATTTAACACATTGGGTAAAAGTATCATGGACCATCAGATTTGGCAAATGCATACCATACATTTACCAAAACACACAAAAACAAAAATATTTGACACATTTTAAACCAAAGACCCATCAATCAGATTTTAATACTTTTATCCTATTTTAAAAACATGTTAGAAAAATATGTTGGGTCCACAATATTTTAAATCTGGTGAATCAGACACATCTGCTATATTTTAAATCTGATGGGTCCTTAGTTTTTTGAATCATTTACTCATCTAAAACACACATTAAATGATGATGGATTTTAAATCTGGTGGATCAAATATACACATATAATTATGTGTGATGGTTCTTTTTCCGTGCCTGTCGGCCTTTAGTGTATCAATGCTTGGCACACCCTCATGTGCTTCACCTTTTTTTTTGTTGTTGAAAGGTTACACTATTGTTTCATCAAGTAACATTACAAGCCCTATAGCCAAAGCCCACATCACTATACAGATTGTATCTTGCCTTGGATCTTGCTCCAGAATTTATTCATTTTGTGCCGTCATGAGGTGCCCACGAATGTGTGTGCTAGGGGTGCAACCTCAATCTACCCAGAGTTCCTGCTATAAATCAAATATTTTCTTCATATAAGCTGCAGTGGGGTCTAATTTACCAATTGCATGCAAAATTCTTGCTTTGTTATCATGGTGTTTGTTGGGTTATTATCCTCTCTTTTTTTTTTTTGCTCTAGGATAAATAAGGCGGTTTAATTAAAAAAATATTTTTTTGATAGTTCAAATAAAGTTTTTCAAATACTAATTTTGATAAATGAGATGGTTCTCGCTTTGACCGGTGATTTTGTTGGGGTTGTTAGTCCACTGGGGCGGGGCCATAAGAGCTTGGTGTTATCGTCAAAGGCAGCCGCGTAGGTGGCAGCGAATGTCCCAACAGTGGCTACTGTTGATGGTATTGGGGTTGTCGGTCCGTCGAGACGTGGCCGCTGTAGACCGGTGTTGCAGCTAAAAGTGTTTGTTGCCGAAGTCGGACAATTGTGTTGCCGCCGAATACGCCGACGTGGGTGAGAGTGGTGATGCCCGCGCGGGGGGACTGGGGGGGGGAGGGGGTGTCTTGTTGTTGAAGACGGCCTGCTGCAGTGCCGATAGGCACGGGCATGCACTAGTGATACTACATGCTACTAGTTGGTAGGGTCAAATTTAGAGTGTTATTGTGTGGACTATATGATGTAATAGCCAATGACAAAACTAAGGTCCAAACCACTGTTTTTTTGGTATCTTGTACTCTGATTGGTTAGGCTAAATCGGATCATATGGATGGAGTAATGAAGGACCATGATTTGGGCGAATCGATTTGAAACAATCAAATTGACACAAGTCATCCGCATCAACAATTTTGGTTTGAGCCGTCAGTTTGGTTTGGCAGGTGAATGCTCAAACCATGCTGGAACAGTCCTACATCCAAAAGGGACTCTTAAGTCATTCGTGATACATATGCACATCATGTCCTGTTTCTGGCGAGAGTCCGTGACAAGGGGAGGGTCATCTATCATCACATGAACTCATCGAGGTGCATCACGCCACACATAGTTGGGTTCTTGATGCCTTGCGCCAATCTTCAATGATGGATGTCCATGATTGTTCCACTGAGTTGACCAGATGGTTAGGGCACTTGTTAAAAGAGTATGTTTATATGATAGGGGGGTTTGAAGTTTGAACATCAAGACTTTCTTGTTCACTTGAATCAGGTGGTCCAACCCCACTTTTCAAGCTGGCTGCTTCTGCTGATTCATTTTGCTGCTGCATTACTGTGTAAGCATTTCTGCTCTTGTTCGGTGATTGAGAGAACTCTCTCAGCTGTTGGTTGAAAAGAAATGTTCTGAGGCAGTTAGCTGATGATCACTGCTTGTGGTCATCCTCTTATTCTGAGGATGACCAGTTCCACAAGTTAAGAATTCTCGAATTCTCGATTTGCTGCTTCTACCCCTGAATTTTTTTCCTCACGTTGTCTTGCGATCGAAGGTTGATATTTCAAAGTTTTGAAAGATTTCGCTGTTACAATAGGACACGATGATCAGGCAGTGAATAACGCTGTTCAGCGTAAAACTTTCAAGCATGTCTGCTGATTATTTCCTTTCCTCTATGATCCATGCAAAATCATGTGCAGAATGTTCTATTATGTTCCATTTGCCCTAAAGATCTCAGGGACAGGGATTGTTTAGGGAAAGATGTCTAGCAACGTAGGTATCACGATTGATCGGAAACTGGTCCGGTAGAATATGATACGATTTAGCCAGTGTGGGGTAATGGGTGCACGTGGTGTAGCCGTGATTTTGGCAGGCTCATTTGTGTTCTAAGAACTATTGGCTTGAAGCACGAGAACGATTTTGTTCATTGTCCTTAAAGGAGGTGAACATCACTGTCCTCCTGATTGGTCCATCCAAGAGCTTTTCGTCATTTCCCAATGATGTATAAATCGAAATGACATACATGCCTTTGAAATGGACCAATCAGGAGGACGGTGATGGTCACCCTCCTCAAGGTAGGTGAACAAAATTGTTCTTGCAGTGCACTGTCTTGAGCTCGGGATACTGTTGTCATGTCTGATGATTGTTCTTTTTGTTGGGGGCAAAATAACAACCAGTTTAATATCTCATTCTGCCTGAATTTAAATCCGAGTAATTTCGTACTGACATCTCACGCCAAAAACTTCCATGCATCCAGCAGGCCCAGCTTGAAGGTAAGGAGGATGGAAAAAGAAACACGGGATTCTTGGAAGCAAGAGAACCATGAGAGAGAGAGAGAGAGGTCTCGGAAGTGGGCTGATGGAGCTGCGAGGGGTCATCGGGATCGGGGAGATAATGCAGCAGCAGGGCTGGTATGTCATCACACTACTAACATAAGTGTATAGGCGTCGATGAGATACTCTTACTACTCGAGACTTCATCTGAGGTGGGGAACTAGGGTGGTGGTACATACATGTGAAAAAAGTTGCACGTCCCCCTTCTTCTCTCTTTCCTTTTTTTTTTTTTTTTTTTTTTACGTTTTCCTATCCTTCATTGAGGAAATGTAATCGAGCCTTGTATGGAAAATTGGGTTTTGATTATTGTGATATAACCTTTTTTTTTTTAATATTTTTGCATATATACCCCTAACAAGGTTCTATATTGCGGAAAAAAACACCTGTGTTGCAAAATTCTCCGAGCAGTCTTCACGTATCTATATTTTTGTAGCTTGTTTTTGACCCTTTTACCTATTTTTGTAGCTTGTTTTTGACCCTTTTACCCTTAGACTATTTGGCATTTGTACACACGAGTATGTAGGACGACTTGATCAGTACCTATGACAGTCAGGGATAAAATGATCATAAAGCTGAAAATATGGGGCCTTGTACAAAAATTGGGATATGTTAAGGGTGCCAAGAGAATTTTGTAATAATAGAGTTTGTCATTTTACACAAATCCTTTTTTTCATAGTCTTACCAATTGTTCTATTTTTTGGCAGAGAGATTATGGAAAAAATTATTGACAGCCAGAAACAAAAATTGCAATTATGTAGGACATGGTGAGTGGAGGGACTGTTTATGGTGTTTTCAAACTCGATTTTGAGGTAGACTATGGTAACTATGCAAGAAATTAATTTCAGAGAGAGAGAGAGAGAGAGAGAGAGAGAGAGAGAGTAACGGGGTTTGGAGTTTGTTATTAGACTACCAAAGTAAATGAAAGAAAGAAAGAAAGGTGTTTGTTATCAGAACTGAGGAGTTAACACCTTGTGGAATGCCAAAAAAACAAACGTTTGATACGTTTGTTTGGAGAAGCATTCTTGATGCTCGTGATTACCTCAAACGGTGTTGTTGGCTGGTTGGTGATGGGTCTGACAGTAATGTTTTCCCCGACCTTGTTGTGGAAACGATCAATCATCTCTTTTTTCTTTGATTCATTCCTCCAATTGGATATCATCGCTTTGGCAAAGCGATTCGAAGATTGGATCGCCTGGTTTCTAGCGATCGACCCAATTCATCGAATCGGGGTAGGTCGCTAGCTATTACCCGGGGCCGCGTCAGGATCTCACCGGTTCATGTTCATAGTGGATTTTGGGGTTTGGTTGGGTGAATTGTTTTGTTCCCCTCCAGTGGTGGTGGTTCTTCTGCGAAACAAGCTAGTTGTACTACTCAATTTAACATCGGGACTAAAACTTTGTACTATAAGAAAGCCTACCTGAGAATAATTAGGGTAGGGAAACACATGCATGCATGCGCTCATCAACTTAAAATAAAATTAAAATCAGATCCTCATCACTTCTGAAATAACAAAGAGATCCAGAATATATATACAGACTCGATCATTTAAGTGCCACCCAGATACACAAGTTGACAACCAGTCCTCGTAAACCCCTCCTCCTTGTTGTTGGGCCTCCTCCCATCATCCAATGGCAGCCTCAGCTCGCAGTAAGCAGAGTGCTGGCCCGAATCCGACAATCCGAGCGTGTAGCGGATCAAAGCATTGATCCGGACCTCCACATCGAAGACGCCCGCTTTGCCCGCGCCCTCAAAGTCCGCGACTCCGGAATCCCCGATCACCAAAGCCGAGGTCCCGACGAAAGCCGGGCGCAGCATGGTGGTGCTCTTGTGCCCCTGGTCGAAGGCCATTGGAAGGCTAGCGGAGCCGAACTGCCGGCCGTTGAAGTACGCGCCCGCCTCGACCCCGCTGTAGTAGACGCCGCCGATCTCGTTAGGGTTCCGGATGCTGACGTCGGCAGTGAGGTCGTAGGAGAGGGTGAAGGCCTGCAGGCCTAGGTTGGTGGTGGTGGTGGTGGTGTTTAGATTGAAGCGGTTGAGGGTGGCGCGCTCGACGGTGATCTCCACTGGCACGGTGACGGTGAGGAATCCAACGATGACGATGAGGGCGAGCACGACGGATAAGCAGGCGACAACGATGATGAGTTCGATGACACGACGTTTCAGGTCCATTTTCATTGTCTTCGTTTGTGTCGGTGGAGGGTAGGTACGTGCTTTGGATTCGGAGGATGAAGGATCTTGAAGCATGAAGAACCCTGAGGCGGTTGTCACGAAGGAATTAGGGTTAGAGAGAGAGAGAGAGAGAGAGACGTTGGGGCTTTTAAAAGCAGCAAGCAAGTTACAAAACGTATTGGGGTGGGAAAAGCGCACGTAGTCCGTGTGGATTGCTAGCCATACGTACCCCAAACGTATTAGAGAGGGGGGATAACGGGAAATTTTATTCATACCCCAAAATCTGTAACCAGCCCCCGTTTCGCATCCGTATCACAATAACTTAGGGTGTGTTTGGCATTGGTTTTGGAGTTCTAGTTTTGCGTCAAAACTAGTTCCGCTTGCCAAACTGGTTTTGGTATAAGATTTTAGTGCGTTTGGGATTCGATTAGAAAATTAGTTTTTCAAAACCAAAATCAGAAAATCATCAAAACCCAAAAGCAGAAATTTTCTGCTTTTGGATTCTTCTTTTGGATTCTTGAGGCAAGAAGGCAAAACAATAATTAAAAGAAATTATTGTGAATAACATATATGTTGTAGAGAGAAACTATTATAAAGAGAAAAATTTAAAACTGGAAGAATATATACATATCATATTGTAGAGAGAGAAAATTATTATAGAGAGAATACTTTAGAGAAAATATATGATAGATTTAAAAATATTATAGAGAGAGAAAATTATAAAGAGAAGAATATAGATAAAGAGTATTAAATAAATAAATATGTAGTGAGAAAATATTAAAGATAAAAAATATTATAGAGAGGAAATATTATAGAGAGAAAATATTGTAGAGAGAGAAAATGTTATAGAAAGAGAATATTTTAGAGAGAGAAAATATTATAGAAAGATAATATTTTAGAGAGAGAATATGTTATAGAGAGTAGTTTAAATAAAAAATATTATAGAGAGAGAAAAAAACATAGAGAGGAGAAAAATATTAATAATAGAGAGAGAAGATATCATAGAGAGAAAATATAATAAAATAGAATATTTTAGAGAGAGAAAATATTTTAAAAAGAGAATATTTTAGAGAAAAAAATGTTATAGAGCGAAAACTTAATAAAAATAGGATATTTTAGAAAGAGAAAATATTGTACAAAGTGAATATTTTAGAGAGAAAATATTATAGAGAGAATATTTTAGAAAGAAAAAATATTGTAGAGAAAAAATATTGTAGAAAGAGAATATTTTATAGAGATAAAATAATATAGAAAGAGAATATTTTAGAGAGAGAATATATTATAGAGAGTAAATTTAGAAAAGAAATATTATAGAAAGAGAAAATAATGTAGAGGGGAGAAAAATATTAATTATAGAGAGAGAAGATATCGTAGAGAGAGAAAATATTCAAGAGAGAAAATATTATAGAAAGAATATTTTAGAGAGAAAAAATAGTATACAAAGAATATTTTAGAGAGAGAAATATTGTAGAGAGAAAACATTGTAGAATATGATATTTTAGAGAGAAAATTTTATAGAAAGAGAATATTTTAGAGAAAATATTATAAAGATAATATTTTAGAAAGAGAAAATATTGTAGTGAGAGAAAATGATATAAAGAGGAAAGAATATTATACAGAGGAAATATCATAGAGAAAAAATGGTATCTTTATAATATCGACTATACTTGGATTCATCTCATAATATCGAATATTGTGGGGGGCGGCTATACTTGGATTCATCTCATAATCTACTTCATGAATAAGGATCCCATAATTATGTGACCACTCCTAGCAATGAGACTTTTTATATTTTAGCAACACATATATGGGTGTTAAAGCCACCATTTTGGCATAAATGTATACCCTTATGATATAGTCGGGGGAGTATACTCAGACTCCTCTTATAATCTGCTACATAAATAAGGATCCCATAATATTGGAAAAGTACCCCTCTTAGCTATAGGACTTTTTATATTATAGCCACATACACGCGGGTGTTAAAGGTACCATAGATGGACATGATGTAGACGCGGGGGGGGGGGGGGGGGGGGGAGGGGGGGAGGTATACTTGGACTCCTTTCATAATCTGCTATATGAATAAGGATCCTATAATATATGAACCCCTCCTATCTATAAGAATCTTTATATTTTGGCCACATATGTATGGGTGTTATGGACACCATTTGATACATAGATATACCTCCCATTATGTAGTCGGGGGAAGGGGGAGAGGGGGTATATTTGGACTCCTTTCATAATTTTTTTTTAAAAAGTGACTCCTCGCATAATAGACTACACAAGATTAATCATTAACATGAAATAAGGATCCCACAATAGTGGGATCTCTCCAAGCAATGAGACTCATTATATTTTAGCCACACTCATGTGGGTGTTAAAGTTACCATTTTGAAAAATAGATGTACCCCTTATAATATAGTCGGGGGGGGGGGGGGGGGGAGGGGAGGGTAACTTGTACACTTCTCCTAGTCTGTTATATAAATAAGCATTCCACAATAGTGGGATACTTGCTAGCTCTGAGACTCTTTATATTTAATCGCACATATGCGGGTATTAAAGTCATCCATTTGACACATAGATGTACCCCCCATGATGTAGTCAGGAGAGGGGGTACATATGGACTCCTCTAATTATCTGATACATAAATAAGGATACCACAATAGTGGGACCCCTCCTATCTAATGGACTCTTTATATTTTGGCCACACATATACGACTGTTAAAGTCACCGCTATGACACATATATTTACCTCCCTAATGATATAGTCAGATTGGGTGGGTACACTTTTATAATCTTTTAGAAGAATAAGAATCCCACAATAGTGCGAACCCTCCTAGGTATGAGACTCTTTATATTTTGGTGATAAACATACAATTGTTAATATCACCCTTTTGACACATAAATATACCCTTCATAATCTAGTCGAAGGGGTATACTTAGACATCTCTCATAATTTATTTTATAAATAAGGATCCCATAATAGTGGGATCCCTCATAACTTTGAGACTTTATATTTTGGCCATCTATTTTTGGAAGTTGAAGTCATACTTTTGACAAATAGATATATACCCTCTGATATTGTCGGGAGGAGGGGTATACTTGGACTCCTCTCATAATTTGCTAGATGAATAAGAATCCTACAAAAGTGGAACCTCTCTAAGATATGAGACTCTTTATATTTTAGTCACACACACGCAGATGGTAAAGTCACACCTTTGACACAAAGATGTACACTCCATAATATAATTTGGGGGCTACACTTGGACTCTTAGCCTCTCATAATTTTCTATATGAATAAGGATCCCACAATGGTGGGACTTCTCCTAGCAATGAAACTCTTTATATTTTGGTCACATATATGATTATTAAAGTCACCCTTTTGGCATATAGATGCGAGGCCCCATGATGTAGTCGAGGGGCCTAGGGGGGCTATATTTGGACTTCTTTTATAATATTCTACATAAATAAGTATCACATAATAGTAGAATATATTCTAGTTATATGACTTTTTATATTTTGGCTATACACATATGGGTGTTAAAGCCATCCCTTTGGCATATCGATTTATCCCCATGATGTAGTTGGGGGGTACACCTGGACTCATCTCTTAATATGCTATATAATGAAGGATCCTATCATATTTTGCAAGCTATAGGTCACTTTATATTTTGGCCACTCACATGCGGGTATTAAAGTCACCTCTTTGATACAGAGATGTACCGCTATGATGTAGTCGGGGGAGGTACATTGTAAATCCTCTCATAATCTGCTATATGAATAAGGATCTAACAATTGTAGGATCCCTTCAAGCTATATGACTCTTTATATTTTGGCCACATAGATGTACCACCATATGATCTAGTCAGGGGGGAGGGGGGTACACCTAGACTCCTCTTACAATCTGCTTTAAGAATATAGATCCCACAATAGTGGGATCCCTCCTATAGGACTTTATATTTTGGCTATACTTTTCGAGTATTAAAGTCACCTTTTGTTAGATAGATGTACCCCCAATGATATAGTTGGGAAGGGTATATTGGATGTCTCTAAGCTAGGGGACTTTATGTTTTGGCTACACATATTTGGGTATTAAAGTCACCCCTTTGACATATTGATATACCCACACTGATATAGTTGGAGGGGGTATACTTGGATTTCCCTCATAATCAGCTACATGAATAAAGATCCCATAATAGTGGGACCCCTCCAGCTATGAGACAATATATTTTGACAACACATGTACGACTGTTAAAGTCACTATTTTGATATATAGATGTACCCTCTATGATGTAGTTGGGGTTACATTAGGACTACTCTTATGATCTACTCCATAAATATAGATCCCACAATAGTGGGACCCCTCTTAGCTATGAGACACTTTATCTTTTGGCCATACACATGCAAATTTTAAATTCACCTTTTTGACATATATAGATATACCCCCGATATTGTAGTTAGGGGTACACTAGGACTCATTTCATAATCTACTATATGAATAAGGATCCAATATAGTGGGACCCATCCTAACTATGAGACTCTGTATATTTTGGCCACACACATGGGTATTAAAGTCACCCTTTTGACTTATAGATGTACCCCCAAGATATAGTCAGGAGGGAGGGTATACTTAAAATCCTTTCATAATTTGCTACATGATTAAGGATCCCATAATAGTGGGACCCTTCATAGCTATAAGACTCTTTATATTTTGGCCATATATTTGTGAGTGTTAAAGTCACCCCCTTTGACACATAGATATACTCCCACATAATGTAGTTAGGAGGGGGGTTACACATTGACTCCTCTCATAATCTACTATAATAATAAGGATTTTATAATAGTTAAACCCTCATAGCTATATGACTATTTATATTTTGGCCACACACATATAGGTGTAAAAGTTACCTTTTTGATATATAGATATACTCCCCCATGATATAGTCGGGGGGATATACTTGGACTCGTCTTATAATCTGTTATAAGAATAAGAATCCCATATTTGTAGGACCTTTCATAGTTAAATGACTCTTTGTATTTTGGCTATATATATTCAGGAGTTAAAGTCACCCCTGTGATACAAAGATATAACCCCCATGATATAGATGGGGGAGGGGAGGTATACGTGGACTACTCTTATAGATATTTATATGAATAGGTATCCCATAATAGTAGGATCCCTCTTAGATGTGGAACTCTTTATATTTTGGCCACACACATGTGAGTGTTAAATCCACCCCTTTTATATATAGATATACCCCCTATAATATAGTCAGGGATGGGGTATATTGGCTTCTCTCATAGTCTACAACAAGAATAAGGATCCTATAATAGTAGGACCCCTCCTAGCTATAGGACTTTTTATATTTTAGCCATATATATGCGGGAGTTAAAGACACCCCTTTGTCACGTATATGTACCCCCCAATGATGTAATTGGGGAGGAGGGAGGGGTAAACTTGGACTCCTTTTATAATCTATATTATAAATAAGGATTCCATAATAGAGGGACCCCTCTTATCTATGGGGCTCTTTATTTTTTTTCCATACGATATGGGTAATAAAGTTACCTATTTGATAGATCGATATACCTCCCATGATATAGTCGGGGAAAGAGGAGTATATTTAGACTCATCTCATAACCTTTTTTTTTTTAATGGTGACCCCACTTATTATCTACTAGATGAGAAAAGATCCCATAATTGTGGTACCCCTCCTATCTTTAGGACTATGTATATTATGGTCATACTCATATGGATATTAAAGTCACCTCTTTAAAATATAGATTTACCACCCTAGTGATGTAGTCAGCGTGGGGGGGTACACTTAGACTCTTCTTCTAATCTGTTATATGAATAATGATCCCACAATAATAGGATAACTCCTAGCTATGGAACTCTTTATATTTAGGCCATACATATACGATAATTAACTTTAACCCTTTGATACATAGATGTGCCCCACCAATTATGTAGTCGGGGGGGGGGGGGGTTAGCTTGGACTTCTCTTATAATCTGCTATATGAATAAGTATCCAACAATAGTTTGACCTCTCTTAGCTTTGAAACTCTTAATATTTTGTCCATACATAAGCGGATGTTAAAATCATCCCTTTGACACATAGATATACCCCCCTATTATATAGTCCAAGGAAGGGGGTACAATTAGACTCCTTTTAAAATCATTTTTCTTTTGAACGGTGACAACTCTCATAATCTACTATAGGAATAAATATCCTATAATTATAGGACCCTTTCTAGTTATAGGACCTTATATTTTGGCTACACACATACAGGAATTAAAGTCATCCCTTTGACACATAGATTTACCCCCCAATGATATAGTCAGGTGGGGGGATACTTGGACTCCTCTTATAATCTTTTATAAAAATAAGAATACTAAAATAGTGGGACCCCTTCTAGCAATGTGACTCTTTATATTTAGGCCACACACATAGGGGTGTTAAGTCATTTATTTCACACATAGATGTACCCCCCATGATCTATTCGTAGGGGGTACACTTGAACTCCTCTCATAATCTGCTATATGAATAAAGATCACATAATAGAGGGACCTCTCCTAGCTATAAGACTCATTATATTTTGGCCACACACATATAGGTGTTAAAGTTGTTATAGCTCGTGTGTCCTTAGCGTGGATTTTCTGTATTAACATTAATAAAGATGACTTTGGTTATTGCTTTAATTAGAATACTACTGTGGTGTATGATAATACTTATATAATAAAAGGACCCTAGGGAACACAGTAGGCCACTGAGGCGCATGGAGGATCCATGCTTGGGAGACCCAGTGGACCAGTTCTGTGTAGACCTAGAACTAGTTCACAGCTTTGGTGATGCTGGTCGCTTCACCGAGAATAAGCTGTTGGCAGGTAGAAGATGTGGTGAAGTCTCCACCACGGGAACATGGGATTCCCATTCACCTGACCAAGCACGATGATCATGTTGAACAGGAACCAAGACGGTGCACCGTTCAGTGATTCAGACACTGGTGCAGAAACCGTCTTACTACTATAAATAATCTGTCCTTAACCCTAAGGAACCATGCTCACTGGGCCAACCAGTTGAGTGGTGCTTTGATGTGCCAACGTGTGCGAACCTTTCATAATCCAATACCACGGTATGTTGGGTTACCTGGCTGGCGCTTGAGTGACATGTAATCCCTACAGGTTATCCGACGTCCAGTGTTGGATGGGAGCGGTTTGATGAGTCAATCTGTCCACACAGTTAACCAAGGCCTGGTGGTTGTTAGTATGACTGACGATGTTCCGGATGCTAGGCATAGCACCGGAAGGTGTGTGGTGTTACAGATGACAAGTCATAAAACCCTAGTCAGATGATCTATCGGGATCTGACGGTGCTCCCCACCGCCCGAGTCGTATCATGGCACCAGTAACAGGAGGGACTAAGGATTATCGGAGTATAGTAGAGAACAGGGTTACGAGGGAGTAACATAAGTTTAGGATCACTAGAGTTCAACTCGCGTCGCACTCTGGGTAGCTACGCGGGTTAATCGGATTAGGGCTGATTAACGGAACTTTCGGTGTGTCACCGGAACAGTTAATCAGGGATCCGGTTGGAGCTAGAGATCCCGAACCCTGAAGGTTCCACCCTGTCGTTGCATATAGGAATTGTTCCCCGACCTAGTTGGATACGTTGGATGCGAAGTAGCGCGATGGAGCGCAAGCCCAGAGCCAAAGAACCTAATTCACATGTGTTACGGGCCATAGGGGTATTTTGATAAATACTGAAATATGGCTCAGAACATATTGAATATGGATCTTAGATTGAGCGGAATAATTCCAGGAGCTCACAAGCACTGATGAAACTCGATTCCGAGTAGCGCACCTCACTCAGTCTCACTTTCAGTTTTCTGCTTTTCGTGAAGGGCGTTTTCGTCCGGACTTCACGATAGACACCCGGGAGACCTATATCCGACCCCCCCTCATCCCTATCCACCTAGGGGCCGGCCCTAGGCTCCTTGGAGCCATGGGAGACCGGACCTATATAAGAAATAGGGAGAGGGAGGGCCGGCCCTATGGTGCTTCCCCCTCTCCTTTGCAAAATCCGACCCCTAGTCTCCTCCTTTGTAGTTTCGGCCAAGGAAAAGAGAGGAAGAAGAAGGGAGAAGGAAGAGGAAGGAAGGAGAAGGAAGAAAGGAGAAAGAGGAGGAGAAAATCTCGAGGCTCGCTATCGTCTTCGCAACGGATTCCTCTGTCAGCTCGAAATCCCTACACTCAGAGACGGGATTTCGAGGATTCTTCAATTCGCAAAGGACAAGGTGCTATCCGACAGTTTTCCTTGCAATCAAAGTGCGGTTCTTCATCATTCCGTAATCTCCGGATCATAGATCCATAAGGTATGATGAATCTAAACACCTAAGTAGATGCATGCATGTCTTCCGTAGATCGTAGTATGCCTCTAGGGTGTCCGCACATATGCTAAGATCGTAGATTTGCATGTAGATTGTTTTGTATCACGAATTGTAATGAAACATACACCGTATGATCTTCGGATATTTCTTTTTTGCTTCCGCTGCGACTCTGATTAGCGGAACCCAATTCCAACAATTGATATCAGAGCACGCTTTGGTGTATGTTTCATGCATGAATTCGTGAAAACAGCATGTGAATATATGATGGCATATGTTTTCGTCGGGGTTCGGCATAGATCATGCATATGGATTGTGCTATGTATCGTCTTTTTGCAGGTACCACGCTGAAAAAATAGTAATCTGTGATTGCATGCATCCGGGGGTCGGACCTTGGATTTTATTTTGCATTGATTATTATTGTGGATTGTAAGGCTCTAGATGGGCGAGGGTGGGGTTTGACCATCCTCGGTTCCCTGGCCATGTTTCTAGGATTGTCTTCTTTTCTTTCTAGCAAAATTGTACACGAACGAGCACTTGCTCGGAGCGTGTTAGTTTTTCGGTCACAGAAAGAAGGAGATGATGCTACATTCACGGTTCGGGCAAGCGGTACCATGGCGTACAAAGACCCGGCGAAAGCGTGCACGTTGGCGATGAAGGGGATCATCGTCAGAGATCGTGCAGAACGGAAGAACATGATATCTTGGCTTGCTATTCAGGTTCAGGGGTCGGACCCTGGACTTGATTTAGTTTGGATGCTTTCTCTGTTGTTTCTCTTTATTCAGTATTTAGAGAACCCCGATGATAATGTGATTATCATTCTTGCTTGTGAGTTAGTCTCTAGATCAGACTTAGGGTTAGTACTAAAATTATAGATTCATCGGTGTCTCTATATGCTTCTAACACGTGCGAATCCGTTGGCTAGCTAAAAGGAAAGGCGGTAACCGCCCTCGTGGTAGTTCAGGTAGCCAAGTACTGTGCACCGAGATAGACGCAGTGTTAGATTTATTTAGAGATAATTAATTAATGTCTGCATAAGAAGTATGATAACCCTAGTGGGATGCCCTTTCCCTACGTGGTCCTAGCGACCAAGTTAGGTTAGGATTTCACTGTGTGATACCCGTTTCTAGATGACGTTTGATGGTAGTATAAACTCATCACGATTTGGTTATGCCACCATTAGGTTGAGGTCCGGCGGAGGTTGTCGGATGTCCCTATTTGGCCAGCATCGAAACCTGTAATGAGATGAGCTCTACTATGACATCAGGCATCAAATTGTGAACGAGGCGTCATCGTAGTGGGAGTCCTTTCCACGTTGACCTTAGGCTAGACTCCAGATCTTAGGATTATGGGCAAACTAGTGAAGTATCGGGATCCTTGGAATCTATGTAATGTGATCCTTGCAAGAAAGGCAAAAGCTAAGTATTCAAGGTAGGGACTATGATATTTTCCGAGGATACTAATGCTTTGCGGGAGGGTTTGTAATCCTAGTGGGAGCACGGTAGACCAGGGTCTATGTCTAGGAGGTCGTGACCTTTCTAGATATGCATAAAACCTCATAAAAAAGGGATGTGTAAGAGGTTCCCTCCAAAGGGGAGCCCCTGCCCTTCACAATCAACCGACTAAGGGTCTAAGTAGGAGGTACGCAGTTCGATATTCCTACCGGGTGAGAGCTGTGTTTCCTTCCATGCTGGTTCGCCTAGTGGTTTCCTTCGGGACATGGAGGATGCCGGTGGCAGTGGGTGACGGTTTTATCCTGCACCGCGGGAGCCTATGAACCCCCCTGCCGACACCACCTAGATTTATGGGAAGCATCCGAAAGCTTGTGTGAAGCCGCTGTTGCTGTGCATGCGGGTCACATAAAGCTAGCCAAAATGAGACTGGGAGGTCTTTCAGTTTGCCGTGGATAATTCTGATGAAGACTGGGTTGTAAAAACCCCGTTGGCAGAAGCGGTTGCATGCTCTCACCGAGATGCTGTCTCCAATTCAGGGCCGATAGTCTCAGTGCTCGAGCCCAGGGAATTTAGATTCCTGGATGTCTCCACTTGAGGTGGTGAAGATATAGCGACTGGAGTAGACTTTATCTATTTCTAAATTCCATGAAATAGATTGTAGTAGACCCTAACTATTGCTTTAAACCATTATTTACAGAAATTATGACCAAGCTCGACCCCCTTGCCTCCATACTTAATGATAACAAACTTACGGGACCAAACTACGAGGACTAGAAGCGTAACCTAATGCTTGTCCTAAGGGTTGACAAACACATAATTGCCCTAAGTACCCCTCAACCGGCCATGCCGGGACCAAGTGCAACTGAGGCCCAGTTAAAGGAATGGAAAGACTGGCTAGATACTGATGAGATATGCAAGTGCTACATTGTGGCATCCTTGCAGACTGTCCTTCAGAAGTAAGTCGAAGACATGACCTTTACTTCAGACATGATACTCTACCTGAAGGAAATGTTCGAGGGTCGTAGTCGGGTAACTCATTACCTGACAATCAAGAAATTGGTATCCACGAAGATGGCAAAGGGGACTTTAGTTCGGGATCATATGCTGAAGTTGTTTGGCTATGTAAACGAGCTTGGTTCCTTCGATGTCATCTTGGATGCAGAGATCCAGACCGACATTTTCCTCGCTTCTCTGTCAGGAGCGTTTGAGGGCTTCGTTACCAACTTCAACCTTAACCGGTTGGAGATGTCTAACGTAGAGCTTCTAGCGGCGCTCCAGGCGGCAGAGGACGGGATGAAGGCAGGAGCCCAATCCCTAAACATGGAGCGGAATTCTTCTCTGAAAGCCAAGGTCAAGTTTCAGAAAAGAAAGTCTAAGAAGCCCGTGAAGATGGGCCAGGTGCAATTGCAGGTTCTCAAGCAGAATGGTCCGGTGAAGCCCAAAGGAAAATGTTTCCAATGCGGCAAGAAGGGGCACTGGAAGGGCGACTGCCGTGCGGCTCCCAAGAAGGCTGAGACAGGTATATCTCAAATCCACATAGTGGAATCCCTTGTAGCATCCAGTTGTTCTCTAGTTTTATGGATTGTGGATTCTGGTTCCACTAACCATGCTTGCAATAATTTACAGGGGTTCAAGGAGATAAGAAAACTGGGTGATGGAAAGATAATCCTAAGCATGGGAACTGAGGCCGTGGCAGAGGCTGAAACAGTTGGAGATATCATCTTGCAGTTCCTTGATGGAAGAAGTTTATTACTTAGAGACATACTTTATGTACCGTCCTTGAGACATAATTTAATTTCTGTTTCCTTATTGAATAATGAAGGTTTTTCAGTTTTATTTGATGCTTCTGGTGTGTCAATTAAATTGAATGGTTCCTTTGTTTCTAAGGGAAAGATACAGAATGGTCTCTATGTAATTAACTCCAATCATAAGCAGGATAACATAACTGAAGCTTGTGTGATTAATTCATCTAAAAGAAAAAATCCCTCAGATAATTCAACACTCCTTTGGCATCTAAGGCTTGGACACATAGCCTCAGACAGGATTCACAGGTTGGTTAAGGTAGGACTCTTAAGTCCAAATGTTTCAGAAAGCCTACCGACGTGTGAGTCTTGTCTGGAAGGCAAGATGACTAAAAGGTCTTTCCAAGCCAAAGGTAGCAGATCTAAGGAGGTATTGGAGTTGGTACACACTGATGTATGTGGGCCCATAAGTGTCCGTGCCATAGGAGGCTTCGAGTATTTCATCACCTTCAAGGATGATCACTCAAGGTTTGGATACATATACCTAATGCGGCGGAAGTCTGAATCCTTTGATAAGTTCAAGGAGTTCAGAGCTGAAGCAGAAAAGCAGACGGGTAGAAGTATCAAGTCTCTTCGATCGGATCGAGGAGGCGAATACCTATCGGATGAATTTATTGGGTACCTGCGTGAGCATGGGATCGTATCCCAGTTGACTGCACCAGGGATACCATAACAGAACGGTGTATCTGAGAGGTGAAACCGAACTTTGTTAGACATGGTTCGGACTATGATGAGTTATGCAACATTGCCACCTAGTTTTTGGGGATATGCCCTAGAGACGGCAGCATATACTTTGAACATATTGAATATGGCTCAGAAGATATTGAATATGGATCTTAGATTGAGCGGAATAATTCCAGGAGCTCACAGGCACTGACGGAACTCGATTCCGAGTAGCGCACCTCACTCAGTCTCACTTTCAGTTTTCCGCTTTTCGTGAAGGGCGTACATTTTCGTCCGGACTTCACGATAGACACCCGGGAGACCTATATCCGACCACCCCTTATCCTTATCCACCTAGGGGCCGGCCCTAGGCTCCTTGGAGCCATGGGAGACCGGACCTATATAAGAAATAGGGAGAGGGAGGGCCGGCCCTATGGTGCTTCCCCCTCTCCTTTGCAAAATCCGACCCCTAGTCTCCTCCTTTGTGGTTTCGGCCAAGGAAAAGAGAGGAAGAAGAAGGGAGAAGGAAGTGGAAGGAAGGAGAAGGAAGAAAGGAGAAAGAGGAGGAGAAAATCTCGAGGCTCGCCATCGTCTTCGCAACGGATTCCTCCGTCGGCTCAAAATCCCTGCACTCAGAGACGAGATTTTGAGGATTCTTCAATTCGCAAAGGACAAGGTGCTATCCGACAGTTTCCCTTGCAATCAAAGTGCGGTTCTTTATCGTTCCGTAATCTCTGGATCATAGATCCATAAGGTATGATGAATCTAAACACCTAAGTAGATGCATGCATGTCTTCCGTAGATCATAGTATGCCTCTAGGGTGTCCGCACATATGCTAAGATCGTAGATTTGCATGTAGATTATTTTGTATCATGAATTGTAATGAAACATACACCGTATGATCTTCGGATCTTTCTTTTTTTGCTTCCGCTGCGATTCTGATTAGCGGAACCCAATTCCAACAAAAGTCACACCTTTGATACATAGATGTACCTCCTCATAATTTAGTAAGGGGAAGTACGCTTAGACTCTTCTCATTATTTACTATATGATTAAGGATCCCATATAATGGGACCCATCCTAGCTATCAGATATTTTATTTATCGGTACACACATATGGGTGTTAAAGTCATCCCTTTGATATATAGATATTCTCCCCCATGATGTTGTCGGTCGGGTAGGGGGTACATGTAGACTTCTCTTATAATCTGTTATATAAATAAGGATCCAATAATATTAGGACCACTCCTAGCTATAATGCTATTTATATTTTGGCCATATATATACGAGTATTAAAATCACCCCTTTAATACATAGATTTAACCCCTCATGATGTGGTTGTGGTTGTGGGGTGTACACTTGGACTTCTCACATAATATGCTACATGAAAAAGATCCCATAAAAGTTGGATTCCTCCTAGCTATGAGACTCTTTAAATTTTGACCATACTAATATGGGTATTAAAGTTACCCCGTTGATACATAGATATACCCTATGATATAGTCTGGGGTGGAGAAGGTTTACTTGGATTCTTCTTATAATCTATTACAAAATATAGATCCCGTAATAGTGGAATATATGCTAGCTTTAAGCTTTTATATTTTGGCTACACATATGCGGGTGTTAAAGTTACCTCTTTGACATATAAATATATCCCCCCATGATTTAGTCAGGGAGAGGGGGTACACTTGGACTCATTAAATAATCTACTACCTGAATAACTATCCTAAAATAGTAAGACCCCTCCTAGCTACGAGACTTATTTTTTGGCCACACATATGCGGTATTAAAGTTACCTATTATACCCCCCATGATGTAGTCAGGAGGGGGGGTACATTTGGACTCCTCTCATATTCTTTTTTTGAAAGGTGACACTTCTAATAATTTACGACATGAATAAGGATCTCATAATAGTAGAACTCCTCCTAGCTATGGGACTCTATATATTTTGGTCATACATACGGGGTATTAAAGTTACCTCTTTGACACATAGATTTACTCCCCCAAATAATATAATTATAATAAGAGGGGTACACATGGACTCCTCTCATAATCTTATACAATAATAAGGATCCCACAATAGTAGGACCCCTCCTAGCTATGTGACTCTTTATATTTTGGCTATATACATACGTGTGTTAAAGTCTGGTTGGGGGGGTATACTTGGACACTCATAATCTATTTTATGAATTAAAATTCTATAATAGTAGGATCTCTAGCTATGAGACTTTATATTATGGCTACACACATATGTGAGTTAAAGTCACCCCTTTGACACATAGATATACTCCCCTTAATGTATTCAGGGGAAGGGGGTATAGTTGGACTCATTTCATAATTTACTAAATAAATAAGGATCCTACAATAGTGGAACCTTTCCTAGCTATAAGACTCTTTATATTTTGGTAACAATCATACGGATGTTAAAGTTATCTCTTTGTTACATAGAGGCACCCCTCATAATATAGGGGGGGTATATTTAAATACTTTTCATAATCTTTTACATAAATATGGATCCCATAATAATAAAATACTTGGTAGCTATAGGACTCTTTATATTTTAGCAATACATGTACATACGGGTATTAAAGTCATCTCTTTGACACATGAATGTACCCCCCATGATGTAGTCAGAGGAATGGTGTACATATAGAATCTTTATATATTGGCCACAGATATACGGGAGATAAAGTCACCCCGTTGACACTTAAATATTCCCCCTATGATCATGGTGGGGGTAAACTTGGACTTCTCTTACAATCTACTATATGAATAAGGATGCCATAATAATGAACCCCTCCTATCAATATATAGATATACCCCTATAATATAGTCGTGGGGTTATATTTGGATTCTACCATAATTTTTTTTGTTTAAAAAAAATATGGCTCCTCTAATTATCTACTACATGAATAAGGATCCCATAATAATGAGACCTCTACTAGCTATAAGACTCTTTATATTTTGGTCATACACATACTAGTCTTAAAGTTAGCCATTTGACACATAGATTTACCCCCTAAAAATATAGTCAGATTATCAGGGTACACTTTAACTCCTCTAATAATCATTTAGAAGAATAAGGATCCCACAATAGTGGAAACCTTCCTAGCTATGTGATTTTTTATATTTTGGCCACACACATGTGGTTGTTAAAGTCACCCATTTGACATATCGATATACCCTTCCTTGATCTAGTAGGTGGGGTACACTTGGACATCTCCAATAATCTGTATTATGAATAGATCCCTTATAGCTATATAACTTTATATTTTGGCCATACACATGTGGGAGTTAATGTCACCTTTTTGATAAATAGATATACCCCATTGATATAGTCGGGGGGGGGGGGGGGGGTACACTTGGGCCCCTCTTATAATCTACTATTTAAATAAGGATCCCAAAAAAGTGGGACCTTTCAAAGCTATGGGTTTCTTTATATTTTATCCATACACATGGGGGTGTTAAAGTTATACCTTTGATATATAGATGTAACCCCCATAATTATATCGGGGGGAGTACACTTGGACT
Organism: Chamaelirium japonicum; assembly: GCA_947650365.1. Classification (NCBI taxonomy): domain Eukaryota; kingdom Viridiplantae; phylum Streptophyta; class Magnoliopsida; order Liliales; family Melanthiaceae; genus Chamaelirium; species Chamaelirium japonicum. Next base: position 64,384,220 of record OX393552.1, read on the forward strand.
CAACTCATAATCTGCAATATAAATAAGGATCCCATAATAGTGGGACTCCTTATAGCTCTGGGAATCTTTACATTTTGGCCAAACATATATGGTTGTTAAAGTTACCCCTTTGACACATAAATATAAACCCCCATGATATAGTCGGCGAGGGGGTGTATTTGGTTTCCTCCTATAATCTTTTACATGGATAAGGATCTTACTATACTGGGACCCTTTTTAGCTATGGGATTCTTTATATTTTAACCACATACATACGGGTATTAAAGTCACCCCTTTGATACATAGATTTACCCCCCCATGATGTGGTATATATAGAGGAGTTGGGTATATTTAGACTCCTCACATAATCTGCTATATGAATATGGTATGATTTAACACCTAAATTTAAAAAATATATCAAAGGTGTGAGTTAATACCAAAATATAAAAAGTTTTATAGCTAAGAAGAGTCTAACTATTGTGGGATCCCTATTCATATAGCAGATTATGTAAGGAGTCTAAATATACCCCCTACCCCTATATCTACTACATCATGAGAGGGTAAATCTATGTATTAAAGGGGTGACTTTAATACCCGTATATGTGTGACCAAAATATAAAGACTCCAATAGCTAAAAAGGGTCCCAGTATGGTAAGATCCTTATCCATGTGGAAGATTACAAGAGGAGACCAAATACACCCCTTTTCGACTATATCATGAGGATTACATCTATGGGTCAAAGGGATGACTTTAACAACCATATATGTTTAGCCAAAATATAAAGATTCCTACAGCTAGGAGGGGTCTCACTATTATGGGATCCTTATTTCTATAGCATATTATGAGAGGAGTTCAAGTATACTTCCCCTGGATTACATTATGGGTAGGGGGTACATCTATATATCAAAGGTACGACTTTAACACCCGCATATGTATAGATAAAATATAAAGAATCCTATAGCTTGGAGATATCCCACTTTTATGGGATCCTTATTTATATAGTAGATTATGAGAGGAGTCCAAGTGCACCCCTCTCGACTATATCAATGGGGGTATATCTATTTATGAAAAAGGGTGACTTTAACTCTCATATATGTATGGCTAAAATATAAATTTCTATAGCTATAAGGGATCTATTCATAAGACAAATTATTGGAGGTGTCCAAGTGTACCCCACCTACTAGATCATGGTGGAGTATATCGATATATCAAATGGGTGACTTTAACAACCACATGTGTGTGGTCAAAATATAAAGAGTCTCATAGCTATGAGGGTTTCTACTATTATAGGACTCTTATTCTTCTAAATGATTATAAAAAGAATTAAAATATACCCCAACAATCTGACTATATCTTTAGGGGGTAAATCTATATGCCAAAGGGGTGACTTTAACACCCTTATGTGCATAGACAAATATAAAGAGTTCCATAGCTAGTAGGGGTCCCACTATTATGGATCATTATTCATTTAGTAGATTATTAGAGGAGTTATTTTTTAAAAACAAAAAAAATATTACGAGTAGAATCCAAATATACCCCCACGACTATATCATGGGGGTTGTATCTATATATCAAAGGGGTGGCTTTAACATCCATATATGTGTGACCAAAATATAAAAAGTCCCATTGATAGGAGGGGTCCCATTATTATGGCATCCTTATTTATATATTAGATTGTAAGAGGAGTCCAAGTTTACCCCCACCATGATCATAGAGCAGGGGAACATCTATATGTTAACTCGGTGACTTTATCTCCCGCATATCTGTAGCCAATATATAAAGATTCTATATATACCCCCTTCCCCTGACCACATCATGGGGGGTATATCTATATGTCAAATAGATAACTTTAACACTCGTATGTGTGTTGCTAAAATATAAAGAATTCTATAGCTATCAAATGTTTCATTATTATGGGATTCGTATTTATGTAAAATATTATGAGAAGTTTTCAAGTGTACCACCTACTACATCATGAGGGGTACATCTATGTATCAAAGGGGTGACTTTAACATCTACATGATTGTGACAAAAATATAAAGAGTCCCATAACTACGAAAGGTCCCACTATTGTGAGATTTTTATTCATTTAGTAAATTATAAAAGGAGTCCAAGTATATCGCTGTTGAGGATGTGGCTTAAAACAAGCCCTCAACATGTCCAATGTTCGTGAGTGAAGACGGAGCGGAAAAGGATGAAAACAGGGCCTGGCACCCTGGGTGCCAACCCGAGATGGCCCGGGCCCATGCGCAGGAAACTGGTTCCCAGGGTGCCAGGCGCCGAATAGGCACGCGGGGACACGGTTTCGGTTACGGGTTTTTGTTGGTTTTTGAGAGAACGTTTAGGAGTTTGTTTTTATCTTCTTTCCTAGGTCTTGCACGAACTTGGGGCTATAAAAAGACCCCTAAGGATAAAGAAAGAAGGATCATGGTAGCATATAAGTATCCCGAGTTAGGGTTTAGAAGGTATCTATCATCAAGGGAGAGAGAGGAAACCATTGGAGACTGGAGAGTTTTAAAGAAGGGTTTCTTTTTGATCTTTGGGGTGTAAGGCTATAGGGTCTATTTTCCTTGGGGGGATCTCTTTATAGGTGTATGAGGTAATAGTTAGAGATAATTATTCTTGTACTCAGGTTTTCCCCATACTAGTAAATCCATTGATCAGTCGTTACCGAAACTTTTTGGGTATTTTGCTTGATTATTCTATTGCTCGGTCTTGTCGGTGGTCGTCTCCACCATGGTGGTACTATGCGAGTTGTGTTCCACTGTGCGAGGGCCTCGAATCATCAATAATAAATGGTATCAGAGCTTAAGGTTCGGTAGGAAAATTGATACCAATAGATCCGGGGAGGCTCTAGTTCAATTGCATAGATCAAGGTAGATCGAGGAAAAGGGCCTAAGACACACTCACGACATGCAATATGATAGAGGACTTGGGAGCAGCATTCAAGGAGAAAGCTAGAAGCCCAGAGGGAGGTTGCGGTATTGTACCTCTTCCTCGAGGAGGCTTGTTGGCAACGACAGCTAGTGCCCTAAGTGAAGGGCACGACAGGGAGATGACGGTTCATTACTCTCTAGGTGATTCGGGTCTTCGGAAGAGTCTTCGAGGAGAAGGTTATTGTCGAGCACCTCCTTCATCGAGGTGGTTCGAGACACTAAAGGTATTAGCTGGAAGGAGGGTGCGGTCTTGGCACCTACTCCCTGGCTTGACGGTTCACGGTGGAAAAGTCGTGATGGCATAGAATGTACGGGTGCCTGGATCGAGAGGGAGAACCTCGATGGCACGGGAGTCACCGACAGTATCGTGTTCAGCTACCGATAAGCGGACTGATGTGGATTATCGATGAGCAAATGGTGGAGGTACCGATGGGCACCGGTACGGATCACCGATGAGCGATATGGGCACTGACTGGTGTCATAGTGGCAGGCATGGTCGCGCGTACACCTATGGTTTAACAAGGTACAGTGGCTATCGATAGATGGTAAGAAAAAGGCTACGACGGTCGTGATGAAGGCAGACTCAGCTGCGGGCACTCGTATGGTGCAAAAGATATTTGAGCGTTGGTTGATGGGCAATAGCTCGGGAGTGATGGGCGTGAGCAGTGTCACAAAGCGAATCAAGGGACGTGGTTTACGGTAGGGTCATAGACGGACGATGGGTGGAGCTTTTATGATCATGACATTAGTCGGGAGAACGGTGGTACATGTATAATATTCGGTAAAAAACAAGGGTGTCGGTGGAGCACGCTCAGGGGCGAGGTTGATCAGGAGGTTGGTCAAGTCGAAAGACTTGAGCAATTACCAAGCTTAGTGATTGAGCTCCCAATACGGGGGAAAAGGGGCGACGATGATCAGGAGATGGATTCACAGTTCAAAGAGATAAAGTTCATGTGCAAGGTTTTAACTCTTGTCTTGTTTAAAGCCAAGGTGGAAATTATTGAGGATGTTGACTTAAAATAAGCCTTTAATATATCCAAGGTTCATGAGTGAAGATAGAGTAGAAAAAGGACAAAAATAGGGTCTGGTGCCCTGAGCGCTAGACTGGGCACCCTGGGCACCAACCCAGGGCAGCCCGGGTCCATGCACAGGAAACTGGCACCCAGAATGCCAGGCACCGGATAGGTATATAGGGATGCGGTTTCAGTTGCGGTTTTTTATGGGTTTTCGAGAGAACTTTTAGGAGTTTGTTTCTATCTTCTCTTCTAGGTCTTGCACGAACTTGGGGCTATAAAAAGACCCCTAAGGATGAAGAAAGAAGGATCATGGTGGCACATGAGTATCCAAGGTTAGGTTTAGAAGGTAGCCATCATCAAGGGAGAGGGAGAGGAAACCATTAGAGACCGAGGGTTTTCGGGAAGGGTTTCTTCTTGATCTTCGGGGTGTAAGGCTACGGGGTCTATTCTTCTTGGGGAAATCTCTTTATGGGAGTATGAGGGATTGGTCAGAGATAATTGTTCTTGTACTCGAGTTTTTCCCATACTAGTAAATCTATTGATAGGTCGTTACCGGAACTTCTTGGGTATTTTGCTTGATTATTCTATTGCTCAATCTTGTCGGTGGTCATCTCTACCATGGTGGTACTATGCAAGCATATTCCGCTGCACGAGGGCCTTGGATCATCAACAACAATCCCCTCTCTCCGAATACATCAAGAGGGGTATATCTATGTATCAAAGGGGTCTTTAACTCCAATATATGTGTGGCCATAATATAAAGTCCCATAGCTAGAGAGATCCTACTATTATAGGATTTTTATTCAGAAAATTGATTATAAGAGGTGTCCAAGTATACCCCCTAACCAGACTTTAACACCCATATATATATGGCCAAAATATAAAGAGTCTTATAGCTAGGAGGGGTCTCACTATTATGAGATCTTTATTCTTTTATAAGATTATAAAAGGAGTCCATGTGTACCCCCCCACTCTAACTACATCATTCGGGGGCTAAATTTATGTGTCAAAGAGGTGACTTTAATACCCGTATGTGTGACCAAAATATATAGAGTCCCATAGGTAGGAGGGGTTCAATTATTATGAGAGGAGTCCAAATATGCCCTCATTCCGAATGCATCATGGGGGGGTTTATCTATGTGTCAAAGGTATTAATAAAAGTCTCATAGCTAGGAGGGGTCCTACTATTGTGGGATAGTTATTCAGGTAGTAGATTATTTGATGAGTCCAAGTATACCCCCTCCACCTGACTAAATTATGGTGAAATATATCATATATCAAAGAGGTGACTTTAACACATATATATGTGTGGCCAAAATATAAAAGTCTCAAAGCTAGCACATGTCCCACTATTATAGATTCTATACTTTATAGTAGATTATAAGAAGAGTCCAAGTAAACCTTTTCTATCCTCTACTATATCATAGGGGTATATCTATGTATCAATAGTGTGGCTTTAACACTCGTATGAGTGTGGTCAAAATTTAAAAAGTCTCATGGATATGATGAGTCTAACATTTGTGGGACCTTTTTTCATATAGCATATTATGTGAGAAGTCTAAGTATACGCCCCCCACCCACTACTACATCCTGGGGGGTTAAATCTATGATTAAAGGGGTGATTTTAACACTCGTATATATTTGGCCAAAATATAAATAATATTATTGCTAGGAATGGTCCCAATATTGTGGGATCTTTATTCATATAACAGATTATAAGAAGTGTCCAAATGTACTCCCTACCCGACAACATCATGGGGAGTATATCTATATATCAAAAGGGTAACTTTAACACCCATATATATGTGGTTGATATATAAAATATCCTATAGCTAGGAGGTGTCCCACTATTATGGGGTCCTTAATCATATAGTGGATTATGAGAGGAGTATAAGTGTACTCCCCCTGACTAAATTATGAGGGGGTACATCTATTTACCAAAGGTGTGACTTTAACACCTATATGTGTGTAGCCAAAATATAATGAGTCCCATAGCTAGGGAAGGTCCTTCTATTGTGTGATCCATATTCATATAGCTAATTATAAGAGGAGTCCAAGTATACCCCACTACAAATAGATCATGGGGGTACATCTATGTATAAAATAGGTAACTTTAACACTCGTATATGTGTGACCAAAATATAAAGAGTCACATTACTAGAAGGGGTCCCATTATTTTGGTATCTTTATTTTTATAAAAGATTATAAGAGGATTCCAAGTGTACCCCCCACCTGACTATATTATTGGGGGCTAAATCTATGTGTCAAAGAGATGACTTTAATTTTTGCATATTTATTGCCAAAATATAAAGTCCTATAACTAGAAGGGGTCCCACTATTATGGGATACTTATTCCAGTAGTAGATAATGAGAGTTGTTACCGTTCAAAAGAAAAATAATTATGAGAGGAGTCTAATTGTTTCAAAATGGTGACTTTAATATCCGTATGTATGTGACCATAATATAAAGAGTCCCAAAGATAAGATATATCCTATAATTATGGGATCCTTACTCATCTAGTAGATAATAAGAGGGGTCACCATTAAAAAAAAAAGATTATGAGAGGAGTCCAAATGTATTCCTCCTTTACTGACTATATCATGGAGGGTATATCTATGTGTCAAATAAGTAACTTTAACACCCGTATTATATAAAAAAAAAAATTAAAAGCCCCATAGATAGGAGGGGTCCCTCTATTACATGATCCTTATTCATATTATAGATTATGAGAGGAGTCCAAGTTTACCCCTCCCCCCGATTACATCATTGGGGGTACATCTATGTGACAATGGGGTGGCTTTAACTCCCGCATATATGTGGCCATAATATAAAAAGTCCTATAGCTAGGAGGGATCCTACAATTATAGGATCCTTATTCTTATAGTAGATCATGAGAGAAGTCAAAATATACCCATCCCCGACTATATTATGGGAGGTATATCTATATATAAAAGGGGTAAATTTAACACTCGCATGAGTATGGATAAAATATAAAAAATCCCACATCTAGGAGGGATCCTACTATTATGGAATCCCTACTCATATAGATATTAATGAGAGTAGTCTACGTATATCTCCCCTCCCCCAACTATATTATGGGAGGCATATCTTTGTGTCATAGGAGTGACTTTAACACTTGAATATGTGTGGCCAAATTATAAAGAGTTCTTTAACTAGCAAAGGTCTTACTATTATAGGATTCTTATTTTTGTAGCAGATTTATGAGAGGAGTCCAAGTGTATCCCCCCGACCACATTATGGGGGGTAGATCTATTTATCAAAGGGGTAACTTTTACACCTATATGTGTATGGCCAAAATATAAAGAGTCACATGCTATAAGGGTCTAACTATTATAAAATCCTTATTATTATAGCAGATTATGAGAGAAGTCCATGTGTACCCCCACCGACTACATCATGGGGGAGTATATCTATGTGTTAAAAGGGTGACTTTGACACTTGCAAATATATGACTAAAATATAAAGAGTCCCATAGTTAGGAGGGGTCCCACTATTATGGGATTCTCAATCATATATGTAGCAAATTATGAAAGGATTTCTAGTGTACCCCCCCACTACATCTTGGAGGTACATCTATGAATCAAAAGGGTGACTTTAGCACCTATATGTATAGCCAAAACATACGGAGTCCCATAGTTAGGACAGGTCTCACTATTATTGGATCCTTATTCATATAACATACTATGAAATAAGTCCTAGTGTACCTCAACTATATTATCGAGAGTACTTCTATATATTAAAAGGGTGACTTTAATATCCACCTGTGTATGGCAAAAAGATAAAGTGTCTCATAGCAAAGAGGAGTCCCACTATTATGGGATATATATATATATATATATATATATATATATATATATATATATATATATATATATATATATATATATATATATATATATATATATATATATATATATATATATATATATATATATATATATATATATATATATATATATATATATATATATATATATATATATATATATATATATATATATATATATATATATATATATATATATATATATATATATATATATATATATAAGAGTAGTCCTAATGTAACCCCAACTATATCATAGGGGGTAAATCTATATGTCAAAGGGGTGACTTTAACACTCACATATGTGTTGCCAAAATATAAAGAGTCATAACTAGGAGGGGTCCCATTATTATGGGATCTTTATTCATGTAGCTGATTATGAGAGAAATCTAAGTATACCCCCTCCGACTACATCATTGTGAGTACATCTATGTATCAAAGGGGTAACTTTAATACCCGAATGTGCATAGCCAAAACATAAAGTCCCATAACTTTGAGGGATCCAGTGTATCCCTCCCAACTACATCATTGGGGGTATATCTATATGACAAAGAGTGACTTTAATACTCGAAAAGTGTATAGCCAAAATATAAAGTCATATATAAGGAATTCCACTATTGTGGGATCAATATTCTTAAAGTAGATTATAAGTGGAGTCTAGGTGTACCCCTTCTCCCCTGACTAAATCACGGGGTGGTATATCTATGTGGCCAAAATATAAAGATTTATATAGTTTGGAGGGTTTTACTATTACGGGATCATTATTCATGCAGCAGATCATGAGAGGATTTGCAATATACCTCCCCCGACTATATCATGGGGGTACATCCTATATCAAAGGGGTGACTTTAATACCTATATATGTGTGGCTAAAATATAAAGAGTTATAGCTTGCAAGTGCCCCACTATTATGGGATCCTTCTTTATATAGCAGATTAAGAGACGAGTCCAAGTCTACCCCCTGACTACATCATGGGGATAATTGATATGTCAAAGGGGTAACTTTAACACCCACATGTGTATGGCCAAAATGTAAAGAGTTCTATAGCTAGCTTATGTTTCACTATTGTGGGATCCTAATTTATATAGAAGATTATGAAAAGAATCCAAATATAGCTCCTCCTTGACTACATAATGGGGCCTTACATCTATATGTCAAAAGGGTGACTTTAACAACTACATGTGTGTGGCTAAAATTTAAAGAGTCATAGCTAGAAGGGGTCCACCATTATTAGACCTTATTCATATAGAAAATTATGAAATGAGTCCAAGTGTACCCCCCAAATTATATTATAGAGCGTATATTTTTATGTCAAAGGTGTGACTTTACCATCCGCGTGTGTGGAGCCAAAATATGAAGAGTCTCATATCTTAGAGAGGTCCCAGTACTTATGAGAGGAATCCAAGTGTACCCCTCTTCTCGATAACATCAGAGGGTGTACATCTATTTGTCAAAAGTGACTTTAATTCCCATAAATATGGCCAAACTATAAAGTCTTATAGTTAGGAAGGATCCTACTATTACGGGATCATTATTCATAAAATAAATTATGAGAGGTGTCTAAGTATACCCCTGGCCTCTGGCTAGATCATGGAGGGTATCCATGCGTCAAAAGGGTAACTTTAACAATCTTATATTTATCACCAAAATATAAAGAGTCCCATATCTAGGAGGGTTTGCACTATTGAGGGATCCTTAATCTTCTAAAAGATTATAAGACGAGTCTACGTATACCCATATAATCCGACTATATCATTAGGGAGGTAAATCTAGGTGTCATAGGGGTGACTTTAATAGCTGTACGTGTGTGGCCAAAAATAAATAGTCCATTAGATAGGAGGGGTCCCACTATTATGGCATCCTTATTTATGTATCAAATTATTAGAGGAGTCCATGTTTAACCCTCCCCTGACTATATTATGGGGGGTATCTATGTGTCAAAGGGGTTACTTTAATTCCCGCATGTATGTGACCAAAATATAAACAATCTTAGAGCTAGGAAGAATCCCACTATTATGGAATGCGTATTTATATAACAGATTAGGAGAAGTGTCCAAGTATACCCCCTCCCCCCCGACTATATTATGAGGGGTACATCTATTTTTCAAAAGGGTGACTTTAACACCCATATGAGTGTGACCAAAATATAATGACTCCCATAGCTATAAAAAGATCCTACTATTGTAGGATTTTTATTAGTGTTAATGATTAATTTTGTTAAAGATTATTTATGTAGTTGATTATGTGCGAAGTCACCTTTAAATTTTTTTTTTTTGAGAGGTATCCAAATATACCCCCTGCTTCCCGACTACATCATGGGAGGTATATCTATGTATCAAAGGGGTGTTCATAACACCTATTTGTATATGGCCAAAATATAAATAGTCTCATAGATATGAGTGGTCCATCTATTGTGGGATCCTTATTCATATAGCTGATTATGAGAGGAGTCCAAGTATACCCCCCCGTTTACATCATGGTATATCTGTATGTCAAAGGGGTGACTTTAACACCTGCGTGTATATGACCAAAATATAAAAAGTCGTATAGCTAGGAGGGGTACTTTCCTAATATTATGGGATCCTTATTCATATAGTGGATTATAAAAGGTGTCTGAGTATACTCCCCTAACTATATCATAGGGGTATATATCTATATCAAAAGGGTGACTTTAACACCCATATGTGTGTTGACAAAATATAAAGAGTCTTATTACTAGGAGTAGTCCCATAATTATGGGATCCTTATTCATGAAGCAGATTATGAGATGAATCCAAATATAGCCCCCCCACCACTTTATCATAGGGGTACATCTATTGGTCAAAGAGGTGAGTTTAACACCCGTATCTGTGTGGCTAAATATAATAAGTCTTATAGCTAGGAGTGGTCCCAGTATGGTGGGATCCTTATTTATGTAGAAGATTATGAGTAGAGTCCAAATGTACTCTCACCTCGACTATATCAAAAGAGCTAATATCTTTGTGTCAAATGGGTGACTTAAATATTCACATATGAGTATTGCCAAAATATAAAGAGTATAGTAGCTAGGACGGGTTCGATTATTATACGATCCTATTTCATAAAATAGATTATGTAAGAAGTCCAAGTATACCATCCCCGCCGACTATATTATTAGAGGGGTATATCTATGTATATCAAAGGTGTAACTTTAATACTAGCATGCTGTGGGATCCGTATTCATATATCAGTTTATGAGAGGCCGGTGTATACGTATACCCCTTAAATATATCAGGGGAGTATATCTATGTATCAAAGGGGTGACTTTAACTCCCATATATGTGTGGCCAAAATATAAAGTCCTATAGCTAAAAAGGATCCCACTATTGTGGGATTTTTATTCAGAAAACAGATTATAAGAGGTGTCCAAGTATACCCCCCACTATATCATAAGCGGTACATCTATGTATCAAAGGGGTAACTTTAACACCCGCATATGTGTGACTAAAATATAAAGAGTCATATAGATAGGAAGAGTCCACTATTGTGGGATCCTGATTCATGTATTAGATATACCCCCTGACTACATCATAGGGGGGCATATCTATGTCAAAGGGGTGACTTTAGCACCGCATATGTATAGCTAAAATATAAAGACTCATATAGCTAGAAAAGGTTTGGCTTTTATGGGACCATAATTCATGTAGCAGATTCCTAGAAGCATCCAAGTATACTCCTTTTTACCCCGACTAAATCTTAGAGGGATACATATATGAGTCACAAAAATATAAAAGCGTGATAGCTAGCTAGTATCTAAGGGGTGACTTTAGCACCGTATGTGTGTGGCCAAAATATAAAGAGTCATATACCTAGATGAAGTCCAACTATTATAGGATCCTTATTCATATAGAAGTACAACTGTAACCCCACCCCTACTACATCATGGGGGTAAATCTATATGTCAAAATGGTGATTTTAACACACGTATATATATACATAAAATATAAAGTGTTATAGCTAGGAATGATCCCAATATTGTGGGATCTTTTTTCATGTAGCAGATTATGAGAGGAGTCCAAATATACCCCTTTCAGACTACATCATGGGGGTATATCTTATTGCTAGGAGTAGTCCCATAATTATGGGATCCTTATTCATAAAGCAGATTATGAGATGAATCCAAGTGCAGCCCCCCCGACTTCATCATAGGAGTACATCTATTGATCAAAGAGGTGACTTTAACACCCGTATATATGTGGCTAAATATAAAGAGTCTTATAGCTAGGAATGATCCCTGTATGGTGGGATTCTTATTCATGTACAATATTATGAGTGGAGTCCAAATATACTCTCACCCTGACTACATTATGGGGGCTAATATCTATATGTCAAAGGGGTGACCTAAATACTCACATATGTGTATTGCCAAAATATAAAGAGTCTAGTAGCTAGGAGGGGTTTGACTATTGTGGTATCCTATTTCATGAAGTAGATTATGCGAGAAGTCCAAGTATCCCCTCCCTGTCGACTATATTATTAGAGGGGTATATCTATATATCAAAGGTGTAACTTTAATACTATCATGCTATAGGTTCCTTATTCATATATAAGTTTATGAGAGGCCGGTGTACAAGTATACCCCTTAAATATATCAGGGGAGTATATCTATATATCAACGGGGTGACTTTAACTCCCGTATGTATGTGGCTAAAATATAAAGTATCATAACTAGAAGGGATCCCACTATAATAGGATTTTTATTCAGAAAATAGATTATCAGAGGTGTCCAAGTATACCCTCCACTATATCCTGAGGGGTACATTGATGTATGAAAGGGGTAACTTTAACACCTGTATGTGTGTGACTAAAATATAAAGAGTCCTATAGTTAGGAAGGGTCCACTATTATGGGATCCTTATTCAAGTATTAGATATACCCCCTGACTATATCATAGGGGGTTATATCTATGTCAAAGGGGTGACTTTAGCACCACATGTGTTTGGTTAAAATATAAAGACTCATATAGCTAGAAAGGGTTTGGCTATTATGGGGCCATAATTTATATAGCAGATTTTTAGAGGAGCCCAAGTGTACCCCACTCTATCCCGACAAAATCTTAGGGGGATACATATATGAGTCACAAAAATATAAAAGCATTATAGTTAGCTAGTGTCTAATGGGTGCCTTTAGCACTGCATGTGTGTGGCCAAAATATAAAGAGTCACATAGCTAGATGAAGTCAAACTATTGTAGGATCCTTATTCATATAGTAGTACAGCTATACCCCCCATCCCTACTACATCATGGGGGGTATATTTATGTGTCAAAACGGTAACTTTAACACATATATACATATACACAAATTATAAAGTGTTATAGCTAGGAGTGATCCTAATATTGTGGGATCATTTTTTATATAACAGATTATAAGAGGAGTCTAAATATAACCCTTTTCAGACTATATCATGGGGGGTATATCTTTGTCAAAGGTATAACTTTAACAACCACATGCGTGTGGCCAAAATATAAAGTGTCCTATAGCTAGGAGGAGTCCCCCTAATATAATATCCTTATTTATGTAGCAGATTATGAGAGTAGTCAAAGTGTACCCCCCGACTATATCAAGAGGGGTACATCTATATGTTAAAGGGATAAGTTTAACACCCATATGTGTGTGGCCAAAATATAAAAGTCTAATATCTAGGAGGGGTCCCACTATTATGGGATCCTTATTCATATATCATATTATAAGTGGAGTCCAAGTGTACCCCCTCACCCCGACTGTATTATATAGGGGTATATCTATATGTTAAAGGGGTGAATTTAATACTTGTATGGATATTGCCAAAATATACAAAATGCAAATAGTCCCATAACTTGGACGGTACCAAATATTATGGAATATTTATTCAGATAATATATTATAAGAGGAGTCCAAGTACACTACCGTCCCGACTATATCATGGGGGGTACATCAATGTGTCAAAGGGGTGACATTAATACTCATATGTGTGTGACCAAAATATAAATATTCACATAGCTAAAAGTGGTCCCACTATTATGCGATCCATATTCATATAGCAGGTTATGAGAGAAGTCCAAATGTATCCCCAGACTATATCAAAGGAGGTACATATATGTGTCGAAAGGGTAACTTTAACACCCGAATGTATGTGTCCAAAATATAAAGCGTTCCATAATAATAAGAAGTCCAACTATTATTGGATCCTTATTCATATAACATATTACGAGAATAGTCCAAGTATACCCCAACCTCGATTTTATCATGGCTAAGTAAATCTATGTGTCTGATGGGTGGCTTTAACACCCATATATATATGGCCAAAATATATAAGTTCCATATCTAGGTAGGGTCCCACTAATATAGGATCATTATTTATGTAGCAGATTGTAAAAAATATTCAAGTGTACCTCCAACCCCGACTAAATCATTAAGGGGTATATCTATGTATCAAAGGGGTGACTTTAACAACCATATATTTATAGCCAAAATATAAAGAGTCCTATAGCTAGGACGGGTCCCACTATTTTGTGATCCTTAAAGAGATTATGAGAGGAGTCCAAGTGTATACCCCCCTACTATGTCATAGGGAGGTATATCTTTATGCTAAAGGAGTGACTTTAACACTTGTATATTTATGGCTAAAATAAATAGAGTCTCATAGCTAGCAAGTGACCTACTATTACGGGATCCTTATTTTTCTAGTAGGATATGAGAGGAGTCCAAGTGTATCCCCTCCTCCTTGATATATCATGGGGGGTAAATCTATATGTCAAAGGGGTAACTTTAACACCCATATTTTGTGGCCAAAATTTAAAGTGTCTCTTAGCTAAGAGAAGTCAAACTATTTTTGGGTCATTATTCATGTTGCAAATCATAAGAGTCCAAGTGTACCCCCTACCCTACATCTTAGGGAGGTAAATTTATATATCAAAGGGATGACTTTAACATGCACCTATATATATGTGGCCAAAATATAATGAATCTCGTAACAAATAGGGGTGCTAGTATGATTGGATCAATTTTTTATAGCAAATTATAAGAGAAGTCCAAATATACCCCCTCCCCGACTACATCATAAGGGGTACATCTATGGGTCATTGGGATGACTTTAACATCCACATATATATGGATAAAATATAAAGAACCCAATAGCTAGGAGGGGTCCCATAATAATGGGATACTTATTCAAATAGCAGATTAAGTGAGGTGTTAAAGTATACCCCCTCCGACTATATTATGGGGGGTTCATCTATGTGTTAAAGGGGTGACTTTAACATCTGCATGGGTGTAGCAAAAATTGAAGTCTCATAGCTATGAGGGTCCTATTATTATGGGATCCTTATTCATGTAGCAGATTATGATAAGAGTCCAATTGTATCCCCCCTCTCGGCTACATCATGTGGGATACATTTATATCTCAAAGGGGTGACTTTAAATATCATATGTGTGTGGCCAAAATATAAAGTTCTATAGCTAAGAGGGATCCCACCATTATGGGATCCTTATTTAGATAGCTGATTATGAGATGTGTCCAAGTGTATACCACCCCCCCGACTTGATCATGGGTAGTACATCTATGTGTGAAAGAGGTGACTTTAACACCCATATATATGTAGCCAAAATATAAAGTCTCATAGCTCAGAAGGGTTCTATTATTCTGGGATTCTTATTCTTGTAATAGATTATGAAAGAAGTCTAAGTGTACCCCTTACCCCGATAACATCATTGGGTAAGTAAATCTATATGTCAAACGGTGATTTTAACACCCATGTGTGTATAGCAAAAATATAGAGTCCCATGTCTAGAAGAGGTCCTACTATTGTGGAATCTTTACGCATATAGTAGATTATAAGGGGAGTCACCTTTAAAAAAAAAAAATTATGAGATAAATCTAACAATACCCCCCACCTTAATTGCATCATTGTTGGGTGTATCTATATGTCAAAGTAGTGATTTTAAAACCCACCTGTGTGTGAGTAGAATATAAAAAGTCTAATTGATATAAGTGATCCCTTTATTATGGGATCCTTATTTATATAGTCGATTATGAGAGGAGTCAAATATACATCCCATGACTAAATCATGGAGGGTATACCTATATGTCATAGGGGTGTCTTTAACACCTACAATATGTGACCAAAATATTAAGAGTCCTATAGCTAGGAGGGGTCCTACTATTATAGGATCCTAATTCATGTAGCAGATTATGAGAGGTGTCCAAGTGTACATCCTTGACTACTTTATTAGGGTATATATTTGTATTAAAGGGGCGACTTTAACACCCATATGTGTTACCAAATTATAACGAGACTCATTGCTATAAAAGTCCCATGGCTCAGAGGGGTCTAATTATTATGGGATCCTTATTCATATAAGTGATTATAAGAGAAGTACAAGTGTACCCTCACCGACTACATCATGGGGGGTATATCTATTAGAAATAAATCCATGGTAGAGGCCCACAACGAAAGAAAAGTGTAGGTGTGAAGACCGAGGATGGTGTGCGTTACATATCAAAATTTTTTATCGAAATGATCTACATATGCGTGTATGAATCTAGCATGACAACTACGCAACCCCCTAACATCGATCTAGCAAAAAGAATAATCTAGAATGCATATATATTTTATCTCTATACTAGATCTACATGTTAGAAGCCATACCTCCGTGCGGATTCTTTCACCGCGATAAGTTTTTTCTTTGTCTATGGAGACAGGCTCGGATCTGCTCGATATAGCTTTGGTGCAACGGCCATAATTTTCTGCTTTAAAATCCGATTGAGATAAAATTTGGACTACAGATAAATGACTTTGAGACGCAACGTTTTCAAGTAGTTTCATATTATTTGGAGTTCTGTAGCTCCTGTAGTTATAGAAACATCATTGATTTTCTATACAAATTCTAGACAGTAAAAGCTTGCGAGAGATGCCTTCTAGTTCATCCGATCTTGCACGATGCACGATGCCTTATCGATGGATCTCTAAGTACCTCCATGTAAAGAGCCTTATCCTTCTATGAAGCCCCATGTGAGGAAGATGAGTCGCCATCCAATGGCACAAGCAAGGAAGAGAAACGAGAGAGGAGAAGAGAAGAGAGGAGAGAGGGGCGCCTAGGGTTTTCCTCAATGGGCATGGCCGACCCCTCAATGGCTTAGCATGGCTGGCCCCCCTCTCTCCTATTTCCCTTATATAGGGCTGGCCTATCCTTTTGGATAAGGCTCCTAATGGATAATGTTTTATCCATTCAAATATCCCCCTTTATCTCTCTTTTATTTCTATCTCTTCCTCACTTATAGGGCTTGTTTTGACCAATTCAAAACCCCTATGTATATACCTATGGTCGACCCTATTACTGGGGATTCTCATCTCCAGAATATAGGGGATGACCCTGCATAGGTCTCCCACAGCTAGGGTCGGCCACTAGTGAGGCTTGACAGTACATATTTTTACCAAACGCCCTTATGCCTTAAATTGACCATTTCTAGTATGCGAGACTTAGCGACTCTTCCTTAAGTGATCTTTACAAGTTACTTCACTATTAACTAAGGTCATCATAGGGTGCCCCTAGTAAAGTTAACTAGTCAACTCACAACATGTCTCGGTGCATCGTACCCATGTAGCGAAGTTCACTTATGGCGAGGGATAACTATATGCATTTCTGCACTAACCTAGGGGTTTCCCTTAGTGCACACATATAGTTACGCATCTACCGTGCACTAATACGAAGCACTCACGGAGTGTAGGTTTGGACTTCTCACTTCCTCTAACTACGTCTTGTATTTCGAAAAGATGGTACAAGGATCGTATATAATAGGGACAAGGTGAAACCTTTAGGGACCAGGGTTCATGGCTTCTAACTTAGACTCGATCGACATACTACCCGAGTATACCATTGATCCTTTAAGTCTGAGTTAACCTGTGTAGCCACCCAGAGTACGATGAAGGCTGCACTCCAATTCACCTGGACTTATTATGTTCTCCGCATACCCCTGCTCTCCACTTAGTAAAGTAAACTCGTTGTCCCTCCACTTGGTGCCATGATGCAACTCGAGCAGTAGAGAATATTATTAGACTCGAGTGCTCATATGACTCAGTTCCTTCCAGGTTGACCATATACATCGTACCTCCGATTACTCTGCCGAGTAATTGAATCCGGTCAATAGTCCAACTGATGACCACTTGGCCAGGGTTTAAATGATATAGGTTAAACCAAGGAACGTACCTCCTATTAGGGGTGTGGATAACCTGCAGGAGTGACACGCTAATACGACGCCAGCTGGGTAACCCAATACACCGTGGTTTTGGATCACGTATTTGGACCCTCATATATTAGTGCACCAAAGTACCACACAACTGGTTAGTCTACCAGACGTGGCTCCTCAGGGTTTATGACCGTTTTATCCTAAGCAAAAATACGATTTAGTTCACTAGTGTCTGCTTACCGATCTATGCACCGTGTTGGTTCCGTTTAGCCATATATACTGTGCCTGGTAATGACCATGGTAGAGACACCCACGCTCTATTATCCCAACAGCTTATCCTGATAGGGCGACCAATCCTAATCAGAGCTATAAACTTATTTAGGTTACATGGGACTAATCTATTAAGCCTTCTACTCAAGTGGATTACTATGTAGCCATGGCTCTTTGTTTTGTAATCAAAACACGTACTAAGGTATGTACCAAGATGCAATCCTAAGCTATCAACCATATATAGCTAAACTAATAGTTTTTACGAGCTATTGACCTCACCAATTCTAACAATATTTATATATCAAAGCGGTAACTTTAACACCCAAATATGTATGGCTAAAATATAAGCAGTTCCATAACTTGGAGAAGTCCAACTATTATGGGATCCTTATTTATACAATAGATTATTAGTGTAATGTAAGTGTACCCCCACCATGTCTACATCATAGGGGGTAAATCTATGTATCAAAAGGGTTAGTTAAACTGTCACATTAGTGTGGCCTAAATATAAAAAGTTTTATAGCTAGCAGAGGTCCTACTATTTTGGGATCCTTATTCATTTAGCAGATTATGAGTGGAGTCTAAGTATACCCCCTACTACATCGTTGGGGCGGTACATCTATGTATCAAAGGGGTGACTTTAACACATGCATATGTATGGCCAAAATATAAAAAACTCATAGCTAGCAAGTGTCCCACTATTACGAGATCCTGATTTACATAGCAGAATATAAGAGGAGTCGAAGTGTCCCCCTTCGACTATATCGTGTGGGGTATATCTTTATATCAAAGGGGTGACTTTAACACCCATATTATGTGGCCAAAAATTAAAAAGTTTTATAGTCAGGAAGAGTCTAACTATTATGAGATCCTTATTCATGTAGCATATTATGAGAGGAGTCTAAGTATACCCTCCTATCCCTACTACATCATGGAGGTAAATATATATATCAAAGGAGTAACTTTAATACTCGTATATGTGTATCTAAAATATATTGAGTCTCACAGCAAGGAGGGTTCCCGGTATGGTGGGATCTTTATTTATAAAACAGAATATGGCAGGGGTCTAAATATACTCCTTTCTCGACTATATCTTGGCCAAAATATAAAGAGTTCAATAGCTAGGAGTCTCGCTATTATGGGGGTATATTTTTATATCAAAAGGGTGACTTTAACACCCGTATGGGTGTGACGAAAATATAAAGGGTCCTATATCCATGAGTATTCTTACTATTGTGGGATCCTTAATTATGTACCATATTATGAGAGGAGCCCAAATATACCCCCTCCTGACTATATCATGGGGGGTACATCTATTTATCAAAGGGGTGACTTTAACTCCTGTATGTGTGTTTCCAAAATATAAAGTCTCATAGCTAGGAGTGGTCCCACTATTATAGGATCCTTATTTAGAAAGCAGACTATGAGAAGTGTACAAGTCTACCTCACCATTGTTTTTGATAATAGAAAGGGGGTACATCTATATGTCAAAGGGGTGACTTTAACACCTATAGGAGTGTGGCCAAAACATAAAAAGACTTATAGCTCAGGGGGTCATATTATTGCAGGATATTTATTCTTGTAATAGATTATAAGAGGAGTCTCAGTATACCCCCCATCTCGACTATATCATTGGGTAAATAAATCAATGTGTCAGAATGGTGACTTTAACGCTCGCATGTGTGTGGCAAAAATATAAAGAGTCTCATAGCTAGAAGGGATCCCACTATTATGGTATCGTTATTCATGTAGTAGATTATGAGTCTAGTTACATTTAAAAAAAAAAGATTATGAGAAGAGTCTAAATGTACCCCCTCACACACATACGATTATATTATTAGAGAGTATATTTATATATCAAAGTGGTGAGTTTAATACCAACCTATGTGTGGTTAGAATATAAAGTGTCCTATCGATATAAAGGGTCGCTCTATTACGGGATCTTTATTCATATAATAGATTAAGAGAGGAGTCAAGTGTACCTTCCCCTGACTATATCATAGAAAGTTATACCTATATGTCAACTAGGCGACTTTAACACCTGCATATGTGTGGCACAATTATACAGAGTCCCATAGCTAGGATAGGTCTCACTATTATGGGATCCTTATTTATATAATAAATTATAAGAGGAGTCCGAGTGTTCCCCCTCGACTATATCATTGGGGATACATCTTTGTGTCAATAGGGTTGGTTTAACATCCATATGTAATCTGCCAAAATATAACAAGACCCATTACTACAAGAGGTCCCACTATTATAGGATCCTTATTCATGAAGTATATGTTGTAGCTCGTGTGTCCTGAATGTGGATTTTCTATATTAACATTAATAAGATGACTTTGGTTATTGCTTTAATTAGAATACTACTTTGGTATATGTTAATACACATATAATAAAAGGACCCTAGGGAATATAGTTGGCCACTGAGGCGCATAGTGGATCCATGCTTGGGAGACCCAGTGGACCAGTTCTGTGTAGACCTAGAACTAGTTCACAGCTTTGGTGATACCGTTGCTTCACCGAGAATAAGCTGTTGGTAGGTAGAGGATATGGTGAAGTCTCCACCATAGAAATATGGGATTCCTATTCACCTGACCAAGTATGATGATCATGTTGAATAGGAACCAAGACGGTGCACAGTTCAGTGATTCAGATACTGATGCATAAACCGTCTTACTACTATAGATAATCTGTCATTACTCCTAAGGAACCATGTACAATTGGCCAACCAGTTGTATGGTGCTTTGATGTGCAAATGTGTGCGGACCTTCCATAGTTCAATACCACGGTACATTGGGTTACCCGACTGGCGCTTGAGTGGTATACAATCCCTATATGTTGTCCGACGTCCAGTGTTGGATGGGTACGTTTTGATGAGTCAATCTGTCCACACAGTTAACCCAGGCCTGGTGGTTATCAGTATGACTAACGATGTTTCGGATGCTAGGCATAATACCGAAAGGTGTATAGTGTTATAGGTGATAAGTTATCAAATCCAAGTCAGATGATCAATCGGGTTCTGACGGTGCTCTCTACCACCCGAGTCATATCATAGTACCAGTAATAGGAGGGACTAAGGATTATCAGAGTATAGTAGAGAATAGGGTTACGATGGAGTAATATAAGTTTAGGATCACTAGAGTTCAACTCGTATCGCACTCTGGATGGCTACACGGGTTAATCGGATTAGGACTGATTAACGAAACTTTCGGTGTGTCACTAGAACAGTTAATCAGGGATCCAGTTAGAGCCAGCGATCCTAAATCCTGAAGGTTCTACCTTGTCGTTGCATATAGGAATTGTTCCCCTATCTGGTTGGATACGTTGGATACGAAGTAGCACGATGGAGCGCAAGCCCAGAGCCTAAGAACCTAATTCACATGTGTTAAGGGCCGTAGGGGTATTTTGATAAATACTGAAATATGGCTCAGAACATATTGAATATGGATCCTAAAATGAGCGAAATAATTTTAGAAGCTCATAAGCGCTGACGGAACTCGATTCCGAGTAGCGCACCTCACTCAATCTCTCTTACAGTGTTTTACTTTTCGTGAAGGGTTTTTTGTCCAGGCTTCACGATAGACATGTGGAAACCCTAAAAACCGCCCCCTCTCATCCCAATCACTAGAGGGCCGGACCTAGCTTGTGTATGTGAGTTGGGGCCAGGCTTATAAAGGGATTAGAGGGAGAGGGGGCCGGCCCAAGCTCTCCCTCTCCTGAAAAACCCGAACCTCCTCTCCCTCTGTCCCTCTTTGTGGTTTCAGCCAAGGAAGAAAGAGGAAGAAGAAGGAAGAAAATGGAAGAAGGAAGGAGAAGGAAGAAGAAAGAAAGAGAAGAAGGAGATCTCGCGGCTCGCCGTCGTCTTCGCAACGAATTCCTCTATCGGCTCGTAGTCCTTATACTCAAAGATAGGACTTCGAGGATTCCTCCATTCGCAAAGGACAAGGTGCCATCTGACAGCTTCCCTTGTGATTCACGTGCGGTTTATCATCATTCCATTCTCTTCGGATCATAGATTCATAAGGTATGATAATTCTAAATACCTAACTAGATGCATGCATGTCTTCCGTAGATTGTAGTATGCCTCTAGGGTGTCCGCACATATGTTAAGATCATAGATTTGTATATAGATTATTTTGCAGAATTAATTGTAATGAAACATACACCGTAGAATCTTCGGATCTACCTTTTGCTTCCGCTGCGACTCTCATAATGGGATTTAATTCCAATAGTATATTATTAGAGGAGTCTAAGTGTACCCCATCCCCCCGACTATATCATGGGAGGGTACATCCATTGGTCAAATAGGTAACTTTAAGACCCGTATGTGTATGGCCAAAAATAAACAGTATTATAGCTAATGGGGTCCCACTATTGTGTGATCCATATTCATATAGTTGATTATAAGAGGAGTCCAAGTATACCCCTATCGACTACATCATGGGGGATAAATCTATGCGTCAAAGGGGAGACTTAATACCTGCATGTGTATGGCTAAAATATAAAGTCTCATAGCTTGGAGGAGTCCTACTAATAAAGGATCCTTATTCATATAGTAGATAATAAGAAGAGTTCATGCATACCCCCTAACCAAACTACTTTATTGGTGGGTAAATCTATATATCAAAGGGGTAACTTTGACACCCGCATGTCTGTAGCCAAAATATAAAGAGCCTCATAGCTAAGAGAAGTCTAACTATTATGAGAGCCTTATTAATGTAGTAGATTATAAGAGTGGTACAAGTATTTCCCCCATTCTGATTACATCATGGGGATAAATCTATGTATCAAAAGGGTGACTTTAATACCAAAATTTGTGTGACCACAATATAAAGAGTCTCATAGCTCAGAGGAGTCCTACTATTGGGGATCCTTATTCATATAACAGATTATGAAAGGTGTCTAACTATATCTCCCCCGACTACATCATGGGGGTATATTTTAATATCAAAGGGTTTACTTTAACACCTGTATATGTGACAAAAATATAAATAGTACCAGAGCTAGGAGGGATTTTACTCTTGTGGGATCCTAATTTATATAATAGAATATGAGAAGAGTCCAAATGTACCCCCCCAACTATATCATAGGGGGTACATCTTTGTATTAAATAGGTAACTTTAACCATAGGATTTGTGTGTCAAAATATAAAAAGTATGATAGTTAGAAGGGGTTCCACTATTATTGGATCCTTATTCATATAGTAGTTTAGAAGAGGTATCCAAGTGTGCCCGCCGACAGCATCATAGGGGGCACATATATGTGTCAAAGTGGTAACTTTAATATCCATATATATATATGGTGAATTTAACACCCGTTTGTATGTAACCAAAATATAAATAGTCTCATAGATAAAAAGGCTCTCACTATTATAGGATCCTTATTCATGTAATAGATTATTAGAGCAGTCCAAGTGTATTTCCTCGATTATATCATGGGAGGTATATCTATGTATCAAAGGGTTGACTTTAACATCCGTATGTATGTAGCAAAAATATAAAGTCTTATAGCTAGGAGAGGTTCTATTATTGTGAGATCCTTAATCATGCAGTAGATTATAAGAGGAATCCAAGTATACCTCACCCTAATTATATTATTAGGGATATATTTATGTATCAAAGGAATGACTTTAACAACTGTATGTGTGTGTTCAAAAGATAAAGATTCTCATAGCTAGAAGGGTTTTCACTATTATAGAATCCTTATTCAGGTAGTAGATTATAAGATGATTCCAAGTGTACCACCCGACTACATCATGGGGTTCATCTATGTATTGAAGGGATGACTTTAACACCTGTATATATGTATGGCCAAAATATAAAGAGTGCAAAGGTAGCAGGTGTTTCATTATTATGTGATCCTTATTTATGGCCAAAACATAAAGTCCCATAGCTTAGAGCGATCCAGTATACCCCTCCCACCTATATCTTTGGGGGTATATCTATCTGACAAAGGGTGACTTTAATACTCAAAAAGTATTCCAAAAATATAAAGTCCTATATAAGGGATTCTACTATTGTGGGATCAATATTCTTAAAGCAGATTATAAGAGGAGTCTAAGTGTACCCCCTCTCCCCCGACTAGATCACGAGGTGATACATCTATATGGCCAAAATATAAAGATTTATATAGCTTGGAGAGGTCATACTATTACTGGCTCCTTATTCATGTAGCAGATTATGAGAGGATTCACAATATACCTCCCTCGACTACATCATGGGGGTACATCCTATATTAAAGGGGTGACTTTAATACCTGTATATGTGTGATTAAAATATAAAGAGTCTTATAGCTTGCAAATGTCCCACTATTTTAGGATCTTTCATTATGTAGCAGATTAAGACACGAGTCCAACTGTACATCCTGATTACATCATGGGGATAAATCGAAATATCAAATGGATGACTTTAACACCTGCATGTGTATGGCCAAAATATAAAGAGTCCTATAGCTAGTTTATATTTTACTATTGTAGGATCCTAATTTATATAGATGATTATGAAAAGAATCTAAATATAGCCCCTCCTCGACTACATAATGTGGCCTTACATCTATATGTCAAAATGGTGACTTTAACAACCACATATATGTATCCAAAATATTAAGAGTCTCATATCTAGGAGGGGTCCCACTATTGTCGGATTCTTATTCATATAGAAAATTATGAGAGGAGTCCAAGTGTACCCCCCAAATTATATTATGGAGCGTATATTTTTGTGTCAAAGGTGTGACTTTACTATCCACGTATGTGTAGCAAAAATATAAAGAGTCTCATATCTTAGAGAGGCCCCCAGTACTATTATGGGATCCATATTCATTTAGCAGATTATGAGAGGAATCTAAGAGTATCATTCCTCCCGACAATATCAGAGGTTGTACATCTATTTGTCAAAAGTAACTTTAACTCCCATAAAAGTGTAGCCAAAATATAAAGTCTCATAGTTAGAAGGGATCCTACTATTGTGGGATCCGTATACATAAAATAAATTATGAGAGGTGTCCAAGTATACCCCTCTGACTAGATCATGGAGGGGTATCTATATGTCAAAAGGGTAACTGTAACAATTGTATATTTATCGCCAAAATATAAAGAGTCCCATAGCTAAGAGGGTTTGCACTATTGAGGGATCCTTATTATTCTAAAAGATTATAAGATGAGTCCAAGTATACCCATCCAATCCGACTATATCATTAGGGAAGTAAATCTATGTGTCATAGGGGTGACTTTAATACCTGTACGTATGTGGCCAAAAATAAATAGTCCATTAGATAGGAGGGGTCCCACTATTGTGATATTCTAATTTATATATCAAATTATTAGAGGAGTCTATGTTTGACCCCTCCCCTGAATACATTATGGGAGGTACATCTATGTATCAAAGGGGTGACTTTAATTCCCGCATATGTGTGACCAAAATATAAAAAATCTCAAAGCTAGGAAGTGTCCCACTATTATGGAATACGTATTTATATAACAGATTAGGAGAAATATACGAGTATACCCTCTCCCCTCGACTATATTATGAGGGGTATATCTATTTTTTAAAAGGGTAACTTTAACACCCATATGAGTGTGGCCAAAATATAATGAGTCCCATAGCATAGAGAGATCCCACTATTGTGGGATTCTTATTTGTGTTAATGATTAATCTTATTAAAGATTATTCATATAGTTCATTATGCGCGGAGTCACCTTTAAAAAAAAAGATTTTGAGAGGAGTCCAAATATACCCCCCCTCTCCCCCGACTACATCATAGGAGGTATATCTATGTATCAAAGGGGTGTTCATAACACCCATCGGTATATGGCCATAATATAAAGAGTCTCATATATATGAGGGTCCATCTATTGTAGGATTCTTATTCATGTAGCAGATTATGAGAGGAGTCCAAGTATACCCCGCGTCAACATCATGGTACATCTGTGTGTCAAAGGGGTGAATTTAACAACCGTATATATGTGGCCAAAATATAAAAAGTCGTATAGCTAGGAGGGATACTTTTCTAATATTATGGGATCCTTATTCATATAGCGGATTATAAGAGGAGTCTGAGTATACTCCCCTAACTATATCATAGGGGTGTATATTTATATCAAAATGGTGACTTTAACACCCATGTGTGTTGCTAAAATATAAATAATCTTATTGCTAGGAGTGGTCCCATAATTATAGGATCCTTATTCATAAAGCAGATTATGAGATGAATCCAAGTGCAGCCCCCCCCCCCCCCCCCCCCCCGACTTCATCATAGGGGTACATCTATTGATCAAAGAGGTAACTTTAATACCCATATATATGTGGCTAAATATAAAGAGTCTTATAGCTAGGAATGGTCCCAATATGGTGGGATTCTTATTTATGTACAAAATTATGAGTTGAGTCCAAATATACTCTCACCCTGACTATTATGGGGGCTAATATCTATATGTCAAAGGGGTGACCTAAATACTCATATATGTGTATTGCCAAAATATAAAGAGTCTAGTAGCTAGGAGGGGTTTGACTATTGTGGTATCCTATTTTATGAAGTAGATTATATGAGAAGTCCAAGTGTCCCCTCCCTGTCGACTATATTATTAGAGGGGTATATCTATATATCAAAGGTGTAACTTTAACACTAGCATGTTGTTGGTTCCATATTCATATATAAGTTTATGAGAGACTGGTGTACAAGTATACCTCTTAAATATATCAGGGGAGTATATCTATATGTCAAAGGGGTGACTTTAACTCCCGTATGTATGTGGCTAAAATATAAAGTATCATAGCTAGGAGGGATCCCAATATTATGGGATTTTTATTCAGAAAATAGATTATAAGAGGTGTCCAAGTATACCCCCCACTATAAGATGGGGGGTACATTGATGTATGAAAGGGGTAACTTTAACACCCATATATGTGTGACTAAAATATAGAGAGTCCTATAGTTAGGAAGGGTCTACTATTATGGGATCCTTATTCATTAGATATACCCCTGAATATATCATTGGGGGTTTATCTATGTCAAAGGGGTGACTTTAGCATCATATATGTATTGTTAAAATATAAAGACTCATATAGCTAGAAGAGGTTTGGCTATTATGGGGCCATAATTTATGTAGCAGATTCTTAAAGGAGTCCAAGTGTACCCCCCTCTATCTTGACTAAATCTTAGGGAGATACATATATCAGTCGCAAAAATATAAAAGCATTATAGTTATCTAGTGTCTAAGGGGTGCCTTTAGTACCGCATGTGTGTGGCAAAAAATATAAAGTCTTATATAGCTAGATAAAGTCAAACTATTCTAGGACTTTATTCATATAGTAGTATAACTATACCCCCCATCCTTACTACATCAAGGGTTTATATCTATGTATCAAAATGGTGACTTTAACACATATATACATATAGACAAATTATAAAGTGTTATAGCTTGGAGTGATCCTAATATTATGGGGTATCATTTTTCATATAGTAGATCATAAGAGGAGTCCAAATATACCCCCTTTCAGACTACATCATGGGGGGTATATCTTTGTCAAATGTATGACTTTAACAACCATATGGCTATAGCTAAAATATAAAGTGTCCTATAGCTAGGAGGAGTCCACCTAATATAAGATCTTTATTTATGTAGTAGAATATGAGAGTAGTTTAAGTATACCCCCTGACTATATCATAGGGATACATCTATGTATTAAAGGAGTAACTTTAACACCCGTATGTGTGTGGCTAAAATATAAAGAGTCTAATAGCTAGGATGGGTCCCACTATTATGAGATCCTTATTCATGTATCAAATTATAAGTGGAGTCCAAGGGTACTCCCTTTCCCCGATAGTATTATATAGGGGTATATCTATGTGTTAAAGGGGTTAGTTTAATACCCGTATGGATGTTGCCAAAATATAAATAGTCCCATAGCTATGAGGGTACCAAATATTATGGGATACTTATTCAGATAACAAATTATAAGAGGAGTCCAAGTACACCCCCTCCCGGCTATATCATAGGGGGGTATATCAATATGTCAAAGGGGTGACATTAATACTCATATGTGTATGGCCAAAATATAAATAGTCATATAGCTAGAAGAGGTCCCACTATTATGGGATCCTTATTTATATAGCAGGTTATGAGAGAAGTCCAAATATACCCCCAGACTACATCAAAGGAAGTATATGTACGTGTCAAAAAGGTGACTTTAATACTCGAATGTTTGTATCCAAAATATAAAGCATTCCATAACTAGGAGAACTCCAACTATTGTTGAATCCTTATTTATATAGTAGATTGCGAGAATAGTCCAAGTGTGCCCCCAACCTCGATTTTATCATGGCAAAGTAAATTTACGTGTTAGATGGGTGACTTTAATACCCGGATATATATGGCCAAAATATAAAATTCCTATATCTAGGAGGGGTCCCACTAATATAGGATTATTATTTATATAGCTGATTATAAAAAATGACCAAGTGCACCACCAACCCTGACTAAATCATTAGGAGGTATATCTATGTGTCAAAGGGGTGACTTTAACAACCGTATATTTATGGCCAAAATATAAAGAGTCCTATAGCTAGGACATGTCCGACTATTTTGGGATCTATAAAGAGATTATAAGTGGAGTCCAAGTGTACACCCCTTTACAATATCATTGGGGGGTACATCTATGTGCTAAAAAAGTGACTTTAACACCCGTATATGTGTGGCTAAAATAAGTAGAATCTCATAGCTAACAAGTGACCCACTATTATGAGATCCTTATTTATCTAGTAGGATATGAGAGGAGTCCAAGTGTACCCCGTTCCCCCCGATATATCATGGGGGGTACATCTATATGTCAAAGGGGTAACTTTAACACCTGTATTGTGTGGCCAAAATTTAAAGTGTCTCATAGCTAAGCGAAGTCAAACTATTTTGGGGTCCTTATTCATGTAGCAAATTATAAGAGTCCAAGTGTACCCCCTACCCTATAATTTAGGAAGGTAAATTTATATGTTAAAGGGATGACTTTAATATGCACTTGTATATATGTGTGGCCAAAATATAAAGAATCTCATAGCAAAGAGGGGTCCCAGTATTGTGGGATCATTTTTTATGTAGCAAATTATAAAAGGAGTCCAAGTATGTCCCCTCTCAACTACATTATAAGGGGTACATCTATGGGTTATTGGGGTGACTTTAACATCAACATATGTATGGACAAAATATAAAGAGCCTAATAGCTAGGAGGGGTCCCATAATTATGGGATACTTATTCATGTAGCAGATTAAGTGAGGAGTCAAAGTGTACGCCCTCCGACTATATTATTCGGGGTTCGTCTATATATTAAAGGACTAACTTTAAACCTCGTATGGGTGTGGCAAAAACTGAAGAGTCTCATAGCTATGAGGGTTCTTATTATTATGGGATCCTTATTCATATAGCAGATTATGATAAGAGTCCAATTGTATCCCCCCTCTCGACTACATCATGTGGGATACATTTATGTCTCAAATAGGTGACTTTAACTACTATATGTGTGTGACCAAAATATAAAGTTCCATAACTAAGAGGGACTCTACTATTATAAAATCCTTATTCAGTAGCTGATTATAAGATGTGTCCAATGTATCCCACCACCCCGACTTAATCATAGGTGGTACATCTATGTGTCAAAGAGGTGGTTTTAACACCCGTATGTGTGTAGCCAAAATATAAAGAGTCTCATAGCTCAGAAGGGTTCTATTATTCTAGGATCCTTATTCTTATAATAGATTATGAAAGAAGTCCAAGTATACCGCCCACCTCGACTACATTATTGGGTACGTAAATCTATATGTCAAAAGGTGATTTTAACACCCATGTGTGTATGACAAAAATATAGAGTTCCATGTCTAAAAGTGGTCCTACTATTATGGAATCCTCATGCATGTAGTAGATTATAAGGGGAGTCAACTTTAAAATAAAAGATTATAAGATAAGTCTAACTATACCCCCTATATAATAATTATATCATTGTCAGGTGTATCTATATGTCAAAGTAGTGATTTTAACACCCACATATGTGTGAGTAGAATATAACGAGTCTAATTGATATAAGGGGTCCCTTTATTATATGATCCTTATTTATATAGTCGATTATGAGAGGAGTCAAATATACCCCCCTAACTAAGTCATGGAGGGGTATACCTATATATCCAAGGGGTGTCTTTAACACCAGTATATGTATGACCAAAATATTAAGAGTCCCATAGCTAGGAGGGGTCCCACTATTATGGGATCCTAATTCATGTAGCAGATTAAGAGAGGTATCCAAATATACACCATCGACTAATTTATTAGGGTATATCTTTGTGTCAAAGGGGTGACTTTAACACCCATATGTGTATTACCAAAATATAACGAGACTCATTGTTATAAGAGTCCAACTATTATGGTATCCTTATTAAAAAAGTGATTATTAGAGGTCTTAAAATATATCCCCCCGACTATATAATGAGAGGGTACATCGATTAGACAAAGTGGGTGACTTTAACACCGTATGTATGTAACCAAAATATAAAAAGTCTCATAGCTCAGAGGGGCCCCACTATTGTTGGATCCTTATTCTTATAACTGATTATAAGAGGAGTACAAGTGTATCCTCACCGATTACATCATGGGGGGTATATCTATATATCAAAGGGATGACTTTAACACCCAAATATGTATGACCAAAATATAAGCAGTTCCATAACGTAGATATGTCTAACTATTATGGGATCTTTATTTATGTAATAGATTATTAGTATAATCCAAGTGTACCATCCATCATGTCTACATCATAGGGAGTAAATCTATGTGTCAAAAGGGTTAGCTAAACTATTATATGTGTATGGCCTAAATATAAACAGTTTTATAGCTAGTAGGGGTCCCACTATTTTAGGATCCTTATTCATATAGCAGATTATGAATGTAGTCCAAGAATACCCCTCACTACATCATAAAGGTGGTACATCTATGTATCAAAGGGGTGACTTTAACATAAGCATATGCAAGGCCAAAATATAAAAAGACTCATAGCTAGTAAGCGTCCCACTATTATGAGATCCTAGTTTACCTAGCAGAATATGAGAGGAGTGCACGTGTTCCCCCCCTAACTATATCATGTGGGGTAATGCTTTATATCAAAGGGGTGACTTTAACACTTGTATTATATGGCCAAAATTTAAAAATTTTCATAGCTAGGAAGAGTCTAACTATTATGAGATCCTTATTTATGTAGCAGATTATGATAGGAGTCTAAGTATACCCTCCTACCCCTACTACATTATGGAGGTAAATCTATGTGTCAAAGAAGTAACTTTAATACTCGTATATATGTATCTAAAATATATTGAGTCCCACAGCAAGGAGGGTTCCCAGTATGGTAGGATCCTTATTTATATAGCAGATTATAAGAGGGGTCCAAATATACCCCCTTCTCGACTATATTATGGCCAAAATATAAAGAGTTCAATAGTTAGGAGGGGTTTCACTATTATGGGGTATATCTATGTGTCAAAGGGGTGACTTTAACACCCGTATGGGTGTGAGAAAATATAAAGAGTCCCATATCTAGGAGTATTCTTACTATTATGGGATCCTTATTCATGTACCATATTATAAAAGGAGCCTAAGTGTACCGCCTCCTGACTACATCATGGGGGGTACATCTATTTATCAAAGGGGTGACTTTAACTCCTATATATGTGTTGCCAAAATTTAAAGTCTCATAGCTAGAAGTGGTCCCACTATTATATGATTCTTATTTAGAAAGCAAATTATGAGAGATTTACAAGTCTACCCCATCTTTGTATTTGATAATAGGGAGGGGGTACATCTATATGTCAAAGGGGTGACTTTAACACCTGTATGTGTATAGCAAAAATATAAAAAAACTTATAGCTCATAGGGGTCCCAATATTACGCGATATTTGTTTTTATAATAGATTATAAGAGGAGTCCAAGTATACCCCCTCATCCCGACTATATCATTGGGTAATTAAATCAATGTATCAGAAGGGTGACTTTAACACTCGTATGTGCGTAGCAAAAATATAAAGAGTCTCATAGTTAAAAGGGATCCCACTATTATGAAATCTTTATTTATGTAGGAGATTATGAGTATAGTCGCCTTTTAAAAAAAACATTATGAGAAGAGTCTAAATTTACCCTGCCCACACATATACTATTATATTATTGGAGGGTATATTTATATATCAAAGTAGTGACTTTAATACCCACCTAAGTGTTGTTAGAATATAAAGTATCCCATAGATATAAGGGGTCTCTCTATTATGGGATCTTTATTCATGTAACAGATTAAGAGAGAAGTCAAGTGTACCTCCCCCGGCTACATCATGGAAAGTTATACCTATATGTCAAATAGGTGACTTTCACACCTGCGTATGTATGTCACAATTATAAAGAGTCCCATATCTAGGATAAGTGTCACTATTATGAGATCCTTATTTATATAGTAAATTATGAGAGGAGTTTGAGTGTACCCCATTGACTATATCATTGGGGATATATCTTTGTGTCAATAGGATGGGTTTAACATCCGTATGTGTTCTACCAAAATATAACAAGACCCATTGGTATAAGAGGTCCCACTATTGTAGGATCCTTATTTATAAAGTATATTATTAGAGGAGTCTAAGTGTACCCCATCCCCCGACAACATCATGGGAGGGTACATCCATTGGTCAAATAGGTAACTTTAAGACCCGTATGTGTATGGCCAAAAATAAACAGTCTTATAGCTAATAGGGTCCTACTACCGTGTGATCCATATTCATATAGTTGATTATAAGAGGAGTCCAACTATACCCCTGTCGGCTACATCATAGGTGGTAAATCTATGTGTCAAAGGGGAGACTTAACACCTGCATATGTGTAGCCAAATATAAAGTTTTATAGCTTGGAGGAGTCATACTAATATAGTATCCTTATTCATATAGTTGAGTATAAGGAGAGTCCATGCATACCCCTCAACCAAACTACTTCATTTGCGGGTAAATCTATATGTCAAAGGGGTAATTTGGATACCCATATTTGTGCAGCCAAAATATAAAGAGTCTCATAGCTAGGAGAAGTCTAACTATTGTGAGAGCCTTATTTATGTAGTAGATT
Source organism: Chamaelirium japonicum (assembly GCA_947650365.1). Taxonomy (NCBI): domain Eukaryota; kingdom Viridiplantae; phylum Streptophyta; class Magnoliopsida; order Liliales; family Melanthiaceae; genus Chamaelirium; species Chamaelirium japonicum. The sequence continues at coordinate 64,417,578 of OX393552.1, forward strand.
ATGAGAGTAGTACAAGTGTATCCCCCACCCCGATTCATCATGGGGGGTAAATCTATGTGTCAAAGGGGTCAGTTTAATACCCAAATTTTTGTGACCAAAATATAAAAAGTCTCATAGCTCAGAAGGGTCCTACTATTGGGGATCCTTATTCATATAGCAGATTATAAAAGGAGTCCAACTATATCCCCCCCAACTACTACATCATGGGGGTATATTTTTGTATCAAAGAGTTTACTTTAACACTCGGATATGTGACCAAAATATAAATAGTACCAGAGCTAGGAGGGATTTTACTTTTGTGGGATCCTAATTCGCATAATAGATTATAAGAAGAGTTCAAATATACCCCCCTGACTATATCATACGGGGTACATCTTTGTATTAAATAGGTAACTTTAACCATAGGATATATGTGTCAAAATATAAAAAGTATGATAGTTAGGAGGGGTCCCACTATTGTAGTATCCTTATTCATATAGTAGTTTATAAGAGTGTCCAAGTGTACCCATCGATAACATCAAAGATGGCACATATATGTGTCAAAGGGGTAACTTTAACATCTGCATGTATGTGGCCAAAATATAAAGAGTCCTATAGCTATAAGTTCTACCACTATTATAGGATCCTTATTCATATAGCAGGTTATAAGAGGAGTCCAACTGTTCCCTTTTTGCATACTTCATAGGGGGTTTATCTTTATATTAAAGAGGTGACTTTAACACCCGTATATATATAGCCAAAATATAAATAGTCTCATAGATAAGATGACTCCCACTATTATAGGATCCTTATTCATCTAATATATTATTGGAGCAGTTCAAACATAATCCCCCGACTATATCATGGGGGTATATATATGTATCAAAGGGGTGACTTTAATATCCGCATATATGTAATAAAAATATAAAGGCCTCATATCTTGGACGGGTCCCATTATTGTGAGATCCTTAATCATACAGTAGATTATGAGAGAAGTCCAAATATACCTCCCACTAATTATATTATTGGGGGTATATTTATGTGTCAAATGGTTGACTTTAATAACCATATGTGTGTATTAAAAAGATAAAGATTCAAATAGTAGATTATAAAAAGATTCAAAGTGTACCATCCGACTACATCATGGGGTTCATTTATGTATTGAAGGGGTGACTTTAACACTTGCATATGAATAGCCAAAATATAAAAACTGCAAAGCTAGCAGGTGTTTCATTATTAAGGGATCCTTATTTATGGCCAAAATATAAAGTCCCATAGCTTAGAGGGATCTAGTGTACCCCTTCCAACTATATCATTGGGGGTACATTTATTTGACAAAGGGTGACTTTAATACTTGAAAAGTGTGTAGCAAAAAATATAAAGTCCTATATGAGGGATTCCAGTTTTGTGGGATCAATATTCTTAAAATAGATTATTAGAGGAGTCTAGGTGTACCCCCTCTTCCTCGACTAGAACACGGGGTGGTATATCTATGTGGACAAAATATAAAGATTTATATAGCTTTAAGAGGTCCTACTATTACTGGATCCTCACTCATATAGCAGATTATGAGAGAATTCATAATATACCTCCCTCGACTACATCATGGGGGTATATCCTGTATCAAAGGGGTGACTTTAATACCCATATATATGTGGTTAAAATATAAAGAGTCTTATATCTTGCAAGTGTCCCACTATTGTGGAATCCTTCTTTATATAATAGATTAAGAGACAAGTCCAAGTGTACCCCCTGATTATATTATAGGGATAAATCGATATGCCAAAGGGGTGACTTTAACACCCGCATGTATATGGCTAAAATATAAAGAGTCCTATAGCTAGCTTATGTTTCACTATTGTGGGATCCTAATTTATGTAAAAGATTATGAAAAGAATCTAAATGTAGCCCTTCCTCGACTACATAATGGTGCCTTATATCTATATATTAATAGGGTGACTTTAATAACCATATATGTGTGGCCAAAATATAAAGAGTCTTAAAGCTAGGAGGGGTCCTACCATTGCCGGATCCTTATTCATATAGAAAATTATGATAGAAGTCCAAGTGTACCCCCCAAATTATATTGTGGAGTGTATATTTTTGTGTGAAAGGTGTGACTTTACCATCCGCATGTGTGTAGCCAAAATATAAAGAGTCTCATATCTTGGAGAGGTCCCAGTACTGTTGTGTGATCCATATTTATATAGCAGATTATGAGAGGAATCCAAGTGTACCCCTCCTCCCGATAACATCAGAGGGTGTACATCTATTTATCAAAAGTGACTTTAACTCCCATAAATTTGTGGCCAAAATATAAAGACTCATAGTTAGGAGGGATCCTACTATTGTGGGATCCTTATTCATACAATAAATTATGAGAAGTATCCAAGTATACACCTCCGACTAGATCATAAAGGGGTATCTATGTGTCAAAAGGGCAACTTTAAATATCATATGTTTATCGCCAAAATATAAAGAGTCCCATAGCTAGGAGGGTTTGCACTATTTAGGGATCCTTATTCTTTTAAAAGATTATAAGACGAGTCCAAGTATACCCATCCAATCTGACTATATCATTAAGGAGGTAAATCTATGTGTCAAAGGGGTGACTTTAATAGCTATACGTGTGTGGCCAAAAATAAATAGTCCATCAGATAGGAGGGGTTCAACTATTATGGCTTCCTTATTTATGTATCAAATTATTAGAGGAGTCCATGTTTACCCCCTCTCCTGACTTAATTATGGGGGGTACATCTATGTGTCAAAGGGGTGACTTTAATTCCTGCATATGTGTGACCAAAATATAAAAAATCTCATAGCTAGGAAGTATCCCACTATTGTAGAATACATATTTATATAACATATTATGAGAAGTGTCCAAGTATAGCCCCCTCCCCCGACTATATTATGAGGGGTATATCTATTTTTCAAAAGGGTGACTTTAACACCCACATGAGTATGGCCAAAATATAATGAGTCCCATAGCTTGGAGAGATCCTACTATTATGGGATTTTTATTCATGTTAATGATTAATCTTGTTAAAGATTATTCATGTAGTTGATTATACGCGGAGTTACTTTTAAAAAACAAAAAGATTTTGAGAGGAGTCCAAACATACCACCCTCCTCCTAGCTACATCATGAGAGGTATATCTATGTATCAAAGGGGTGTTCATAATACCCATGTGTATATAGACAAAATATAAAGAGTCACATAAATAAGAGGGGTCTATCTATTTTGGGATCCTTATTTATGAGATTATGAGAGGAGTCCAAGTATACCCCCTCGTCTATATCTCATAGTACATCTGTGTGTTAAAGGGGTGACTTTAACACCCGCGTGTATGTGGCCAAAATATAAAAAATCGTATAACTAGGAGGGGTACTTTCCCAATATTATGGGATCCTTATTCATGTAGCGGATTATAAGAGGAGTCAGAGTATACTCCCCCAACTATATTATAGGGGTGTATATTTATATCAAAAGGGTAACTTTATCACTCATATGTGTGTTGCTAAAATATAAAGAATCGTATTGCTAGGAGTGGTCCCATAATTATGGGATCCTCATGAAGCAGATTATGAGATGAATCCAAGTGCAGCCCTCCCAACGTCATCATAAAGGTACATCTATTGGTCAAAGAGGTGAATTTAACACCTGTATATATATGGCTAAATAGAAAAAGCCTTTTAGCTAGGAGTGGTCCTAGTATGGTGGGATCCTTATTCATGTAGAAGATTACGAGTGCAGTCCAAATATACTCTCACTCCGACTACATCATGGGGGCTAATATCTATGTGTCAAAGGGGTGACTTAAACACTTACATATGTATGTTGCCTAAACATAAAGAGTCTAGTAGCTAGGAGGGGTTCACTATTGTGGGATCCTATTTTATGAAGTAGATTTTATAAGAAATCCAAGTGTACCCTCCCAACCGACTATATTATTAGAGGGGTATATCTATATATCAAAGGTATGACTTTAACACTAGCATGCAGTGGGATCCTTATTTATATATCAATTTATGAGAGGCCGGTTTACATGTATACCCCTTAAATATATCAGAGGAGTATATCTATGTGTAAAAGGGGTGACTTTAACTCCCGTATGTGTGTTGCCAAAATATAAAGTCCCATAGCTAGGAGGGATTCCACTATTGTGGGATTTTATTCAGAAAACAGATTATAAGAGGTGTCCAAGTATACCCCCACTATATTATGGGGGGTACATCTATATATCAAAGGGGTAACTTTAACACCCATATGTGTATGACTAAAATATAAAAAGTCGTATAGCTAGGAAGGGTCTACTATTGTGGGATCCTTATTTATGTATTAGATATACCCCCTGACTACATCATAAGGGGGTATATCTATATCAAAGGGGTAACTTTAGCACTGCATGTGTATGGTTAAAATATAAAGACTCATATAGCTAGGAGGGGTTCGGTTATTATGGGACCATAATTCATATAACAGATTCTTAAGAGGAGTCCAAGTGTACCCTCCTCTACCACGACTAAATCTTAGGGGGATACATATATAAATTAAAAAAATATAAAAACGTGATAGCTAGCTAGTGTCCAAGGAGTGGCTTTAGCACCGCATGTTTGTGGCCAAAATATAAAGAGTCACATAGCTAGATAAAGTCCAACTATTATTAGATCTTTATTCATATAGGAGTACAATTGTACCCCTCACCCTTACTATATTATGGGGTAAATCTATATATCAAAATTATGACTTTAATTTATATATATATATATATATATATATATATATATATATATATATATATATATATATATATATATATATATATATATATATATATAGACAAAATATAAAGTGTTAAAGCTAGGAGTGATCATAATATTATGGTATCTTTTTTCATGTAGCATATTATGAGAGGAGTCTAAATATACCCCCTTTCAGAATATATTATGGGGGGTATATCTGTGTCAATGGTGTAACTTTAACAACCATATATGTGTGGCCAAAATATAAAGTGTCCTATATCTAGGAGGATTTCCTATAATATAAGATACTTATTTATATAGCAGATTATGAGAGTAGTCTAAGTGTACACCCCGACTATATCATAGGGGGTACATTTATGTGTTAAAGGGGTAACATTAATACCTATATATGTATGGCAAAAATATAAAGAGTCTAATATCTAGGAAGAGTCCCATTATTATGAGATCTTTATTCATATATCAGATTATAAGTGGGTCCAAGTATACCCCCTCACCCTGACTGTATTATATAGGGGTATATCTATGTGTCAAAGGGGTAAATTTAACACATGTATGCATATTGTTAAAATATAAATAGTCCCATAGCTAGGAGGGTACCAAATATTATGGGAAACTTATTAGGAACCTTTTTCAAATAGCATATTATAAGAGGAGTCCAAGTACACCCCCTCCCGATTATATCATTGGGGGTTACATCAATGTGTCAAAGGGGGTGACATTAACACCCAAATATGTTTGGCCAAAATATAAATAGTCACATAGCTAGAAAGGGTCCCACTATTATGGGATCCTTATTCACATAGCAGGTTATGAAAGAAGTCTAAATATACCCCCAGACTACATCAAAGGAGGTACATGTATGTGTCAAAAGGGTAACTTTAACACCGGAATGTATGTGTCCAAAATATAAAGTGTTCCATAACTAGGAGAAGTCCAAATATTATTGGATCCTTATTCATATAGTAGATTATGAGAATAGTCCAAGTGTACCCCCAATCTCGATTTTATCATGGCGAAGTAAATCTATGTCAAATGGGTGACTTTAGTACCCGAATATGTATGGCCAAAATATAAAAGTCCTATATCTAGAAAGGATCCCACTAATATAGGATCATTATTTATGTAGTAGAGTATAAAAAATATCCAAGTGTACCACCAACCCCGACTAAATCATTAGGGGGTATATCTATGTGTCAAAGGAGTAACTTTAATAACCGTATGTTTGTAGGCAAAATATAAAGAGTTTTATAGCTAGGACGGATCCCACTATTTTGGGATCCTTAAAGAGATTACGAGAAGAGTCTATATGTACACTCCCTTACTATGTCATAGAAGGGTATATCTATATGCCAAAGGAGTGACTTTAACACTCATATGTGTGGCTAAAATAAATAGAATCTTATAGCTAGAAAGTGACCTAGTGTTATGGGATCTTTATTTATCTAGTAGGATATGAGAGGAGTCCAAGTGTACCCCTCCTCTCCGATATATCATGGGGGGTACATCTATATGTCAAAGTTTTAACTTTAACACCAGCATTGTGTGGCCTAAATTTGAAGTGTCTCATAGCTAAGAGAAGTCAAACTATTTTGGGGTTTTTATTCATGTAGCAAATTATAAGAGTCCAAGTGTGCCCCCTACCATATATTTTAGGGAGGTAAATTTATATATCAAAGGGATGACTTTAACATGCACCTGTATATGTGTGGCCAAAATATAAAGAATCTCATAGCAAAGAGGGGTCCCAGTATGGTGGGATCATTTTTTATATAGCGAATTATGAGAGGAGTCCAAATATACCCCCTCCCCAACTACATCATAAGAGGTACATCTATGGGTCATTGGGGTGACTTTAATATCCATATATGTATGGACAAAATATAAAGAGCCCAATAGCTAGGAGGGGTCTCACAATTATGGGATACTTATTAATGTAGCAGATTAAGTGAGGAGTCAAAGTGTACCCCCTCCGGCTATATTATGGGGGTCCATTTATGTGTTAAAGGGGTGACTTTAACACCCACATGGGTGCGGCAAAAACTGAAGAGTCTCATAGCTATGAAGGTTTCTATTATTATGGGATCTTTATTCATATAACAGATTATAATAAGAGTCTAATTGTATCCCCCCTCTTGACTATATCATGTGGGATACATTTATGTCTTAATGGGGTAAATTTAACTACCATATGTGTATGGCCAAAATATAAAGTTCCATAGCTAAGTGGGATCCCACTATTATGAGATCCTTATTCAGATAGCTGATTATGAGATGTGTCCAAGTTTTATCCTACCACCCTGACTTGATCAATGATGGTACATCTATGTATTAAAGAGGTGACTTTTATACCCGTATCTGTGTAGCTAAAATATAAAGAGTCTCATAGCTCAGAAGGGTACCATTATTCTGGGATCCTTATTCTTATCATAGATTATGAGAGGAGTCCAAGTGTACTTTCACCCCGACTATATCATTGGGTAAGTAAATCTATATGTCAAAGGGTGATTTTAACACAATGTGTGTATGACAAAAATATAGAGTCCCATGTCTATAAGAGGTCTTACTATTATAGAATCCTCATACATATAGTAGATTATAAGGAGAGTCACCATTAAAAAAAATGATTATGAGATAAGTCTAACTATACCCCCTTTATAATTGCATCATTATCAGGTGTATCTATATGTCAAAGTAGTAATTATAACACCCACCTGTGTGTAAGTAGAATATAAAGAGTCCAATTGATATGAGGGGTCCCTTTATTATGGGATCCTTATTTACATAGTTGATTATAAAAGGAGTCAAATATACTTCCCCTGACTAAATCATGGAGGGGTATACCTATATGTCAAAGGGGTGTCTTTAACACCTGCATATGTGTGGTCAAAATTTTAAGAGTCCCATAGCTAGGAGGAGTCTTACTATTATGGGATCCTAATTCATGTAGCAGATTATAAGAGGTGTCCAAATATATACGCTCGACTACTTTATTAGGGTACATTTTTGTGTCAAAGGAGTGACTTTAACACCCATATGTGTGCTACAAAAATATAACGAGACATATTGCTATAAGAGTCCAACTATTGTGGTATCCTTATTAATAAAGTAGATTATTAGAGAACTCAAAATATATTCCCCCGACTATATAATAGGAGGGTATATCTATTGGATAAAGAGGTAACTTTAACACCCGTATGTGTGTGGCTAAAATATAAAGAGTCACATGGCTCAGAGAGGTCCCACTATTGTGGGATCCTTATTTATATAACTGATTATAAGAGGAGTACAAGTGTACCCTCACCGACTACATCATGGGGGGTATATCTATTTATCAAAGTGGTGACTTTAACACCCAAATGTGTATGGCCAAAATATAAGCAGTTTTATAACTTAGAGAAGTCTAACTATTATGAGATCCTTATTTATGTAGTAGATTATTAGTGTAATCCAAGTGTAACCCCTACCCTGTCTACATTATAGGGAGTAAATCTATGTATCAAAATGGTTAGTTAAACTGTCGTATATGTGTGGTCTAAATATAAAAAGTTTTATAGCTAGCCGAGGTCCTATTATTTTGCGATTCTTATTCATGTAGCAGATTATGAGTGGAGTCCAAGTATATCCCCCACTACATCGAGGGGCAGTACATCTTTGTATCAAAGGGGTGACTTTAACACAAGCATATGCATGGCCAAAATATAAAAAGACTCATAACTAGCAAATATCCCACTATTACGTGATTCTGATTTACCTAGCAGAATATGAGAGGAGTCCAAGTATTCCCCCCGACTATATCGTGTGGGGTATATCTTTATATCAAAGGGGTGACTTTAATACCCATATTATATGGCCAAAATTTAAAAAGTTTCAAAGCCAGGAAGAGTCTAACTATTGTAAGATCCTTATTCATGTAGCAGATTATGAAAGGAGCCCAAGTATGCCCTCCCACCCTTACTATATCATGGAGATAAATCTATATATCAAAGGAGTAATTTTAATACTCGTATATATGTATCTAAAATATATTGAGTTCCATAGCAAAGAGGGTTCCCGGTATGGTGGGATCCTTATTTATATAGTAGATTATGAGAGGGGTCCAAATATACCCCCTTCCAGACTATATCAGGGCTAAAATATAAAGAATTCAATAGCTAGGAGGGGTCCCACGATTATGGGGGTATATCTATGTGTCAAAGGGGTGACTTTAACACCCGTATGGGTGTGATGAAAATATAAAGAGTCCAAGTGTACCCCTTCCTGACTATATCATGGGGGGTACATCTATTTATCAAAGGGGCGACTTTAATTCCTGTATGTGTTTTACCAAAATATAAAATCTCATAGCTATGAGTTATCCCACTATTATATGATCTTTATTTAGAAAACAGACTATGAGAAGTTACAAGTCTACCCCACCATTGTCTTTGATATTATGGGGGGTACACCTATATGTCAAAGGGCTGTCTTTAACACCTGTATGTATGTGGCCAAAATATAAAAAGACTTATAGTTTAGAGTGGTTCCACTATTGCGGGATATTTATTATTGTAATAGATTATGAGAGGTGTCCAAGTATACCCCCCCACCCTGACTATATCATTGGGTAAGTAAATCAATGTGTCAGAAGGGTGACTTTAACGCTCGAATGTATATGGAAAAAATATTTAAAGTCTCATAGCTAGAAGGGATCCCACTATGATGGTATCCTTATTCATGTAGTAGATTATGAGTATAGTCACCTTTTAAAAAAATGATTATAAGAAGAGTCCAAATATACCCCCCCATATATATGATTATATTATTGCAGGATAGATTTATATATCAAAATGATGACTTTAACATCCACCTACGTGTGGTTAGAATATAAAGTGTCCTATAGATATAAGGGATCACTATATTATGGGATCTTTAATCATGTAACAGATTAAGAAAGAAGTCAAGTGTACCTCCCCTCGACCACATTAGAGAAAGTTATATATATATATATATATACATATATATATATATATATATATATACATATATATATATATATATATATATATATATACATATATATATATATATATATATATATATATATATATATATATATATATATATATATATATATATATATATATATATATATATATATATATATATATATATATATATATATATATATATATATATATATATATATATATATATATATATATATATATATATATATATATATATCAAATAGGTGACTTTAACACCTGCGTATGTGTTGAACAATTATAAAGAGTCCCATAGCTAGGATAGGTTTTACTATTATGGGATCCTTATTCATATAGCAAATTATGAGAAGAGTTTGAGTATACCCCCTCGACTATATCATTAGGGATATATCTTTGTGCCAATAGGGTGGGTTTAACATCCGTATATGTTCTGCCACAATATAACGTGACCCATTGCTATAAGAGGTCCGACTATTGTAGGATGCTTATTCATGAAGTATATTATTAGAGGAGTCTAAGTGTACCTTATCCCCCCAACTATATCATGGGAGGGTACATCCATTGGTCAAATAGGTAACTTTAAAACCCGTATATGTATGGCCAAAAATAAACAGTTATATAGTTAATAGTGTTTCATTATTATGTGATCCATATTCATATAGTTGATTATGAGAGGTATCCAAGTATACCCCTATTGACTACATCATGGGGGGTAAATCTGTGTGTCAAAGGGGAGACTTAACACCCGCATGTGTGTGGCCAAAATATAATGTCTTATAGCTTGGAGGAGTCCTACTAATATAGGATTCTTATTTATATAGTAGATTATAAGAAGAATCCATGCATACCTGTAACCAAATTACTTCATTAGCAGGTAAATCTATATATCAAAGGCGTAACTTTGACACTCGTATGTTTGTAGCAAAATATAAAGTCTCATAGCTAGGAGAAGTCTAACTATTGTGGGAGCCTTATTCATATAGTAGATTATAAGAGTTATACTAATATATGCCCCCACCCCGATTACATCATAGGGGGTAAATTTATGTGTCGATGTTAATACCCAAATTTGTGTGACCACAATATAAAGAATTTCATAGCTCAGAAGGGTCCTACTATTGGGGATCCTTATTCATATAGTAAATGATGAAAGGAGTCCAATTATATCCCCCCCGACTACATCATGGGGGTATATTTTTGTATCAAAGGGTATACTTTAATACCTGTATATATGACCAAAATATATATAGTACTAGAGTTAGAAAGGATTTTACTCTTGTAGGATTCTAATTCACATAATAGATTATGAGAAGAGTCCAAATGTACTCCCCCGACTATATCCTGGGGGTATATCTTTGTATTAAATAGGTAACTTTAACTATAGGATTTAAATATCAAAATATAAAAATTATGATAGTTAGGAGTGGTGCCACTGTTGTAGGATTCTTATTCACATAATAGTTTATAAGAGGTGTCCAATTGTACCCATCGATAACATCATAGGGGGTATATATATGTATCAATGTGATAACTTTAATATTCGCATGTGTGTGGCCAAAATATAAAGAGTCTAGTAGCTATGAGTTCTCCAGTATTATTGGATCCTTATTCATATAGCAGGTTATAAGTGGAGTCCAACCATTCCCTTTTTACCTACTTCATAGGAGGTTTATCTTTATGTTAAAGATGTGACTTTAACACCCATATGTATATAGCCAAAATGTAAATAATCTCACAGATAAGAAGGCTCCCACTATTATAGGATCCTTATTTATGTAATAGATTATTAGAGAAGTCCAAGCGTATGTAGTAGATTATGAGATGAGTCCAAATATACCACCCCCCAATTATATTATTGGGGGTATATTTATATATCAAAGGCGAGACTTTAACAACCGTATGTGTGTATCCAGAAGTTAAAGTTTCTCATAGCTAGAAGGGTTCCTACTATTGTAGAATCCTTATTCAGGTAGTAGATTATAAGAAGATTCCAAGTGTACCACCCGACTTCATCATGGGTTTCATCTTTGTATTGAAGGGGTGACTTTAACAAATGTATATGTGGGGCCAAAATATAAAGGGTGCAAAGCTAGCAGGTGTTTTATTATTATGAGATCCTTATTTATGTAGCAGATTATGAGAGGACTCCAAGTATACCCCCTCACCCAACTACATTATAGGGGTATATCTTTGTATTAAAGGGATGACTTTAATATCTATATATGAATGGCTAAAATTTAAAGACTCTCATAGTTAGGAGAAATCCAACTATTATAGAATCCTTATACATATAGTAAATTATAAGAGAAGTCCAAGGGTACCCCACTACTTTTTTTGTATCATGGTGGGGTAAATTTATATGTCAAAGGGTGACTTTAACACCCATATGTGTGTGGCAAAATATAATAAGTTCCTGAGCTAAATGGGTCCCACTATTATGGGATCCTTATTCTTGTAGCATATTATAAGAATAGTCAAAATATACCCCCTTCTCGACTATATTATGGGGGGTATATCTATATGTAAAAGGGGTGACTTTAACACTTGCATGTGTATAGCCAAAATATAAAGAGTTCCACAGCTAGAAGGGACCCACAATTATGGAATCCTTATTAATATAGCATTTTATGAGAGTAGTCCACTTGTACCCCTAACCTGTTTATATTATGAGGGGTATATCTATGTATCACATGGGTGACTTTAATACCCGAATATATATGGTCATAATATAGAGTCTTATAGCTAGGTGAGATCTCATTATTATGGAATCTTTATTCTTGTAGTAGATTATATGACGAGTCTAAAGGTATCTCCCTAACTATATCATCTGAGGGTAGATCTATGTGTCAAAAGGATAACTTTAACACTTGCATGTGCGTGACCAAAATATAAAGCGTCCCATAGCTAGGAGAGGTCTAACTATTGTAAAATCCTTATTAATATAGCAGATTATGAGAGGAGTCCATATGTAACCCCCACCCTGACTATATAATGGGGGAGTATATCTATGTATTAAAGGGGTGACTTTATCATTCGAAAATATATGGGCAAAATTAAAAGAGTCCCATAGTTAGAAGGGGTCATACTATTATGGGATCCATAATTATGTAGCAGATTATAAAAGAATTTCTAGTATACTACCCCACCCTACCCCCAGACTACATTATAAGGGTTATATCTATGAGTCAAATGGGTGACTTTACACTCGTGTCTGTGGCCAAAATATACGAAGTCTTATAACTAGATGGAATCCTACTATTGTGGGATCCTTATTCATATTGCGGATTCTAAGAGGAGTCCAAGTATACCCCCTAACAATATCATAGGGGGAACATCTATATGTCAAAAGGGTGACTTTAACAACCATATGTGTATGGCCAAAAGATAAAATGTCTCATAGCAAAGAGGGGGTTCTACTATTGTGGGATCTATTTTTATGTAGCAGTTTATACATCTTGGAGGTATATCTAAGAATCAAAAGGGTGACTTTAATACCCATATGTATGGCCAAAATATACGGAGTCCCATAGTTAGGATGGTTCCCACTATTATTAGATCCTTATTCATATAGCATATTAGGAAATAAGTCCTAGTGTACCCCTAACTATATTATCTAGAGTATTTCTATATATTAAAAGGGTGACTTTAATATCCATATATGTGTGACAAAAAGATAAAATGTCTCATAGCTAAGAGGGGTCCCACTATTGTGGGATCTATATATATGTAGCAGATTATAAGAGTAGTTCTAATATAACCCCAACTATATCATAGGGGGTAAATCTATATATCAAAGGGGTGACTTTAACACTTACATATGTGTTGCCAAAATATAAAGAGTCTCATAGTCAGGAGGGGTCCTACTATTATGGGATCTTTATTAATGTAGCTGATTATGAGAAAAATATAAGTATACCCCCTTTGACTACATCATTGTGGGTATATCTATGCGTTAAAGAGGTGACTTTAACCCTCGAATGTGTATAGCTAAAACATAAAGTCCCATAGCTTGGAGGGATCTAGTGTACCCTTCCCAACTACATCATTGGGGGTACATCTATCTGACAAAGGGTGACTTTAATACTCGAAAAGTATATAGCAAAAATATAAAGTCCTATATGAGGGATTTCATTATTATGGGATTAATATTCTTAAAGCAGATTATAAGTGGAGTCTAGATGTACCCCCTCTCCCCTTACTAGATCATGGGGTGGTATATCTATGTAGCCAAAATATAAAGATTTATATAGCTTGGAGGGGTTTTACTATTACTGGATTCTTGTTCATGCAGAAAATTATAAAAGGATTCATAATATGCCTCCCCCGACTACATTATGGTGGTACATCCCGTATCAAAGGGGTGACTTTAATACCCATATATGTGTGGTTAAAATATAAAGAGTCTTATAGCTTGCAAGTGTCCCACTATTATGGGATCCTTCTTTATATAGCAGATTAAGAGACGAGTCCAAGTGTACCCCCTGAATACATCATGGGGATAAATCGATATGTCAAAGGGGTGACTTTAACACCCGCATGTGTATGGCCAAAATATAAAGATTTCTATAGCTAGCTTCTATTTCACTATTGTGGGATCCTAATTTATATAGAAGATTATGAAAAGAATCCAAATGTAGCCCCTTCTCGACTGCATAATAGGGCCTTATATCTATATGTCAAAAGGGTAAATTTAACAACTAAATATGTGAGGCCAAAATTTAAAAAGTCATAGCTAGGAGGGGTCCCACCATTGTCGGACCTTATTCATATAGAAAATTATAAGAGGAGCCCCCCCAAATTATATTATGGAGCATATATTTTTGTGTCAAAGGTATGACTTTACCATCCGCGTATGTGTAGCCAAAATATAAAGAGTCTTATATCTTGGAGAGGTCACAGTACTATTGTGGGATCTATATTCATGTAGCAGATTATTAGAGGAATCCAAGTGTAACCCTCCTCCCGACAACATCAGAGGGTGTATATCTATTTATCAAAAGTGATTTTAATTTCTATAAATATGTGGCCAAACTATAAAGTCTCATAGTTAGGAAGGATCACAATATTGTAGGATCTTTATTCATAAAATAAATTATGAGAGGTGTCCAAGTATACCCCTCTGACTATATCATGGAGGGGTATCTATGTGTCAGAAGGGTAACTTTAACAATCGTATGTTTATCACAAAAATATAAAGAGTCCCATAGCTAGGAGGGTTTGCACTATTGAGAGATCTTCTAAAAGATTATAAGACGAGTCCACGTATACCCATCCAATTCGATAATATCATTAGGGAGGTAAATCTATGCGTCATAGGGGTGACTTTAATAGCTGTACGTATATGGCCAGAAATAAATAGTCCATTAGATAGGAGGGGTCCCACTATTGTGGCATCCTTATTTATGTATCAAATTATTAGAGGAGTCCATGTTTAACCCCTCCCTTGACTATATTATGGGGGGAAGATCTATTTGTCAAAGGGGTGGCTTTAATTCCTGTATGTGTGTGACCAAAATATAAAAAATCTCAAAGCTAGAAAGTATCCCACTATTATGAAATGCGTATTTATATAACAAATTAGGAGAAGTATCCAAGTATACCCCCTCCCACCCTACTATATTATGAGGGGTACATCTGTTTTTCAAAAGGGTGACTTTAATCCCCACATGAGTGTGGCTAAAATATAATGAGTCCCATAGCTTGGAGAGATCCCACAATTGTGGGATTTTTATTAGTGTTAATGATTAATCTTGTTAAAGATTATATATATAGTTAATTATATGCGGAGTCACCTTTTAAAAAAAAAGATTTTGAAAAGGGGTATTCATAATACCCATACGTATATGGCCAAAATATAAAGAGTATCATAGATAGGAGGGGTCTATCTATTGTGGGATCCTTATTTATAGAGTAGATTATGAGAGGAGTCCAAGTATACCCCCCCGTCTATATCATGGTACATCTGTATGTCAAAGGGGTGACTTTAACACCCACGTGTTTGTTGCCAAAATATAAAAAGTTGTATAGCTAGGAGGGGTACTTTTCTAATATTATGGGATCCTTATTTATGTAGCGGATTATAAGAGAAGTTTGAGTATATTCCCCCAACTATATCCTAGAGGTGTATATCTAGATCAAAAAGGAGACTTTAATACCCATATGTGTGTTGATAAAATATAAAGAGTCTTATTGCTAGGAGTGGTCCCATAATTATGGGATCTTTATTCATGAAGCAGATTGTGAGATGAATCCAAGTGCAAGCCCCCCCCCCCGACTTCATCATAGGGGTACATCTATTGGTCAAAGAGGTGACTTTAACACCCGTATATGTATGGCTAAATATAAAGAGTCTTATAGCTAGGAGTGGTCCTAGTATGATGGGATCCTTATTTATGTAGAAGATTATGAGTGGAGTCCAAATATACTCTCATCCTGACTACATCATGGGAGCTAATATCTATGTGTCAAAGGGGTGACTTAAACACTCATATATATGTGTTGCCAAAATATAAAGAGTCTAGTAGCTAGGACGGGTTTGATTATTGTGGGATCCTATTACATGAAATAGATTATACGAGAAGTCCAAGTATACCATCACCGCCGACTATATTATCAGAGGGGTATATCTATATATCAAAGGTGTAACTTTAACACTAGCATGCTATGGGATCCATTTCATATATCAATTTATGAGAGACCAGTGTACAAGTATATCCCTTAAATATATTATGGGAGTATATTTATATGTCAATGGGGTAACTTTAACTCCCGTATGTGTGGCAAAAATATAAAGTCCTATAGCTAGAAGGGATCCCACTATTGTAGGATTTTTATTCAGAAAACAGATTATAAGAGGTATCCAAGTATAACCCCCACTATATCATGGGGGTACATCTATGTATTAAAGGGGTAATTTTAACACCATATGTGTGACTAAAATATAAAGAGTTATATAGATAGGAAGGGTCCACTATTGTACGATCCTTATTCATATATTAGATATACCCCCTGACTATATCATAGAGGGGCATATCTATATCAAAGGGGTGATTTTAGCACCACATGTGTATGGCTAAAATATAAAGACTCATATAGCTGGAAAAGGTTCGGCTATTATGGGACCATAATTCATATAGAAGATTCTTAGAGGAGTCCAAGTGTACCCCCATCTATGACTAAATCTTAGAGGGATACATATATGAGTCACAAAAATATAAAAGTGTGATAGCTAGCTAGTATCCAAGGGGTAACTTTAGTACTATATGTGTCTGGCCAAAATATAAAGAGTCACATAGCTAGATGAAGTCCAACTATTGTAGGATCCTTATTCATATAGGAGTACAACTGTACTTCTCACCCCTACTATATCATGGGGGGTAAATCTACGTATCAAAATAGTGACTTTAACATACGTATACATATAGAAAAAAGATAAAGTATTATAGCAAAGAGTGATCCCAATATTGTGGGATCTTTTTTTATATAGCAGATTATGAGAGGAGTCCAAATATACCCCCTTTCAGACTACATCATGAGGGGTATATCTGTGTCAAAGGTATGACTTTAACAACCATATGTGTAGCCAAAATATAAAGTGTCTTATAGCTAGGAGGAGTCCCCTTAATATAATATACTTATTTTTGTAGCAAATTATGAGAGTAGTATAAGTGTACCTCCCGACTATGTCAAGTGGGGTACATCTATATGTTAAAGGGATAACTTTAATACCCATATGTGTGTGGCCAAAATATAAAGAGTTTAATAGCTAGGAGGGGTCCCACTATTATGGGATCCTTATTCTTCTATCAAATTATAAGTAGAGTCCAAGTGTACCCCCTCCCCCTGACTGTATTATATACGGCCATATTTATATATCAAAGGAGTGAATTTAACACCCGTATGGATGTTGCCAAAATATAAATAGTTCTATAGCTTGGAGGGTACCAAATATTATGGGATATTTATTGAGATAACATATTATAAGAGGAGTCCAAGTGCACCCCCCTTTCGACTATATAATGGGGGGTATATCAATATGTCAAAGGGGTGATATTAATACCCATATGTGTATAGACGAAATATAAATAGTCATATAGCTAGAAGGGGCCCCACTATTATGGGATCCTTATTCATATAGGAGGTTATGAGAGAAGTCCAAATGTAACCCCAGACTATATCAAAGAAGGTACACGTATGTATTGAAAGGGTGACTTTAACACCCGAATGTATATATAAAAAATATAACGCGTTCCATAACTAGGAGAAGTTCAACTATTGTTGGATCCTTATTCATATAACAGATTACGAGAATAATCCAAGTATACCCCCAACCATGATTTTATCATGGCGATGTAAATCTATGTGTCAGATAGGTGGTTTTAACACCCGTATATATATAACCAAAATATATAAGTCCCATATCTAGAAAGGGTCCCACTAATATAGGATCATTATTTATATACCAGATTGTAAAAAATATCCAAGTGTACTTCCAACCTCGACTAAATCATTAGGGGTATATCTATGTGTTAAAGGGGTGACTTTAACAACCTTATGTTTGTGGCCAAAATATAAAGAGTCCTATAGCTAGGACGGGTCCTACTATTTTGGGATCCTTAAAGAGATTATTAGAGGAGTCCAAGTGTACACCTTCCTACTATATCTTAGGGGGGTACATCTATATGCCAAAGGAGTAACTTTAACACTCGTATATGTGTGGCTAAAATAAATAGAGTCTCATAGCTAGCAAGTGATCCACTATTATGGGATCCTTATTTTCTAGTAGGATATGAGAGGAGTCCAAATGTACCCCCTCTCCCCTGATATATCATGGGGGGTACATCTATATGTCAAAGGGGTAACTTTAACACCCATATTGTGTGGCCAAAATTTAAAGTATCTCATAGCTAAGAGAAGTCAAACTATTTTAGGGTCTTTATTCATGTAACAAATTATAAGAGTCCAATTATACCCCCTACCCTACATCTTAGGAAGGTAAATTTATATGTCAAAGGGATGACTTTAACATACACCTATATATGTGTGGCCAAAATATAAAGCATCTCGTAGCAAAGAGGGGTCCCAGTATGGTTGGATCATTTTCTATATAGCAAATTATAAGAGGAGTCCAAATATACCCCCTCCCCGACTACATCATAAGGGGTACATCTATGGGTCATTAGGATGACTTTAATATCTACATATTTATGAAAAAATATAAAGAAACCAATAGCTAGGAGGGGTCCCACAACTATGGGATACTTATTCATGTAGCAGATTAAGTGAGGAGTCAAAGTGTGATCCCTTCAACTATAATATGGCAGGTTCATCTATGTGTTAAAGGGGTGACATTAACACCCACATGGGTGTGGTAAAAACTGAAGTGTCTCATAGCTATGAGGGTTCCTATTATCATAGGATCCTTATTCATATAGCAGATTATGATAAGAGTCCAATTGTATCCCCCCTCTCGGTTACATCATGTAGGATACATTTATGTCTCAAAGGGGTGACTTTAACTATCATATGTGTATGGCCAAAATATAAAGTTTTATAGCTAAGAGGGATCCTACTATTATGGGATCCTTATTCAGATAGCTGATTATAAGATGTGCCTAAGTGTATCCCATCCCCCTTGACTTGATTATGGGTAGTAGATCTATATATCAAAGAGGTGACTTTAATACCCACATGTGTCTGGCTAAAATATAAAGAGTTTTATAACTCAGAAGGGTCCCATTATTTTGGGATCCTTATTCTTGTAATAGATTATGAGAGAAGTCCAAGTGTACCCCCCACCCCGATTACATCATTGGATAAGTAAATCTATATGTCAAAGGGTGATTTTAACACCCATGTGTGTATGGGAAAAATATAGAGTCCCATGTCTAGAAGAGGTTCTACTATTATGGAATCCTTACGCATATAGTAGATTATAAGGGGAGTCACCTTAAAAAAAAAAAGATTATGAGATAAATCTAGGAATACCCCCTATATAATTGCATCATTATCGGGTATATCTATATGTCAAAGTAGTGATTTTAAGACTCACCTGTGTATGAGTAGAATATAAAGTGTCTAATTGATATGAGGGATCACTTTATTATAGGATCCTTATTTATATAGTCTATTATGAGAGGAGTCAAATATACCCCCCTGACTAAATCATGGAGAGGTATACCTATATGTCAAAGGGGTGTTTTTAACACCTACATATGTGTGGTCAAAATATTAAGAGTCTCATAGCTAGGAGGGGTCCCACTATTATGGGATCCTAATTCATATAGCAGATTATGAGAGGAGTCCAAGTATACACCCTCGACTACTTTATTAGGGTACATATTCATATCAAAGGGGTGACTTTAATACCTATATGTGTGTTACCAAAATATAATGAGACTCATTGTTATAAGAGTCCCATGGCTTAGAGGGGTCCCACTATTGTGAGATCCTTATTCATATAACTGATTATAAGAGAAATACAAGTGTACCCTCACCGACTACATCATGGGGGGTTTATCTATATATTAAAGCGGTGACTTTAACACCTAAATATGTATGGCCAGAATATAAAAAGTTCCATAAGTTGGAAAAGTCTAACTATTATGGGATCCTGATTTATATAGTAGTTTATTAGTGTAATCCAAGTGTACCCCGTACCCTGTCTATATCATAGGGAGTAAATCTATGTGTCAAAAGGATTAGTTAAATTGTCGCATGTGCGTGGCCTAAATATAAAGAGTTTTATAGCTAGTAGGGGTCCCACTATTTTGGGATCCTTATTTATATAGCAGATTATGAGTAGAGTCCAAGTACACCTCCCACGATATCATTGGTACGATACGTCTATGTATCAAAGGGGTGACTTTAACACAAGCATATGCATGGCCAAAATATAAAAAGACTCATAGTTAGCAAGTTTTCCACTATTACGAGATCCTGATCATTTACCTAGTAGAATATAAGAGGAGTCTAAGTGTCCCCCCTTGACTATATTGTGTAGGGTATATCTTTATATCAAAAGGGTAACTTTAACATCCATATTATGTGGCTAAAATTTAAAAAGTTTCATAGCTAGTAAGAGTCTAACTATTGTGAGATCCTTATTCATGTAGCATATTATAAGAGGAGTCCAAATATAGCCTCCCACCCCTACTATATCATGGAGATAATCTATATATCAAAGGAGTAACTTTAATACTCGTATTTGTGTATCTAAAATATATTGAGTCCCACAACAAGGAGGGTTCCCAGTATGGTGGGTTCTTTATTTATATAGCATATTATGAGAGGGATCCAAATATACCCTCTTCTTGACTATATCATGGCCAAAATATAAAGAGTTTCATAGCTAGAAGGGGTCCTACTTTTATGGGGTTACATTTATATATCAAAGGGGTGACTTTAATACCCATATGGGTGTGACAAAAATATAAAGAGTCCCATATCTAGGAGTATTTTTACTATTGGGGGATCCTTATTTATGTACCATATTAAAAGAGGAGCTCTGGTGTACTCCCCTCTTAATTACATCATGGGGGGTACATCTATTTATCAAAGGGGTAACTTTAACTTTTGTATGTGTATTGCCAAAATATAAAGTCTCATAGCTAGGAGTGTTCCCACTATTATAGGATCCTTATTGAGAAAGCAGACTATAATAGATGTACAAGTCTACCCTACTATTATTTTTTATAATAGAAAGGGGGTACATACCCACCAGGGGATTGGAGAGTTGGCAAAGCAACTGATGCTTTGGTGATGAGGTTGTGGGTTCAACTCTTCCTCCCCTCGATTTACCCAGGAGTGAAGTGGGAATTGCCGAGTGGGTCGGGCTTCACTCCCGGAGGGATTAGTCCAAGCCTGAAGTGGGCCATTGCCCGAAAGATTTCGGGACACCCGCCGATGTCAAAAAAAAAAAAAAAAAAAAAAATAGAAAGGGGGTACATCTATATATTAAAGGGGTGACTTTAACACCTGTATATGTGTGGCCAAAATATAAAAAAACTTATAGCTCAGAGGTGTCCTATTATTATGGGATATTTATTCTTATAATAGATTATGAGAGGAGTCCTGATATCCCCCCCACCCAGCCTATATCATTGGGTAAATAAATCAATATGTCAGAAGGTTGACTTTAACGCTCATATGTGTGTGGCAAAAATATAAAGAGTCTCATAGCTATAAGGGATCCCACTATTATGATATCCTTATTTATGTAGTAGATTATGAGTGTAGTCACCTTTTAAAAAAAAAGATTATGAGAAGAATCCTAATGTACCCCCTCACACACATATGATTATATTATTAGAGGGTATATTTATATATCAAAGTGATGACTTTAACACCCACTTATGTGTGGTTAGAATATAAAGTGTCTCATAGATATGAGGGGTCGCTCTATTATGGGATCTTTATTCATGTAACAGATTAAGAGAGGGTCAAGTGTACCTCTCCCCGACTACATCTTGGAAAGTTATACCTATAGGTCAAATAGGTGACTGTAATACCTGTATATGTGTGCACAATTATAAAGAGTCCCATAGCTAAGATGGGTCTCACTATTATGGGATCCTTATTCATATAGCAAATTATAAGAGGAGTCCGAGTGTACCCCATCGACTATATCATTGGGGATACATCTTTGTGTCAATAGAGTGGGTTTAACATCCATATGTGTCTACCAAAATATAACGAGATCCATTGCTATAAGAGGTCCCATTATTATAGGATCCTTATTCATGAAGTATATTATTAGAGGAGTCTAAGTGTATCCCATCCCCGTGACTACATCGTGGGAGGGTACATCCATTGGTCAAATAGGTAACTTTAAGACCCGTATATGTATGGCCAAAAATAAACAGTCCTATAGCTAATGGGGTCCCACTATTGTGTGATCCATATTCATATAGTTTAATATGAGAGGAGTCTAAGTATACCCCTGTCGACTACATCATGGGGGGTAAATCTATATATTAAAGAGGAGACTTAACACCCACATGTGTGTGGCCAAAATATAAAGTGTAATAGCTTTGAGGAGTCCCACTAATATAGTATCCGTATTCATATAGTAGATTATAAGAAGAGTCCATGCATACCCCCTAACCAAACTACTTCATTGACGGATAAATCTATATATTAAAGGGGTAACTTTGATACCCGCATGTGTGTAGCCAAAATATAAAGAGTCCTATAGCTAAGAGAAGTCTAACTGTTATGGGAGCCTTATTAATATAGTAGATTATAAGAGTAGTACAAGTATATCCTCCACCCCGATTACATCATGGGGGGTAAATCTATGTGTCAAAGGGGTGACTTTAATACCTAAATTTGTGTGATCAAAATATAAAGAGTCTCATAGCTCAGAGGGGTATTACTATTGAGGATCCTTATTTATATAGCAGATTGTGAAAGGATTCCAACTATATCCTCCCCAACTACATCATGGGGGTATATTTTTTTATATCAAAGTGTTTACTTTAACACCTCCAAAATATAAATAGTACCAGAGCTAGGAGGGATTTTACTCTTGTGGGATCCTAATTCACATAATAGATTATGAGAAGAGTCCAAATTACCCGCCCTTGACTATATTATGGGGGGTACATCTTTGTATTAAATAGGTAACTTTTACCATAGGATTTATATTTCAAAATATAAAAAGTATGATAGTTAGAAGGGGTCCTATTATTGTTGGATCCTTATTCATGTTGGAATTAGGTTCCGCTAATCAGAGTCGCAGCGGAAGCAAAAGAAAGATCCAAAGATCATACGGTGTATGTTTCATTACAATTCGTGATACAAAACAATCTATATGCAAATCTACGATCTTAGCATATGTACGGACACCCTAGAGGCATACTACGATCTACGGAAGACATGAATGCATCTACTTAGGTGTTTAGATTCATCATACCTTATGGATCTATGATCCGGAGAAGTTGAAACGATGAAGAACCGTACTTGAATCGCAAGGGAAACTGTCGGATAGCACCTTGTCCTTTGCGAATTGAAGAATCCTCGAAATCCCGTCTCTGAGTGCAAGGATTTCGAGCCGACGGAGGAATCCGTTGCGAAGATGATGGCGAGCCACGAGATTTTCTCCTCCTCTTTCTCCTTTCTTCCTTCTCCTTCCTTCATCTTCCTTCTCCCTTCTTCTTCCTCTCTTTTCCTTGGCCGAAACCACAAGGAGGAGCACAAAGGGGAGGTTCGGTTTTTTGAAAGGAGAGGGGGCACTTGTGGCCGGCCCTCCCCTCCCTATTTCCTTTATAGGGCCGGTCTCCCATGGCTCCAAGGAGCCTAGGGCCGGCCCTTAGGTGGATAGGGATGAGGGGGGATCGGATTTAGGTCTTCCGGGTGTCTATCACGAAGTCCGGACGAAAACGCCCTTCACGAAAAGCGAAAAACTGAAAGTGAGACTGAGTGAGGTGCGCTACTCGAAATCGAGTTCCGTCAGTGCCTGTGAGCTCCTAGAATTATTCCGTTCAATCTAAGATCCATATTCAATATGTTCTGAGCCATATTCCAGTATTTATCAAAATACCCCTACGGCCCGTAACACATGTGAATTAGGTTCTTTGGCTCCGGGCTTGCGCTCTATCGCGCTACTTCGCATCCAACGTATCCAACTAGGTCGGGAAACAATTCCTATATGCAACGACAGGGTGGAACCTTCAGGGTTCGGGATCTCTAGCTCCAACCGGATCCCTGATTAACTGTTCCGGTGACATACCGAAAGTTCCGTTAATCAGCCCAAATCCGATTAACCTGCGTAGCCACCCAGAGTGCGATACGAGTTGAACTCTAGTGATCCTAAACTTATGTTACTCCCTCGTAACCCTATTCTCTACTATACTCCGATAATCCTTAGTCCCTCCTATTACTGGTGCCATGATACGACTCGGGCGGTGGGGAGCACTATCAGATCCTGATCGATCATCTGACTAGGGTTTGATGACTTGTCATCTATAACACCACACACCTTCCGGTGCTATGCTTAGCATCCGGAACATCGTCAGTCATACTGACAACCACCAGGCCTGGGTTAACTGTGTGGACAGATTGACTCATCGAACCGCACCCATCCAACACTGGACGTCGGATAACCTGTAGGGATTACATGTCACTCAAGCGCCAGCCGGGTAACCCAACGTACCGTGGTTTTGGACTATGGAAGGCCCGCACACGTTGGCACATTAAAGCACCACACAACTGGTTGGCCCAGTATACATGGTCCCTCAGGGTTAAGGACAGATTATCTATAGTAGTAAGACGGTTTCTGCACTAGTGTCTGAATCACTGAACTGTGCACCATCTTGGTCCCTGCTCAACACAATCATCGTGCTTGGTCAGGTGAATGGGAATCCCATATTCCCGTGGTGGAGACTTCACCACATCCTCTACCTGCCAACAGCTTGTTCTCGATGAAGCGACCGACATCACCTAAGCTGTGAACTAGTTCTAGGTCTATACAGAACTGGTCCACTGGGTCTCCCAAGCATGGATCCTCCATGCGCCTCAGTGGCCTACTGTGTTCCCTAGTGTCCTTTTATTATATGAGTATTATCATATACCAGAGTAGTATTCTAATTAAAGTAATAACCAAAGTCATCTTTATTAATGTTAATACAGAAAATCCATGCTAAGGACACACGAGCTACAACAATCTCACACTTGGCCTAGCGGGGAACAACAGTCTTAACTCCCATGGCATCCACGTGCTTCTCAAAAGCCTTGGTCGGTAACGCCTTTGTGAAAGGGTTCGCCATGTTATCTGCAGACGCCACCTGAGTCACTGCTACCTCTCCTCGCTTATGCAAGTCCCGGATTATGTAGTATTTTCGCTCGATATGCTTGCTCTTCTGGTGATATCTTGGTTCCTGGGATTGTGCTACCGCTCCACTATTGTCACAATAAAGGACAATAGGATCTTGAGCTCCCGGTACGCATCCTAAGTCTGTGAGGAACTTCTTGAGCCACACCGCCTCCTTAGCTGCTTCGCACGCCGCAACGTACTCAGCCTCTGTCGTCGAATTCGCGATGTATCCCTGCTTCACGCTCCTCCAACTAACAGCTTCTCCTCCTTATGAAAACACAAACCCTGACGTCGATCTCCTGGATTCCGGATCTGATGCAAAGTCAGAATCCGTATATCCAATCGGCATCAATTCCTATGAAGAGTAAACTAACTCATAATCTCTCGTCCTACGGAGATACTTGAGTATACTTTTCACAGCAGTCCAGTGCCCTGGACCCGGATTTGACTGATACCTGCCCATCATGCCTACTGCATAGCATATATCTGGTCTCGTGCACTGCATATGGCATACATCAGACTCCCTACTGCCGAAGCATAAGGTATCTTCTGTATCTCTGCCCTCTCCTTAGGAGTCTTAGAACCCTGATCCTTGGATAGCTTCATTCCATATCTGAATGGAACCAGTCCCTTTTTGGAGTTATACATACTGAATCTGACCAAGATAGTATCTATGTAGGCTGACTGTGACAGCGAGAGAATCTTGTTCTGGCGATCTCGAGTTACCTTGATCCCCAGAACATAACTCGCTTTACCTAGGTCTTTCATGTCAAATTGAGAGGATAACCACACCTTCACTGTAGACAACGTTCCAATATCATTTCCGATGAGCAGGATATCGTCCACGTAAAGCACTAGAAAAACTACTGTAGTCTTATCGCTCCTTAAACACATGGTTCATCCACGTTCTGTTCAAATCCATAAGACTGGATAGCCTGATCAAAACGCATGTTCCAACTTCTGGATGCTTGCTTCAGTCCATAAATGGACCTTTGCAACTTGCACACCAGACCTTCCTGACCTTTTGCAACAAAGCCTGGAGGCTGAGACATGTAGATGTCTTCTTCCAAATCCCCGTTGAGGAATGCGGTCTTGACATCCATTTGCCAGATCTCCCAATCATAATGGGTTGCAATGGACAAGAGGATCCGGATAGACTTAAGCATAGCCACTAGCAAAAAGGTTTCGTCATAGTCGATCCTTTCTCACTGGGTATAACCCTTAGCGACTAGTCTAGCTTTGTAAGTCTCAACGGTACCATCCGGACCTCTTTTCCTTTGTACACCCACTTACACCCAACAGGTTTAATGTTGTGAGGTGGTGTTACAAGTGTCCAGACCGAGGTTTGGGACATCGATGTCAGTTCTGCCTCCAAGGCTTCCTGCCATGCTGCATGATCAGTGGATACCATCGCTTCGTAATAGTTCAGAGGATCATTCTCCTGAAACTCTGGATCAACCATAAAGGCTTCTCCAATGTATCTATCAGGAGCACTTGTAGTTCTCCCACTGCGATGAACCTGCGGTGGTTCCATAGGAGTCGATTCTACAGTACCGTTAATCTTAGTGGTATCGGCTCCAAGTACGTTTTCTGTCTGCGTGCTCCCATCAGTACCAAGCAATTCTTCAAGAACTACTTTACTGGTGGGCTTATGGTCTATTAAATAATCCTGCTTCAGGAATACGACGTTCGTCGAGACGATAACCTTTTTATCCTCAGGATCATAAAATAAACCACTCTTTGTCCCTTTTGGATACCCAACGAATATACATACCTTAGTTTTTGACTCCATCTTATCTCGCTTGTCCTTTCACACATGTACTGGACAACCCCAAATCCTAAAGTGTTGTAGGCTTGGCTTTCCCTTCAACCACAGCTCCCAAGGAGTTAGGGGTACTGACTTTGATAGAACAAAGTTTAAAGTATATGCTGCTGTCTCTAGGGCATATCCCCAAAAACTAGGTGGCAATGTTGCATAACTCATCATAGTCCGAACCATGTCTAACAAAGTTTGGTTTCTCCTCTCAGATACACCGTTCTGTTGTGGTGTCCCTGGTGCAGTCAACTGGGATAAGATCCCATGCTCACGCAGGTACCCTATAAATTCATCCGATAGGTATTCACCTCCTCGATCTGATCGAAGAGACTTGATACTTTTATCCGTCTGCTTTTCTGCTTCAGCTTTGAACTCCTTGAACTTATCAAAGGATTCAGACTTCTGCCGCATTAGGTATATGTATCCAAACCTCGAGTGATCATCTGTAAAGGTGATGAAATACTCGAAGCCTCCTATGGCACGGACACTTATGGGCCCACATACATCAGTGTGTACCAACTCCAATACCTCCTTAGATCTGCTACCTTTGGCTCGGAAAGACCTTTTAGTCATCTTGCCTTCCAAGCAAGACTCACTCGTCGGTAGGCTTTCTGAAATATTTGGACTTAAGAGTCCTACCTTAACCAACCTGTGAATCCTGTCTGAGGCTATGTGTCCAAGCTTTAGATGCCAAAGGAGTGTTGGATTATCTGAGGGATTTTTCCTTTTAGATGAATTAATCACACAAGCTTCAGTTATGTTATCCTGCTTATGATTGGAGTTAATTACATAGAGACCATTCTGTATCTTTTCCTTACAAATAAAGAAACCATTCAATTTAATTGACACACCAGAAGCATCAAATAAAACTAAAAAATCTTCATTATTCAATAAGGAAACAGAAATTAAATTACGTCTCAAGGACGGTACATAAAGTATGTCTCTAAGTAATAAACTTCTTCCATCAAGGAACTGCAAGATGATATCTCCAACTGCTTCAGCCTCTGCCACGGTCTCAGTTCACATGCTTAGGATTATCTCCCCATCACCCAGTTTTCTTGTCTCCTTGAACCCCTGCAAATTATTGCAAGCATGGTTAGTAGAACCAGAATCCATAATCCATGAAACTGGAAAACAACTGGATGCTACAAGGGATTCCACTATGTGGATTTGAGATATACCTGTCTCAGCCTTCTTGGGAGCCGCGCGACAGTCGCCCTTCCAGTGCCCCTTCTTGCCGTATCGGAAAAATTTTCCTTTGGGCTTCGTCGGACCATTCTGATTGGGAACTTGCAACTGCACCTGGCCCATCTTCACGGGCTTCTTAGACTTTCTTTTCTAAAACTTGCCCTTGGCTTTCAGAGAAGAATTCCGCTCCATGTTTAGGGATTGGGCTCCTGCCTTCATCCCGTCCTCTGCCGCCTGGAGCGCCGCTAGGAGCTCTGCGTTAGACTTCTCCAACCGGTTAAGGTTGAAGTTGGTAACGAAGCCCTCAAATGCTCCTGACAGAGACGCGAGGAAAATATCGGTCTGGATCTCTGCATCCAAGATGATATCGAAGGAACCAAGCTCGTTCACATAGCCAAACAATTTCAGCATATGATCCCGAACTAAAGTCCCCTCTGCCATCTTCTTGGACACCAATTTTTTGATGGTCAGGTAACGAGTTACCCGACTACGACCCTCGAACATTTCCTTTAGGTAGAGCATCATGTCTGAAGCAAAGGCCATGTCTTCGACTTGCTTCTGAAGGACGGTCTATAAGGATGCCACAATGTAGCACTTGCACATCTCACCAGCATCTAGCCAGTCTTTCCATTCCTTTAACTGGGATGCCTTTTCCCCATATGATAACCCTAGTGGGATGCCTTTTCCCCATATGTTTCTAGCGACCAAGTTAGGTTAGGATTCTACTAAGTGATACCCGTTTCTAGTTGACATTTGATGGTAGTATGAACTCATCATGATTTGGTTATGCCACCATTAGGTTGAGGTCCGGTAGAGGTTGTTGGATGTCCCTATTTGGCCAGCTTCGAAACCTATAATGAGATGAGGTCTACTATGACATCAGGCATCAAATTATGAACGAGGCATCATTCTAGTGGGAGTCCTTTCTACATTGCCCTTAGGCTAGGCTCTAGATCTTAGGATTATGGGCAAACTAGTGAAGTATCGGGATCCTTGGAATCTATGTAATGTGATCCTTACAAGAAAGGTGAAAGCTGAGTATTCAAGTTATGGATTATGATATTTTCCGAGGATACTAATGCTTTGCGGGAAGTTTTGTAATCCTAGTGGGAGCGCGGTAGACTAGGGTCTAAGTCTAGGAGTTCGTGACCTTTCTAGATATGCATAAAACCTCATAAAGAAGGGATGTGTAAGTGGTTCCCTACAAAGGGGAGCCCCTGGCCTCCATAATCAACCGGCTAAGGGTCTGGGTGAGAGGTACGCAGTTTGATATTCCCATCGGGTGAGAGCTGTGTTTCTTTCCATACTGGTTCGCCTAGTGGTTTCATTCGGGACATGGAGGATGCCGGTGGTAGTGGGTGACAGTTTTTTCCTGCATCGTGGGAGCCTATAAACCCCCTACTGACACCACCTAGATTTGTGGGAAGCATCCGAAAGCTTGTGTGAAGCCACCGTTGCTACGCACGCGGGTCACATAAAGTTGGCCAAAAGGAGACTGGGAGGTCTTTCAGTTTACCATGGGTAATTCTGATAAAGACTGGGTCGTAAAAACCCTATTGGCAGAAGCGGTTGCGTGCTCTCACCAAGATGCTGTCTCCAATTCAAGGCCGATAGTCTCAGTGCTCGAGCCCAGGGAATTTAGATTCCTGGATGTCTCCACTTGAGGTAGTGAAGACATAGCACATGGAGTAAATATTATCTATTTCTAAATTCCATAAAATAGATTGTAGTAAATCCTAATTTTGCTTTGAACCATTGTTTACAGAAATCATGACCAAGCTCGACTCCTTTGCCTTCATACTTAATGATAACAAACTTACGGGACCAAACTACGAGGACTGGAAGCGTAACCTGATGCTCGTCCCAAGGGTTGGCAAACACACAATTGCCCTAAGTACCCCTCAACTGGCCATGCCGGGACCAAGTGCAACTAAGGCTCAGTTGAAGGAATGAAAAGACTGGCTAGATGCTGATAAGATATGCAAGTGCTACATAGTGGTATCCTTGCAGACCGTCCTTCAGAAGCAAGTCGATGACATGACTTTCGCTTCAGACATGATGCTCTACCTAAAGGAAATGTTCGAGAGTCATAGTCGGGTAACTCGTTACCTGACCATCAAGAAATTGGTGTCCATGAAGATAGCAGAGGAGACTTTAGTTCAGGATCATATGCTGAAATTGTTTGGCTATATGAATGAGCTTGGTTCCTTCGATGTCATCTTGGATGCAGAGATCCAGACTGATATTTTCCTTGCGTCTCTATCAGGAGCGTTTGAGGGCTTCGTTACCAACTTTAACCTTAACCGGTTGGAGATGTCTAACGCAGAGCTCCTAGCGGTGCTCTACGCGACAGAGGACGGGATGAAGGTAGGAGCCCAATCCCTGAACGTAGAGCGGAATTCTTCTCTGAAAGCCAAAGGCAAGTTTCCGAAAAGAAAGTCTAAGAAGCCCGTGAAGATGGGCCAGGTGCAGTTGCAGGTTCCTAAGCAGAATGGTCTGGCGAAGCCCAAAGAAAAATATTTCCGATGTGGCAAGAAGGGACACTGAAAGGGCGACTACCGCATGGCTCCCAAGAAGGCTGAGACAGGTATATCTCAAATCCATATAGTGGAATCCCTTGTAGCATCCAGTTGTTCTCCAGTTTCATGGATTGTGGATTCTGGTTCCCCTAACCATGCTTGCAATAATTTGTGGGGTTCAAGGAGACAAAAAAACTGAGTGATGGGGAAATGATCCTAAGCATGGGAACTGAGGCCGTGGCAGAGGCTGAAGCAGTTTGAGATGTAGTCTTGCAGTTTCTTGATGGAAGAAGTTTATAACTTAGAGACATAATTTATGTACCATCCTTGAGACGAAACTTAATTTTTGTTTCTTTATTGAATAATGAAGGTTTTTCAGTTTTATTTGATACTTCTGGTGTGTCAATTAAATTGAATGGTTCCTTTGTTTGTAAGGGAAAGACACAGAATGGTCTCTATGTAATTAACTCCAATCATAAGCAGGATAACATAACTAAAGCATGTGTGGTTAATTCATCTAAAAGAAAAAATCCCTCAGATAATCCAATACTCCTTTGGCATCTAAGGCTTGGACACATAGCCTCAGATATGATTCACAGGTTGGTTAAGGTAGGACTCTTAAGTCCAGATATTTCAGAAATACTACCGACGTATGAGTCTTGCCTGGAAGGCAAGATGACTAAAAGATCTTTCCGAGCCAAAGGTAGTAGATCTTAGGAGGTATTAGAGTTGGTACACACTGATGTATGTGGGCCCATAAGTGTTCGTGCCATAGGAGGCTTTGAGTATTTCATCACCTTCACGGATGATCACTCAAGGTTTGGATACATATACCTAAAGCGGTGAAAGTCTGAATCCTTTGATAAGTTCAAGGAGTTCAGAGCTGAAGCAGAAAAGCAGACGGGTAAAAGTATCAAATCTCTTCGATCGGATCGAGGAGGCGAATACCTATCGGATGAATTTATTGGGTACCTATGTAAGCATGGGATCGTATCCCAGTTGACTGCACCAGGGACACCGCAACAAAACGGTGTATCTGAGAGAAGAAACCAAACTTTGTTAGACATGGTTCGGACTATGATGAGTTATGCCATATTGCTACCTAGCTTTTGGGGATATGCCCTAGAGACGACAACATATACTTTGAACTTTGTTCCATCAAAGTCAGTACCCCTAACTCCTTGGGAGCTGTGGTTGAAGTGAAAGCCAAGCCTACATCACTTTAGGATTTGGGGTTGTCCAGCACATGTGTGGAAGGACAAGCGAGATAAGATAGAGTCAAAAACTAAGGTATGTCTGTTTGTTGGGTATCCAAAAGGGACAAAGGGTGATTTATTTTATAATCCTGAGGATAGAACGGTTGTCATCTCGATAAACGCCGTATTCCTGGAGCAGGATTATTTAATAGACCATAAGCCCACCAGTAAAGTAGTTCTTGAAGAATTGCTTGGTACTGATGGGAGTACGCAGACATAAAACATAGTGGGAGCCGATACCACTAAGATAAACGATACTGTAGAATTGGCTCCTATGGAACCACCGTAGGCTTGTTACAGTAAGAGGACCACAAGTGCTCCTGATAGATACATTGGAGAAGCCTTTATGGTAGATCCAGAGTTTCAAGAGGATGATCCTCTGAACTATGACGAAGCGATGGTATCCTTTGACCATGCAGCATAGCAGAAAGCCATGGATTCAGAACTGACATCGATGTCCCAAAACTTGGTCTGGACACTTGTAACACTACCTCACAACATTAAACCTGTTGGGTGTAAGTGGGTGTACAAAAAAAAGAGGTCCGGATGGTACTGTTGAGACTTACAATGCTAGACTAGTCGCTAAGGGTTATACCCAGCGAGAAGGGATCGACTATGACGAAACCTTTTCGTCAATGGCTATGCTTAAGTCTATCCGGATTCTCTTATCTATTTGTAGTCCATTATGATTAGGAGATCTGGCAAATGGACGTCAAGACCGTATTCCTCAATGGGGATTTGGAAGAAGACATCTATATGTCTCAGCCTCCAGGCTTTGTCACAAAAGGTCAGGAAAGTCTGGTGTGCAAGTTGCAAAGGTCCATTTATGGACTAAAGCAAGCATCCAGAAGTTGGAACATGCATTTTGATCAGGCTATCCAGTCTTATAGATTTGAGCAGAACATGGGTGAACCATGTATTTTTTAAAAGAGCGATAAGACTGTAGTAGTTTTTCTAGTGCTTTACGTAGACAATATCCTGCTCATTGGAAACAATATTGGAACGTTGTCTACAGTAAAGGTGTGGTTATCCTCTCAATTTGACATGAAAGATCTATGTGAAGCGAGTTATGTTCTAGAGATCAAGGTAACTCGAGATCGCCAGAATAAGACTCTCTCGCTGTCATAGTCAGCCTACATAGATACTATCTTGGTCAGATTCAGTATACATAACTCCAAGAAAGGACTGGTTCTATTCAGACATGGAATAAAGTTGTCCAAGGATCAGGGTCCTAAGACTCCTGAGGAGAGGGCAGAGATACAGAAGATACCTTATGCTTCGGCTGTAGGGAGTCTGATATATGCTATGCAGTGTACGAGACCAGATATATGCTATGCAGTAGGCATGATGGGCAGGTATCAATCAAATTCGGGTCTAGGGCACTGAACTATTGTAAAAAGTATACTCAAGTATCTCCGTAGGATGAGAGATTATGAGTTAGTTTACTCTTCACAGGAACTGATACCGATTGGGTATATGAATTTTGACTTTGCATCAGATCCGGAATCCAGAAGATCGACGTCAGGGTTTGTGTTTTTATTGGGAGGAGGAGCTATCAGTTGAAGGAGTGTGAAGCAGGGATGTATCGTGGATTCGACGATAGAGGCTGAGTATGTTACGGCGTGCGAAGCAGCCAAGGAGGTGGTGTGGCTCAAGAAGTTCCTTACGAACTTAGGATGCGTACCGGGAGCTCAAGATACTATTGTCCTGTACTGTGACAATAGTAAAGCGATAGCACAATCCAAGGACCCAAGATATCACCAGAAGAGTAAGCGTATCGAGAGGAAATACTACATTATCTGGGACTTGCAGAAGCGAGGGAAGGTTGCAGTGACTCAGGTGGCGTCTGCAGATAACATGGCAGACCCTTTCACAAAGGCGTTACTGACCAAGGCTTTTAAAAAGCACGTGGATGCCATGGGAGTTAAGACTGTTGTTCCCCGCTAGGCCAAGTGGGAGATTGTTGTAGCTCGTGTGTCCTGAGCGTAGATTTTTCTATATTAACATTAATAAAGATGACTTTGGTTATTGCTTTTATTAAAATACTACTTTGGTATATGTTAATACATATATAATAAAGGACCCTAGGGAATACAGTAGGCCACTGAGACGCATTGTGGATCCATACTTGGGAGACCCAGTGGACCAGTTATGTGTAGACCTAGAACTAGTTCACAGCTTAGGTGATACCGGTCGCTTCACCAAGAACAAGTTGTTGGCAGGTAGAGGATATGGTGAAGTCTCTACCACGGGAACACGGGATTCCCATTCACCTGACCAAGCACGATGATCGTGTTGAACAGGAACCAAGACGGTGCACAGTTCAGTGATTCAGATACTGGTGCATAAACCGTCTTACTACTATAGATAATTCATCCTTAACCCTGAGGGACCATGTACACTGGGCCAACCAGTTATATGGTGCTTTGATGTGCCAACGTGTGCGGACCTTCCATAGTTCAATACCATGGTACGTTAGGTTACCCGGCTGGCGCTTGAGTGACATGTAATCCCTACAGGTTATCCGACGTCCAGTGTTGGATGGGTGCGTTTTGATGAGTCAATCTGTCCACACAGTTAACCCAGGCCTGGTGGTTGTCAGTATGACTGACGATGTTCCGGATGCTAGGCATAGCACCGGAAGGTGTGTGGTTTATAGATGACAAGTCATCAATTCTGTGGGTGCAAATTTTGGCAGAAGTTTACCAACTACCGCGGGACCCACCGGCCCTGCCTGGTGGGACCACGAAGACTACCGCGGGACCCACCGGCCCTGCCTGGTGGGACCACGAAGACTACCACGGGACCCACCGGCCCTGCCTGGTGGGACCACGAAGACTACCACGGGACCCACCAGCCCTATCTGGTGGGCCTACGAGGACTACCGCGGGACCCATCGGCCCCGTCCGATAGGCCCACGAGCCTGTGGAATCCTCCAGAAGACGGTAGCGGGGCCCGCTAGCTTTACCTGGAGAATCCTAGATACGACAGCAGAAAACCGCCATTTGCCCCGGAATTCCTCCCCGGGAATCCTATAAATAGCAGAGCCTTCGAATGTAAAGGGATCGAATTCTCAGTTCTAAAACCAGAGCTCTGGGATTTCCAACTTCCCATCTTCCACCTCTCTTTGATCTTCTTTTTCTCTCGAAGAGATCAGTGTTTACAGTGATACTCGGCTTGTCGAGATCACTCCAGCATAAGTGTTAGTGAATTCGGGTTGCTCCCTATAGCACGGAGACGTAGGCTTCGGCTGAACTCCGAGATCAATCTCTTGTGTCAAACTCTCTCTGATTGCCTCTCTGTTTACATATCGAAAGAGGTAACTTCAAATCCAATTGACAGATCGATCAACGATCTTCAACTCGAACCTTCAATTGACTGGTGCTGCGAGAGTCTTCGGGTCGGCACGAAGATTTTCTCCCACAAATTCCTAGTCAGATTATCGATCGGGATCTTACGGTGCTCCCCACCGCCTGAGTCATATCATAGCACCAGTAATAGGAGGGACTGAGGATTATCGGAGTATAGTAGAGAACAGGGTTACGAGGGAGTAACATAAGTTTATGATCACTAGAGTTTAACTCGCGTCGTACTCTGGGTGGCTACGCGGGTTAATTGGATTGGGCTGATTAATAGAACTTTTGGTGTGTCACTGGAACAGTTAATCATGGATCCGGTTGGAGCTAGAGATCTCGAACCCTAAAGGTTCCACCCTATCGTTGCGTATAGGAATTGTTTCCTGACCTAGTTGGATACGTTGGATGCGAAGTAGCGTGATGGAGCGCAAGCCTGGAGCCTAAAAACCTAATTCACATGTGTTAAGGGCCATAGGGATATTTTGGTAAATATTGAAATATAGCTCAGAACATATTGAATATGGATCTTAAAATAAGCGGAATAATTCCAGGAGCTCATAGACGCTGACAGAACTCGATTCCGAGTAGCGCACCTTACTCAATTTCTCTCGCAGTGTTTTACTTTTCGTGAAGGGTGTTTTCGTTCAGGCTTCACGATAGACACCTGAAACCCTAAAAGCCGCCCCCCTCTTATTCTTATCCACTAGGGGCCGGCCCTAGCTTCCTTGGAGTACTAGGAGACCGGCCCTATAAGAGGTAAAGAGAGGGAGGGGCCGGCCCTAGCTCTCCCCCTCTCCTAATACTCGAACTCCCTCCCCTCTCTCCCTCTCTAAGGTTTCGAACAAGGAAGAAAGAGGAAGAAGAAGGAAGAAGAAAGAGGAAGGAAGGAGAAGGAAAAAAAGAGAAAGAGAAGGAGGAGATCTACCGGCACGCCGTCGTCTTCGCAACGAATTCCTCCGTCGGCTCGTAGTCCTTGCACTCAGAGACGGGACTTCGAGGATTCCTCAATTCGCAAAGGACAACGTGCTATCCGACAGCTTCCCTTGTGATTCAAGTATGGTTCTTCATCGTTCTATTCTCTCCGGATCATCGATTCAAAAGGTATGATGATTCTAAACACGTAACTAGATGCATGCATATCTTCCGTAGATCGTAGTATGTCTCTAGGGTGTCCGCATATATGCTAAGATCATAGATTTGCATGTAGATTATTTTATAGAATTAATTGTAATGAAACATACACCGTATGATCTTCGGATCTATCTTTTGCTTCCGCTGCGACTCTGATAAGCGGATCCAATTCCAACATATGAGAGGAATTTAAGTGTATCCCTCCTCCCGACAACATCAGAGGGTGTATATCTATTTGTCAAAAGTGACTTTAACTCCTATATATGTGTGGCCAAAATATAACGTCTCATAGTTAGGAGGGATCCCAGATTGTGGGATCCTTATATATAAAATAAATTATGATAGGTGTTCAAGTATACCCTTCTGACTAGATCATGGAGGGATATCTATGTGTCAAAAGGGTAACTTTAATAATCGTACGTTTATCGCAAAAATATAAAGAGTCCTATAGCTAAGAGGGTTTTCATTATTGAGGAATCCTTATTATTCTAAAAGATTATAAGACGAGTCCAAGTATACCCATCCAATCCGACTATATCATTAGAGAGGTAAATCTATGTGTCATAGGGTGACTTTAATAGCTGTACGTGTGTGGCTAAAAATAAATAGTCCATTAGATAGGAGGGGTCCTACTATTATGACATTCTAATTTATGTATCAAATTATTAGAGGAGTCCATGTTTGACCCCTCCCTTAAATATATTATGGGAGGTACATCTATGTGTCAAAGGGGGACTTTAATTCCCGTATGTGTATGACCAAAATATAAAAAATCTCAGAGCTAGGAAGTGTCCCACTATTATAGAATACGTATTTATACAACAGATTAGGAGAAATATACAAGTATAGCCCCCCCCGATTATATTATGAAGGGTACATCTATTTTTCAAAAATGTGACTTTAATACCCACATGAATGTGGCCAAAATATAATGAGTCCCATAGCTTGGAGAGATCCCACTATTATGGGATTCTTATTTGTGTTAATGATTAATCTTGTTAAAGATTATACATATAGTTGATTATGTGTGGTGTTACCTTTTAAAAAAAAAGATTTTGAGAGGAGCCCAAATATACCCCCCTCTCCCCCGACTACATCATGGGAGGTATATCTATATATCAAAGGGGTTTTCATAACATCTATACGTATATAGCCAAAATATAAAGAGTCTCATAGATAGAAGGGGTTCATCAACTATGGGATCCTTATTCATGTAGCAGATTATGAGAGGAGTCCAACTATCCCCCCCTCGTCTATATCATGGTACATCTATGTATCAAAGGGGTGACTTTAACACCCGTATGTATGCGGCTAAAATATAAAAAGTCATATAGCTTAGAGGTATACTTTTCCAATATTATAGGATCCTTATTCATATAGTGGATTATGAGAGGAGTCTGAGTATACTCCCCGAACTATATTATAGGGGTGTATATTTATATCAAAAGGATGCCTTCAACACCCATATGTGTGTAGCTAAAATATAAAGAGTCTTATTGCTAGGAATGGTCCCATAATTATAGGATCCTTATTTATAAAGCAGATTATGAGATGAATCCAAGTACAGCCCCCCTTACTTCATCATAGGGGTACATCTATTGATCAAAGTGGTGACTTTAACACTCATTTATATGTGGCTAAATATAAAGAGTCTTATAGCTAGGAGTGGTCCAAGTATGGTGGGATCCTTATTAATGTAGAAGATTATTAGTGAAGTCCAAATATACTCTCACCTCGACTTCATCATGGGGGCTAATATCTATGTGTCAAAGTGGTGACTTAAATACTCACATATATGTGTTACCAAAATATAAATAGTCTAGTAGCTATGAGGGGTTTGACTATTGTGGTATCCTATTTCATAAAGTAGATTATGCAAGAAGTCCAAGTGTCCCCTCCCTATCGACTATATTATTAGAGGGGTATATCTATATATCAAAGGTGTAACTTTAACACTAGCATGCTATGGGTTCTTTATTCATATATCAGTTTATGAGAGTCTGGTGTACAAGTATACCCCTTAAATATATTAGGGGAGTATATCAATGTGTCAAATGGGTGACTTTAACACCTGTATATGTGGCCAAAATATAAAATCCCATAGCTAGGAGGGATCCCACTACTGTGGGTTTTTATTCAAAAAACAGATTATAAGAGGTGTCTAAGTATACCCCCTACTATATCATACAGGGTATATCTATGTATCAAAGGGGTAAGTTTAATACCTGTATGTGTGTGACTAAAATATAGAGTCCTATAGCTAGGAAGGGTACACTATTGTGG
The DNA here is from genome assembly GCA_947650365.1 of Chamaelirium japonicum. NCBI lineage: Eukaryota > Viridiplantae > Streptophyta > Magnoliopsida > Liliales > Melanthiaceae > Chamaelirium > Chamaelirium japonicum. Next base: position 64,456,669 of record OX393552.1, read on the forward strand.
GATCCTTATTCAAGTATTAGATATACCCCCTGACTATATCATAGGGGGGTATATCTATATCACATGGGTGACTTTAGTACCACATGTGTATGGCTAAAATATAAAGACTCATATAACTAGAAGGGGTTGAGTTATTATAGGACCATAATTCATGTAGCAGATTCTTAGAGGAGTCCAAGTGTACCCCCCTCTACCCCGACTAAATCTTAGGGGGATACATATATGAGTCAAAAAAATATAAAAGCATAATAACTAGCATGTTTGTGGCCAAAATATAAAGAGTCACATAGCTAGATGAAGTCTAACTGTTATAGAATCCTTATTCATATAGGAGTACAACTATACCCCGCATCCCTACTACATCATGGGGGGCAAATCTATATGTCAAAACAGTGAATTTAACACACGTATACATCTAGATAAAATATAAAGTGTTATAGCTAGGAGTGATCCTAATTTTATGAGATCTTTTTTCATATAGCAGATTATGAGAGGAGTCCAAATATACCCCCTTTCAGACTACATCATGCAGGGTATATCTGTGTCAAACATGTGACATTAACAACTATATATGTGTGGCTAAAATATAAAGTAACCTATAGCTAGGAGGAGTCCCCATAATATAAGATCCTTATTTATGTAGTAGATTACGAGAGTAGTCTAAGTATACCACCCGACTGTATCATAGGAGTTGCATCTATGTGTTAAAGGAATAACTTTATCACCCATATGTATGTGGCCAAAATGTAAAGAGTCTAATAGCTAGGAGGGGTCCCACTATTATGAGATCCTTATTTATGTATCAATTTATAAGTGGAGTCTAAGTGTACCCCCTTTCCCTGACAGTATTATATAGGGGTATATCTATGTGTCAAAGGGGCTAATTTAACACCTGTATGGATATTACCAAAATATAAATAGTCCTATACCAATACAAGGGTACCAAATATTATGGGATACTTATTTAGATAACAAATTATAAGAGGAGTCCAAGTACACCCCCTCCCGACTATATCATGGGGGGTATATCAATGTGTCAAAAGGGGTGACATTAACACTCATATATGTATGGCCAATATATAAATAGTCACATAGCTAAAAGGGGTCCCACTATTATAGGATCCTTATTTATATAGCAGGCTATGAGAGAAGTCCAAATATACCCCAAGACTATATCAAAGGAAGTACATGTATGTGTCAAAAGGGTAATTTTAATGCTCAAATGTATATGTCCAAAATATAAAGCGTTCCATAACTAGGAGAAGTCCAACTATTATTGGATCCTTATTCATATAGCAGATTACAAGAATAGTCGAAGTATACCCCCAACCTTGATTTTATCATGGAGAAGTAAATCTATGTGTTAGATGAGTATCTTTAACACCCGTATATATATAGCCAAAATATAAAATTCCTATAACTAGGAGGGGTCCCACTAATATAAGATTATTATTTATATTATAGATTATAAAAAATAACCAAGTGTACCCACAACCCTGATTAAATCATTTGGGGATATATCTATGTGTCAAAGGGATAACTTTAACAATCACATGTTTGTGGCCAAAATATAAAGAGTCCTATAACTAGGACATGTCCCATTATTTTGGGATCCTTAAAGAAATTATAAGAGGAGTCCAAGTATACACCCCCTTATAATGTCATAGGGGGGTACATCTATGTGCCAAAGGAGTGACTTTAATACGCGTACGTGTGTGGCTAAAATAAGTAGAATCTCATAGCTAGAAAGTGACCCACTATTATGTGATCATTATTTATCTAGTAGGATATGAGAGGAGTCTAAGTGTACCCCCTTTCCCCCGATATATCATGGGGGGTACATATATATATATATCAAAGGGGTAACTTTACCACCCATATTATGTGGCCAAAATTTAAAGTATCTCATAGCTAAGAAAAATCAAAAAATTTTGGGGTCCTTATTTATGTAGCAAATTATAAAAGTCCAAGTATACCCCTTACCTTATATTTTAGGAAGGTAAATATATATATCAAAGGGATGACTTTAATATGCACATGTATATGTGCATAACCAAAATATAAAGAATCTCGTAGCAAAGAGGGGTCCCAGTATAGTGGGATCATTTTTTATGTAGCAAATTATAAAAGGAGTCCAAATATATCCCCACTCTGACTACATCATAAGGGGTATATCTATGGGTCATTGGGGTGAGTTTAACATCCATATATGTATGGACAAAATATGAAGAACCCAATAGCTAGAAGAGGTCCCACAATTATGGGATACTTATTCATATAGCAGATTAAGTGAGGAGTCAAAGTGTACCCCCTCTGACTATATTATAGGGGGTTCATCTATGTGTTAAAGGGGTGACTTTAACACCCATATGGGTATGGCAAAAACTGAAGAGTCTTATAGTTATGAGGGTTCCTATTATTATGGGATCCTTATTCATATAGCAAATTATGATAAGAGTCCAATTGTATCCCCCCTCTCGACTATATCTTGTGGGATATATTTATGTCTCAAAGGGGTGACTTTAACTACCATATGTGTATGACCAAAATATAAAGTTCCATAGATAAGTAGGATCCCACTATTATGGGATCCTTATTCAGTAGCTGATTATGAGATGTGTCCTAGTATATTCCACCCTCCCGACTTGATCATGGGTGGTATATCTATGTGTCAAAGATGTGGCTTTAACACCCATATGCATATAACCAAAATATAAAGAGTCTCATAGCTCAGAAGGGCCCTATTATTCTGGGATCCTTATTCTTATAATAGATTATGAAAGGAGTCCAAGTGTACCCTGCACCCCGACTACATCATTGGGTAAGTAAATCTATATGTCAAAGGGTGATTTTAACACCCATGTGTGTATGGAAAAAATATAGAGTTCCATGTCTAGAAGAGGTCCTACTATTATGGAATCCTCATGTATATAGTAGATTATAAAAGAAGTTACCTTAAACAAAAAAAGATTATGAGATAAGTCTAACTATACCCCCTATATAATTGCATCATTGTAGGGTGTATCTATTTGTCAAAGTAGTGATTTTAACACCTACCTATGTGTGAGTAGAATATAAAGAGTCTAATTGATATGAGGGGTCCCTTTATTATGTGATCCTTATTTATATAGTCGATTATGAGAGGAGTCAAATATACCTCATTGACTAAATCATGGAGGGGTATACCTATACGTCAAAGGGGTATCTTTAACACAAGTATATATGTGGCCAAAATATTAAGAGTCCCATAGCTTGGAGGGGTCCCACTATTATGGGATCCTAATTCAGGTAGCAGATTATGAGAGGTGTCCAAGTGTACACCCTCGACTAATTTATTAGGGTAAATCTTTGTGTACAAGGGGTGACTTTAACACCCATATGTATGTTACCAAAATATAACGAGACTCATTACTATAAGAGTCCAACTATTATGGTATCCTTATTAAGAAAGTAGATTATTAGAGGACTCAAAATGTATCCCCCAGACAATATAATGGGAGGGTACATCTATTAGACAAAAAGGGTGACTTTAACACCGTATGTATACGGCCAAAATATAAAAAGTCCTATAGGTCAGAGGGGTCCCACTATAGTTGGATCCTTATTCATATAACTGATTATAAGAGGAGTATAAGTGTATCCTTACCAACTACATCATGGGGGTTATATCTATATATCAAAGCAGTTACTTTAATACCCAAATATGTATGGCCAAAATATAAGCAGTTTCATAAATTAGAGAAGTACAACTATTATGGGATCCTTATTTATACAGTAATTTATTGGCGTAATCTAAGTGTACCCTCCACCCTGTCTACATCATAGGGAGTAAATCTATGTGTCAAAAGGGTTAGTTAAACTGTCGTATGTATGTGGCCTAAATATAAAGAGTTTTACAGCTATTAGGGGTCCCATTATTTTGGGATCTTTATTCATGTAGAAGATTATGAATAGAGTCCAAAAATACCCCTCACTAAATCGTAGGGGTGGTATATCTATGTATCAAAGGGGTGACTTTAATATAAGCATATGCATGGCCAAAATATAAAAAGACTCATAGCTAGTAAGTGTCCTACTATTACGAGATCTTGATTTACCTAGCAGGATATAAGAGGAGTGCAAGTATTCCCCCCGACTATATCATGTGGGGTATATCTTTATATCAAAGGGGTGACTTTAACACCTATATTATGTGGCTAAAATTTAAAAAGTTTCATAGCTAGGAAGAGTCTATCTATTGTGAGATCCTTATTCATATAGCAGATTATGAGAGGAGTCCAAGTATACCCTCCCACCCCTATTACATCATGGAGGTAAATCTATATGTCAAAGGAGTAACTTTAATACGCGTATATATGTATCTAAAATATATTGAGTCCCACAGTAAGGAGGGTTCCCAGTATGGTGGGATACTTATTTATATAGCATATTATAAGAGGGGTCCAAATATACCCCCATTCTTAACTATATCATGGCTAAAATATAAAAAGTTCAATAGCTAGGAGGGTTCCAACTATTATAGGGGTACATCTATGAGTCAATGAGGTGACTTTAACACCCGTATGGGGGTGACAAAAATATAAAGAGTCCCATATCTAGGAGTATTCTTACTGTTGTGGGATCCTTATTCATGTACCATATTATGAGAGGAGCCTAAGTGTACGCCCCCTCCTGACTACATTATGGGGGGTACATCTATTTATCAAAGGGGTGACTGTAACTCCTGTATGTGTGTTGCCAAAATATAAAGTCTCATAGCTAGGAGCGGTCCCATAATTGTATGATCCTTATTTAGAAAGTAGACTATGAGAGGTTTACAAGTCTACCCTACCATTGTATTTGATAATAGGGAGGGGGTACACCTATATGTCAAAGGGGTGACTTTAACACATATATATGTATGGCCAAAATGTAAAAAGACTTATAACTCATAGGGGTCCCAATATTGCGAGATATTTATTCTTGTAATAGATTATGAGAGGAGTCCAAGTATAACTCCCTATCTTGACTATATCATTGGGTAATTAAATCAATATGTCAGAAGGGTGACTTTAACGCTCGCATGTGTATGACAAAAATATAAAGAGTCTCATAGTTAGAAGGGATCCCACAATTATGGTATATTTATTCATGTAGTAGATTATGAGTATAGTCGCCTTTTAAAAAAAAGATTATAAAAAGAGTTCAAATATACCCCCCCATATATATACTATTATATTATTGGAGGGTGATTTATATATCAAAGTGGTGACTTTAACACCCATTTACGTGTGGTTAGAATATAAAGTATCCCATAGATATGAGGGGTTGCTCTATTATGGGATCTTTATTTATATAACAGATTAAGAGAGGAGTCAAGTGTACCTTCCTCTGACCACATCATAAAAAGTTATACCTATATGTCAAATAGGTGACTTCAACACCTGCGTATGTGTGGCATAATTATAAAGAGTCCCATAGCTATGATGGGTCTCACTATTAGGGGATCCTTATTCATATAGCAAATTATGAGAGGAGTTCGAATGTACGTATGCCCTCGACTATATCATTGGGGATACATCTTTGTATCAATACGGTGGGTTTAACATCCGTATATATTCTGCCAAAATATAATGAGACCCATTGCTATAAGAGGTCCTACTATTATAGGATCCTTATTCATGAAGTATATTATTAAAGGAGTCTAAGTGTACCCCATCCCCCCGACTACATCATGGGAGGGTACATCCATTGATTAAATAGGTAACTTAAAGACCCGTATGTGTATGGCCAAAAATAAACAGTCCTATAGCTAATGGGGTCCTACTATTGTGTGATCCATATTCATATAGTTGATTATGAGAGGAGTCCAAGTATACCCCTGTCGACTCAATCATGGGGGGTAAATCTATATGTTAAAGGGTAGTCTTAACACCCGTATGTGTATAGCCAAATGTAAAGTCTTATAGCATAGAGGAGTCCTACTAATATAGTATCCTTATTCATACAGTAGAGTATAGGAAGAGTCCATGCATACCCCTCAACCAAACTCATTGGCGGGTAAATCTATATATCAAAGGGGTAATTTTGACACCCGTATTTGTGTAGCCAAAATATAAAGAATCTCATAGCTAGGAGAAGTCTAACTATTACGGAAGCCTTATTCATGTTGTAGATTATGAGAGTTGTACAAGTATATTTCCTACCCCGATTATATTATGGGGGGTAAATCTATGTGTCAAAGGGGTAACTTTAATATCCAAATTTGTGTGAACAAAATATATATAAAGAGTCTCATAGCTTATAGGGGTCCTACTATTGGGGATCCTTATTTATATAGTAGATTGTAAAAGGAGTCCAATAATATCCCCTCGATTACATCATGGGGTTATATTTTTGTATCAAAGAGTTTACTTTAACACTCGCATATATAACCAAAATATAAATAGTACCAGAGCTATGAGGGATTTTACTCTTGTAGGATCCTAACTATCATGCGGGGTACATCTTTGTATTAAATAGGTAACTTTAACCATAGGATTTGTGTATCAAAATATAGAAAGTATGATAGTTAGGAAGGGTCCCACTATTATAGGATCCTTATTCACATAATAGTTTATAAGAGGTATCCAAGTGTACCTACCTATAACATCATAGGGGGCACATATATGCGTCAAAGGAGTAACTTTAACATCTGTATGTGTATGGCCAAAATATAAAGAGTCCTATAGCTATGAGTTCTACCACTATTGTTGGATGTTTATTCATATAGCAGGTTATAAGAGGAGTCCAACCGTTCCCTTTTTGCCTACTTCATAGGGGCTTTATCTTTATGTTAAAGAGGTGATTTTAACACCCGCATATATATAGCCAAAATATAAATAGTCTCACAGATAAGATGGCTTCCGTTATTATAGGATCCTTATATATGTAATATATTATTAGAGCAGTCCAAGCATATTCCCCCGACTACATTATGGGGGTTATATATATATGTATCAAAGGGGTGACTTTAACACCCTATGTATGTAACAAAAATATGAAGTCTCATAGCTATGAGGGGCTCCATTATTGTGAGATCCTTAATCATACAGTAGATTATGAGAGGAGTCCAAATATACCTCCCCCCAAGTATATTATTAAGGGTATATTTATGTATCAAATGGGTGACTTTAACAACCGTATATATGTGTCCAAAAGATAAAGATTCAAATAGCTAAAAGGGTTCCCACTATTGTAGAATTCTTATTCAGGTATTATAAGAAGATTCCAAGTATACCACTCGACTACATCATTGGGTTCATCTATGTATTGAAGGGGTGACTTTAACAGCTGCATATTTATGGCCAAAATATAAAGAGTGCAAAGCTAGCAGGTATTTCATTATTATAGGATCCTTATTTATGACCAAAACATAAAGTCCTATAGCTTGGAGGGATCTAACGTACCCCTACCAACTACATCATTTGGGGTATATCTATCTGACAAAGGGTGACTTTAACACTCAAAAAGTGTATAATAAAAAATATAAAGTCCTATATAAAGGATTCTACTATTATGAGATTAATATTCTTAAAGTAGATTATTAGAGGAGTCTAGGTATACCCCCTCTTCCCCGACTAGATCACGGGGTGGTATATCTAAGTGGCCAAAATATAAAGATTTATATAGCTTGGAGGGATCCTACTATTACTGGATCCTTATTCATGTAGCAGATTATGAGAGGATTCACAATATACCTCCCCCGACTATATTATGGGGGTATATCTTGTATCAAAGGGGTGACTTTAATACCCGCATATGTGTGGTTAAAATATAAAGAGTCTTATACCTTGCAAATGTCTCACTAATATGGGATCATTCTTTATATAGCAGATTAAGAGACGAGTCCAAGTGTACCCCCTGACTACATCATAGGGATAAATCAATATGTCAAAGGGGTGACTTTAACACCCGTATGTGTATTGCCAAAATATAAAGAGTCCTATAACTAGCTTATGTTTCATTATTGTGGAATCCTAATTTATGTAGAAGATTATAAAAATAATCTAAATGTAGCCCCTCCTCGACTACATAATGGGGCCTCATATTTATATATCAAAAGGATGACTTTAATAACCACATATGTGTGGCCAAAATATAAAAGAGTCTCATAGCTAGGAGGGGTCCCACCATTGTCGAATCTTTATTAATATAGAAAATTATGAGAGGAGTCCAAGTGTAACCCCCAAATTATATTATGGAGTAATCATTTTTGTGTCAAAGGTTTGACTTTACCATCTGCGTGTGTGTAGCAAAAATATTAAGAGTCTTATATCTTGGAGAGATCCCAGCAATGTTATAGAATCCATATTCAGATAGCAGATTATAAGAAGAATCCAATTGTACCCCTCCTTCCGAAAATATCAGATGGTATACATCTATTTGTCAAAAGTGACTTTAACTCCCATAAATATGTGGCCAAAATATAAAGTCTTATAGTTAGGAGGGATTCCACTATTATGGGATCCTTATTTATAAAATAAATTATGAGAGGTGTCCAAGTATACTCCTCTGATTAGATCATGGAGGGCTATCTATGTGTCAAAAGGAAAACTTTAACAATCGTATGTTAATCAACAAAATATAAAGAGTCCCATATCTAGGAGGGTTTGTACTATTGAGGGATCCTTATTCTTTTAAAAGATTATAAGACGAGTCCAAGTATACCCATCTAATCTAACTATATCATTTGGGAGGTAAATCTATATGTCAAAGGGGTGACTTTAATAGCTGTACGTGTGGCCAAAAATAAATAGTCCATTAGATAGGAGGGGTACAACTATTATGGCTTCCTTATTTATATATCAAATTATTAGAGGAGTCTATGTTTAACCCCTCCCCTGACTACATTATGGGGTGTACATCTATGTGTCAAAGGGGTGATTTTAATTTCCGTATATGTGTGACCAAAATATAAAAAATCTCATAGCTAGGAAGTTTCCTACTATTGTGGAATGCATATTTATATAACAGATTAGGAGAAGTATCCAAGTATACCGCCCCTCTCCCCGACTATATTATGAGGGGTATATCTTTTTTTCAAAAGGGTAACTTTAACACCAACATGAGTATGACCAAAATATAATAAGTCCCATAGCTTGGAAAGAACCAATTATTGTGGGATTCTTATTCATGTTAATAATTAATCTTGTTAAAGATTATTCATGTAGTTGATTATACGCGAAGTCACCTTTTAAAAAAAAAAGATTTTGAGAGGAGTCCAAATATACCCCCTCCCATCCGACAACATTATGGGATGTATATCTATGTATCAAAGGGGTGTTCATAACACCCATACGTATATGGCCAAAATATAAAGAATCTCATAGATAGGTGGGGTTCATTTATTGTGGGACCCTTATTCATGTAGCAGATTTTGAGAGGAGTACAAGTATACCGGCCATCTACATTATAGTACATCTATGTGTTAAAGGGGTGACTTTAACACCTATGTGTATATGACCAAAATAAAAAAAGTCATATAACTAAGAGGGGTACTTTCCCAATATTATAGGATCCTTATTCATGTAGCGGATTATAAGAGGAGTCTGAGTATACTCCCCAAACTATATCATCGGGATGTATATTTATATCAAAAGGTTGACTTTAATACCCATATGTGTATTGCTAAAATATAAAGAGTCTTATTGCTAAAGTGGTCCCATAATTATAGGATACTTATTCATAAAGCAGATTATGAGATGAATCCAAGTGCAGCCCCCCCTAACTTCATCATAGAGGTACATCTATTGGTCAAAGAGGTGACTTTAACACCAGTATATATATAGCTAAATATAAAAAGTCTTATAGCTAGGAGTAGTCCCAGTATGGTGGGATCCTTATTCATGGATTATGAGTGGAGTCCAAATGTACTCTAACCCCGACTATATCATGGGGGCTAATATCTATATGTCAAAGGGGTGACTTAAACACTCACTATATCATGGGGGCTAATATCTATGTATGTTGCCAAAATATAAAGAGTCTAGTAGCTAGGAGGGGTTCGACTATTGTGGGATCCTATTTCATGAAGTAGATTTTGCGAGAAGTCCAAGTGTACTCTCTCTGCCGATTATATTATTTGAGGGGTATATCTATATATCAAAGTTGTAACTTTAACACTAGTATGTTGTGGGATCCTTATTCATATATCAGTTTATGAGAGGCTGGTGTATAAGTATACCCCTTAGATATATCAGAGGAGTATATCTATATGTCAAAGGGGTGACTTTAACTCCCATATGTGTGTTTCCAAAATATAAAGTCCCATAGCTAGGAGGGATCCCACTATTGTGGGATTTTTATTCAGAAAATAGATTATAAGAGGTGTCTAAGGATACCCCTACTACGTCATGGAGGGTATATCTATATATCAAAGGGGTAACTTTAACACCCGTATGTGTGTGACTTATTGGAATTAAATCCCATTATCAGAGTCGCAGCAGAAGTAAAAAGGTAGATTTGAAGATCCTACAGTGTATGTTCCATTACAATTAATTCTGTAAAACAATCTACGTACAAATCTATGATCTTTGTATATGTGCAGATACCCTAGAGGCATACTACGATCTACGGAAGACATACATGAGGGGTATATTTAGTACTAGTATACCCCCAACTATATCATGAGGGGTATATCTATGCATTAAAGGGGTGACTTCAACACCTGCATATGGTTGCCAAAATATAAAGAGTCCCATAACTATGAGGGGTCCCAATATTATGGGATCTTTATTCATGAAGCTAATTATAATAGAAGTCTAAGTATACCCCCATCCCCTGACTACATCATAGGGGGTATATCTATGTGTTAAAGTGGTGATTTTAAAACCCAAATGCATATGGCCAAAACATAAAGTCCCCTAGCCTGGAGGGATCTTACTATTTTGGGATCCATATTCATAAAGCAAATTACTAGATTAGTCCAAATGTACCCCCCGCTATTTTATGGGGGGTACATCAATATATCAAAGGGGTGACTTTAATACCCATATGTGTGTTGCCAAAATATAAAGAGTCCTATTACTTGGAGGGGTCCCACTATTTTGGGATCCATATTCATGGAGAAAATTATAAAAGAAGCCCAAGTGTATTCCCCCCCACCCCCCCGACTACATCATGGGGTGGGATAATTATTGGTAAAAGCTGTGGGGGGAGATTACGATCGTTATATGGTTCCCTTCCAACAGTCAATGGAAGGTGTTGATCTTTGAGATGTGGTGTACTGTGGGATACTGAGCTATCACATATTTAGCTATTACGCAGACACTGTAGTGTAGAGATAGAAAGAGAGAGGAAGAGTTGACAAAGAATATGGTGTCAAAGTTCGACCGAAGCCTATGTCTCCGTACAGTAAGACACAACATTTAAATCCATTATCTCGGAAGAAGTAGAGCTATTCTCGATAGGTCGAGGAGTGCTTATACAAATAGACAGAGGGTGAAGTAGGCTTGACTAGATTCTGATTACCAGAAGACTCAGAGAGCTCTGGAAAATATAAAGTGGAAATAAAATATTGAACTCCGGGTCTGTTCATGAATATTTATTGGGTCAACTATTTATAGAAGTTTGAGAATATAGGGGGTTTTGGTAAATACCCCCGGGGGATTTACCAGACCCCAGATAGTATGTGTGGGCCCCAGATAGGGCTGGCTAGTCCTACCAGGCCCCAGACAGGGCTGGTGAGTCCCACCATCATTTTTGCTAGCCCCTGGCAGAACTGGCGGGTCCTACTATTAGGCGTTAGCCATATTTTGCATCCACAATTACCCCCTCCCAACTTGGTAGGTGCTAACCTGTATGGCTGGAACTCTATGGTGCAAAACTAATTTATCGATATCGAGGTGGCTTGATGAGGGTTTGAAAAGAATCAGCTGACCCCCTACCAAGAACTGTTAGATGCGGGCTTTGATTGGTGTGATTGTATTAGGTTATCCCTAATATATAAAGGAAAGTATAGGGTTTGAGGAGAGAATCTTTTTCAATGTTTTGTTTGGGAGAGGGATTGGGAGGGCCGTCGTTGTGGGTCTTCATTGGAGCTTCGTGGAACCTTTGTACTCTCTTCATTATTATAGTGGAAGATCTCAGAGATGCTACCGTCGGTGGACGTGGGCAAATTTGTCGAACCATCTAAAATTCGTGTGCTGTCTTGTTTGCTCTCTTTGTGCTTTCTATTTTTTTTTTTTGTGTTTGTTAATTCTTTGATGGAATCTCTTCGATCGATGTTGCTGTTTGTATCGAATCTATCATCGAAAATTGTTCGTTGCTCACTTCCGCCACACAATAGGAGGAATCTGGACCATAAGTCTCTTCTTCCTCTTGAAGACACATAGGACCCTCCGGGTCAATATCTGGGATTCTTATGAAGAGGATGGCCCTAGAGGGAATATTTAAATAGCCCTAGATTTACTTTGCCAACTCATGTCAACTGTTTTAACCGTTGGGGTTTCATGCGTGGTGGGTTGACCATGTAATTCAACCTTTGTACTCTCTTATAATCAGTTTTTATCCGCACTTTATCCTTGATTCATGGGGACTTCTTCAAATTAGGGGCGGCAATAGAGTCCGAAAATCCAACCCGAATACAACCCCAAACTTTGGATGAGTATAAATTTCATACACGAAACATGTTTGGATAGGGTATGTGTATATGAATCGTACCCAATCAAATATAGGCATGGGTACCTCAATATCATTGATATGGGCATGAGTACCTCAATCAGATATGGGCATGGGTTCCTCAATATCCATATCCAAAACCCAATTGCCCCACTAACATGTGTATACTAGATAATAAGGTTGGACTCCAAATCACCAGTTGGGGCCCATGCCAAACCCCCCTCACCTACTCAAAAAAAAAGGTTGGACTCCAAATCATTGATATATACTAAAATGAAATTCTAGCCTAACTAATATTCCTATCCAAATTAAACCCAAACTCGTATTCTACTAAAACCAATATAATAAGAAATAATAAAGAAGTCATGTGGCGCCAAAGATCAAGAGAGTAGAGGATAAAGTCGGGCGACCTCAATACTCCTTACTTCCATCGGATAGCCAACAGGAGGAGGAGGAGAAATTTCATCTCCTCGCTCCAACAAGGAGGTATCATCCTTTCCTTGACTCGAGACATAATGCTTGGAGCCACTGATTTCTTCAAGGTGTCATTTCGGGAAGATGAGTTTGCACGATCAGAGGTGGACTGGGCATCACTTGACATGTCGCAGGTGAGCCCGGGTTCGACTTTAGAAGTGGATTTTACGAAAGAAGATTTTCAAAAAGTGGTGTTATATTCAAAGGGTGATGGGGGGGTGCGCTAGGGTCGGATGGATTCCCAATGAGTTTCTACCAAAAGTTTTGGGTTATTGTCAAGCATGACCTTTGCGGACTTCTCAATGACTTTCTTAGAGGTAATGTGCAAATTCACTGCTTTAACTATTCTTGGATTATTCTTTTACCTAAAAAGGAAGGCACAAATTCTTTTCGAGACTTTTGGCCAATAAGTTTAGCTAATTGCTTGTACAAGATCATCTTCAAGGTATTAGCCAACAAGATGGCTGCCAATATCGGTTCTTTGGTGTCTTCATCGCAGTTGGCCATCATCAGAGGAAGGATGATACTTGACAGTGTAGCGGCGACTCAAGAAACAATCTTCAATCTCCGAGAGGCAGATCGGGAGGGCATTCTTTTGAAGCTTGATTTCGAAAGGGCTTTTGATCAAATACGTTGGTACTTCCTGCTGGATCTGATAAGAGCCAAGGGATTTCCTGCTTGCTGGATTGCATGGATCAAAAGTATTCTTTTCTCGTCCAAACTAGCTTGCTTGGTGAACGATGTGCAGGGTAGCGAGTTCAAAGTTTACAAGGGCTTGAAGTAGGGATGCCCACTCTCGCCGTACCTCTTCATCCTAGTTGTTGATGTTTTCGACGCCCTTATCAGGAGAGCGAGTAAGGAGGGGATCGTGAAGGGGATAGGGGGTAGCGGTTGGTCTACCTCGAACTTGCACTATGCAGATGACTCCCTCCTTTCTGTGAGTCTTGTCCCTTCCAGCTGACTTCTTTGAAGATCTTTTTATATGGATTAGAGCTGTCTTCGGGTCTGAAGATCAACTTCCTCAAGAGCAACTTGTATTTCATTGGCAAAGGTGAGGAGCTCGGTACTGTATTTGCTAAGTTGTTGAACTGTAGAGTAGCGAGCCTACCGATGAAGCACCTGGGTATTCCGGTGAGTGACAGAGCCCTAAAGAGAGAAGAATGGGAAAAACTGATATAGAAGATTGAGAAAAGACTGGAAGGTTGGCAAGGTCGATTCCTCTCTTCAGGTGGTCGTATAGTCCTTTTGAATGCGGTCCTGTCGGCTATCCCATCATATTACTTGGCTTATTTCTACTTCCCATCCTGGGTTATTGAGATGATTGATAAGATTAGGAGATCCTTCCTTTGGAAAGGGGTTGGTGGTATAGGGGGGCCTATAACCTGCTCAGATGGGACCAAGTTTGTCTACCAAAGGCGCTAGGAGGCCTAGGTGTGCTTGACCTCAGACGGTTTAACATTGCGATGCTGGAGAAATAGTGGTGGAGGTTACAGCAAGACAATGATGGCTCATGGAGAGACATCCTACTAGCTAGATACTTCATAAGATTCTGACCTATCCAGGTCAGGAGCAGGGTTTCAGGTAAAATTTTAAAATTTTGGAGAGGGATACTAAAGGTGCGGGACCTCTATAGGTGGTGTGGGGGAAAATCTTTATGCCGACCCGAAGACTTTCGCAGCACCAGTCAATTGGAGTTGAAGTCGAAGAGATCGTTGTTCGATCTATTGATTGAAGTTGAAGCCTTTGATATGTAAACAGAGAGATGCAATCAGAGAGTAGACACGAGATGTGATCTCGGAGTTCAGCCGAAGCCTACGTCTCCGTGCTATAGGGAGCAACCCGAATTCACTAACACTTATGTCGAAGTGATCTCGACAGGCCGAGTATCACTAGAAACACTCTGATCTCTTCGAAGGAGAGAAGAAGATCAAAGAGAGATGGTAGATGGGAAGTTGGAAATCCCTGAGCTCTGGTTTTTAGAACTGAGAGTTCGATCTGCCCTCTTGGATTTCGATCCATTTACATTCGAAGGCTCTGCTATTTATAGATTTCCCGGGGAGGAATTCCGGGGTAAATGGCGGTTTCTGCTGTCGTATCTGGGGATCCTCCAGGTAAGGCTGGTGGGTCCTGCTGTTGTCTTCGGGGGCTCACCAGGCAGGGCCGGTGGGTCCCGCTGTTGTCTTCGGGGGCCTACCAGGCAGGGCCGGTGGGTCCCGCTGTTGTCTTCGGGGGCCCACCAGGCAGGGCTGGTGGGTCCCTCTGTAGTCTCCGAGGGCTCACCAGGCAGGACCGGTGGGTCTCACTGTTTTGCAGACTTCTTGCCAAAATTTGCACCCACAGTTACCCCCTCCAAGTTAGCTAGAGATCATCTGGCTGGCTTGGATTCGTGGTGCAAAGCTAATGACCCCCTGTCACACATACAGAGGAGCTTTGTCGAGTGTTAGCGTTAAAATAGACTGATCGGTTAATTTTGACCGTTCGGTCAGATTTGATCGATCGGTCAATTTTGACCGTTCGGTCAATTTTGACCGATCTGTTAATTTTGACCGAACGGTCGATTTCGATCGGTCAAGGATTGGGTGATCGGTCAAAAAACATGGTTTTTTGACCGATCCAGTGGAAATTTGGCCGTTCGGTTGATTTTGATCGATCGGTCAATTTTGACCGATCGGTCAAATTTGACCGATCGGTTAAATTTGACCGAACGGTCAATTTCAACCGGTCAAGGATTGAGTGATCAGTCAAAAAACATGGTTTTTTGACCGATCCAGTAGAAAATCGACCGATCGGTTGATTTTGGCCGAACGGTCATATTTGATCGTTCGGATAAAATCAGCCGGTCAAGGTTTGGGTGATTCGGCAAAAAACCTCAGTTTTTCGCCGGATCTAGTAGAAAATCGACCGATCGGTTGATTTTGGCCGAACGGTCATATTTGACCGTTCGGCTAAAATCAGCCGGTCAAGGTTTGGGTGATCGGCAAAAAACCTCAGTTTTTTGCCGGATCTAGTAGAAAATCGATCGATTGGTTGATTTTGGCCGAATGATCATATTTGACCGTTCGGCTAAAATCAGCCGGTCAAGGTTTGGGTGATCGGCAAAAAACCTCAGTTTTTCATCGGATCTAGTAGAAAATCGACCGATTGGTTGATTTTGGCCGAACGGTCATATTTGACCATTCGGCTAAAATCAGCCGGTCAAGGTTTAAGTCTTGAACCTGTATTTTTGAAGAAGTGGCATAGTTTGTTCTACTCCTTTGATTTTTGGCAGTCTTGAATATCGATGGTGTTTGATCTTCTCTGCTTTGAATCTTGTGTTTACCGGAATGTGGCTTTGAACCGGCGGTCCGGTTTACTCAGACCGGTGGCTTGCTTGAATCATTGGTTTATGTGGACCGATGGGTCTGACGCTTTGTCTGGTCCGACTGTTCGCCTGATTTAGCGCTTGCTATGGATGGATGCCACGTGTACCTGCAAAAACACGCGATTTGATACGGTGAAGACACGTGTCTTCTTGATTTGCGTACCTGTTTTACCCTGGGTATATAAGTTTCACTGGCTGTCATTTTCGCCTCACGCTTTCAGAATTTTTCGAAGTCCAGACTCTTTGCTTTTCCATCTCTCGTTCTTCATCTCTTTCGATCAGTCAAATGGCGTCTTTGGGCAGTTCGAAGAAGAGTGCAGTTCCTTCTAAGAGGAAGGGCAAGGAAGTCGTCGAGGCTTCTTCTGTTCCGAAGGGCCGAGGCAAAGGCAGGGCAGAATTGATCGAGCTTGGCCAACTGGGCAAGAGGCATCAAGGAGTGGGATTTGCTTCTGCACCGTCAAGGCCAGAGCAGATCCCCAAGGCAAAGTTTGTCCTCTGCCCGCAACTACCTTTGGAGGCGGAGATGGAATTTGGGTACAACATCGGCAGCAGACTTACAGATGTCAAGAGGGAGAAGCTGCAGGAGTTACTGTCATTTATCACAGAAGGAAAGGCTCGACCAGCGCTCCCTGGAGTTTTATCCGCCTTCGGCGTTGATAGGCGGACAATCTTTGTCTCGTGGGCGAGCAAGGAGCAAGTGATGGGAACCATCGTCACGATTGGCCAGCTCAACTGTGGACTGCGCCTTCCGCTGCTGCCTTTCGCCGCGAGGTTGCTGAATGCCTCCGGTCTCTGTCCCGGGCAGGTCACTGGGAACTCCTGGAGGATCATCTACGCTTTCTGTTGCGTAGAGTCGGACTTTCAGAAGGAGCTAAGGGAATGCTACTCCAGCCTCCCTGAAGGTGAAGAAGCCCGAATTGAGCTGGGGTATTTCTTCTATCATTACCGATGGGCCTGGAGGAAAGACAGCCCATTCTACTATCTGACGGGTGTGTCTGCTCTTAGGCCGATTGCTGACACTATCGGTTCTGATAAGCTCTACACTGACTGGCCGTTGTCGGTGTCTGGTGCCTGGACCCCGATGTCTGTTCCTGAGGTTCCCTGATACAAAGTGCATGAAGAGATTGATATGTACTGCACATGAGGAGCTCTCTCTTGGCCTCCAGAGCGAGTAGGGGTCCTTGACAACCTCTTCTTGGAGTTGACATGTGGGACTAGATCGTGTGGGTGCAAATTTTGGCAGAAGTTTACCAACTACCACGGGACCCACCGGCCCTGCCTGGTGGGACCACGAAGACTACCGCGAGACCCACCGGCCCTGCCTGGTGGGACCACGAAGACTACCACGGGACCCACCAGCCCTGCCTGGTGGGACCACGAAGACTACCACGGGACCCACCAGCCCTGCCTGGTGGGACCACGAAGACTACCGCGGGACCCACCGGCCCTGCCTGGTGGGACCACGAAGACTACCACGGGACCCACCAGCCCTGCCTGGAGGGACCACGAAGACTACCACGGGACCCACCAGCCCTGCCTGGTGGGCCCACGAGGACCACCTCGGGACCCATCGGCCCCGTCCGATAGGCCCACGAGCCTATGGAATCCCCCAGAAGACGGTAGCGGGGCCCGCTAGCTTTACCTGGAGAATCCCAGATACGACAGCAGAAAACCGCCATTTGCCCCGGAATTCCTCCCCGGGAATCCTATAAATAGCAGCCTTCGAATGTAAAGGGATCGATTTCTCAGTTCTAAAACCAGAGCTCTGGGATTTTCAACTTCCCATCTTCCACCTCTCTTTGATCTTCTTTTTCTCTCAAAGAGATCAGTGTTTACAGTGATACTCGGCCTGTCGAGATCACTCCAGCATAAGTGTTAGTGAATTCGGGTTGCTCCCTATAGCACGGAGACGTAGGCTTCGGCTGAACTCCGAGATCAATCTCTTGTGTCAAACTCTCTCTGATTGCCTCTCTGTTTACATATCGAAAGAGGTAACTTCAAATCCAATTGACAGATCGATCAACGATCTTCAACTCGAACCTTCAATTGACTGGTGCTGCGAGAGTCTTCGGGTCGGCACAAAGATTTTCCCCCACAGTTTGGCGCCGTCTGTGGTATCCGATCAAAAAGTCCAACTCTCCGCTATTACTTGATCGGTTGAACCTACAACCGATCTTGAGAGTCAAACTTCCTCGCCCTCTCGGTTGATCAGACAACTGAACGGTACTCTCATTGCACCTTTCGCTCTCTGAATGGCGAGGACGAAACATCAAGGTCAACCAGAAGGAAGTAACACTCAACAACAACCTTGTCCTGAGACTCGTTCAATGAGTCAAAGGCTCAACTTCGGACAGCCCCTTGCTGTCCCCGAGATGGGGGTTCGTTCAGGAAGTGGCAAATCTGTCGATCGACCTATCGCCCACCCTGCGCGACAGTCGATTGGGCAAACAACACCCGCTCCTGCTGAAGACCCTCCATCGACCTACAAAATCTCTGCAGTCGACTTCCAGCTGCTTCAATTGGCAAAACAGAATGCCACCCTCACTGCTGAGAGGGACGCTCTGAAGAAGGCAGCCTCCGAGGCTGGAATCACTCTTCCAATCCCCTTCACAAGCGAGAGAGTCGATCTTCCTCGACATTCCATCCACTCCGAACAACGGAGGTCAATGGGTACTACTGCCCTCGAGAGGATTCGACGTGATCCAACTCCCTCTGCTACCCCCTGGAAGCAAAGTGTTTGGGATCGCCTCGAAGACGAGTCTTCCCAATCGTCTTCTGGCCGCAACTGCGATAAGAGGACACCTTCAAAACTCAACATACCAAGGAGGCACCAAATGAAAGGCGCTCCTTCAAAGAATCGAGTTTCCCCTTCCATTCCACTTCAGCGTGGGCTTGGATCGGACCTCCGACATCGACTTCAACCGGCAAATACTTCGATGCTTGAGCACGACCTTGCGATCTTGCCTCTTGACCCACCTCTAGGTCGAGGACATGGTCGCAGGGATGGCTATTCTTCTGCCGGGCCTCTACATCGAAGTCTCTTTGAGACAACATTTCCAAGGGGATGGAGAACTCCAATCCTCCCCAAATTCAACTGCATCAGAGGAGATCCTACTCTCCACATCCTTGCCTTCAAGCAAGCCTTAACACCGCATGAAGAAGAAAACAATGTGCTCTGCCGCACCTTCGCAGGATGTCTCGATGAACCGTCGCTCGACTGGTATCATAATCTCCGAGCTGGGTCCATCACCCAGTTCGATGTTTTGGCTAACCTCTTTGTGCAGCATTATCAGCTCAATCTGAAGCCCGAGAAGAAGCTTGACTCTCTCTATCGGCTAAGGATGGGTGCTGATGAGACTCTCCGAAGTTTCACTAGGAGATTTCGCAACGAGCATGCTGCCCTCTCTGGAAGACATCTGGACGATGAAGCCATCATGTTGGCTTTCCAGAACGCTCTCCGCTTCGATCTGCACATCTACAACGACTTCATCCGTAATCCCCCTCCTTCTCTGGGAGCTATGTTCGATCGAATCCAGAGAGAGATCGAGGTCGAAGACGATCAAGTCGCTCGAAAAGGGCGAGAAACAAAACGAAGACCCGCTGAGAGAGAAGCTCCAAAGTATGCTGCTAAGGCCCACAATGCTGAGGCAGCAGCCCCTCCAGCCAACAAACGATCAAAGAATGATGGGCGTCGATCTCCGACGAAGACCACTTTTACTGAGTGGAATTTACCAGTCGAACAAATACTCAACCGCATTCAACACGACGAGTATCTTCGGAGGCCCAATCCTCTTCAGCCAAACTCCAAATTCACAGCAGACAAAACAGTCTACTGCGAATTCCATCGAAGTCACGGCCACTCTACTGACCGATGCTATCGGTTGAAGTTCCATCTTGAAGACTTACTGCGAGAGGGCCACCTTCAAGAATTCGTCAACAACGGGCACGATCAACGTCGAACCTCTGCAAAGGGGAAAGAAGTGTGTTGGATACATCAAATCTCCTCTGACCGGCAACCTATCTCTGTGAATGCCAATGTCTTTGGTATTCATGGATCATTGCACAACCAAGCAGTAACCGGGAAAGAAGTCGATCGGCAAATTCGGCGCATCTTCCATGTTCGATCTACTGCAAATAAAGAAGATACCTGGATCGAGAAGCCCATCGAAGGTCTTGCTTGGCCATCCATCGTCTTCAACGACACTGATCTTCAAGGAGTTCATACTCCACATCGGGACCCCCTGGTTTTGAAACTCATCATCGACGGAAGCACCGTCAATCGGATCCTCATCGACACCGGGAGTTCTATCGACATTATGTTCTCAGACTGCTTCAAACGTCTGGGACATAAATATCAAAGCCTCGACGTCATCCCTACCGTGATCACCGGTTTCAACGGCGAACAGAGCATCACGGTGGGTGAGTCAAGATTCACTCTAGACCTCAGTCGAGAGACTCGAGTCTCGGTCAGGTTCACAATTGTCGAAGGAGTATCCAGCTACAACGCCATCCTCGGGCGACCATTCCTCCACCAGATCAATGCTATCTCTTCTTCTTATCATCAATTACTCAAATTTGCAACTGGGGAAGGCATTGTCTGCATTCGAGGTGATCAGCAAGCTGGAAGGTCTTGTGAGGCTGCTGCGGCAAAGACAGATCGAAAGATCAACATTGCTCCTCCAAAGCGGCCACGAGATGAAGCTGGTCCCTCTTCCAAATAGCAATCAAAGGAGATTCCGCTGACCGAACCTCCACCAATCGAATGGGAAACATCACCTTCAATAGAAGAAATCATCCCAATCAACATAGGCAGCGGAGATCTCCCTCAACAAACTTTCATTGGTACCAGTCTTAGCGACACAGAAGCGCAAGACATGGTGTCCTTCCTCCAATCCAATATCGATGTCTTCGCTTGGTGTTTCGAAGACATGCCTGGTATCAATCCGGATGACGCTTGTCACCGACTTGCAATCAAAGAAGAGGTGAAGCCTGTCAAGCAAAAGCCACGTACCATCCGACCAGAGCTACAAGTTGCTGTTCAAGAAGAAATCACTAAGCTACTCGCAGCAGGCTTCATCCGTGAAGTAGAGTATCCTACTTGGATCTCTAATATTGTTGCTGTTCCGAAGAAGAATGGGAAAGTCCGAGTCTGCATCGACTTCACCAACCTCAACAAGGCTTGCCCCAAAGACCCATTTCCCATGCCAAGGATCTATAGACTCGTCGATGCCACTGCTGGCCACGAGCTATTGTCTTTCATGGATGGGTATTCTGGATACAATCAAATTCCACTTCATCCAGACGATCAAGAGAAGACTTGCTTCGTGACTAGCCGAGGTCTCTACTGCTACAATGAAATGCCGTTCGGCCTCAAAAATGCTGGATCTACCTATCAAAGGCTAGTCACCAAGATGTTCGAAAATCAGATCGGTCGCAACGTCGAAGTATATGTCGATGATCTCCTTACCAAGAGTTCCGTTCGGAGCAAGCATCTTTCCGATCTGGCGGAAACCTTTCAAATTCTTCGAAAATATCGTATGAAGCTCAATCCAGCCAAGTGCGCTTTCGGAGTTCAATCTGGCAAATTCCTGGGTCATCTTGTGACCAGGAGGGGTATTGAAGCCAATCCCGATCAAATTCGAGCTATTCTCGACATGCCATCACCTACCAATCGAAAGGAGGTGCAGCGACTCACTGGAAGACTTGCTGCCCTCAATCGCTTCATCTCAAAGTCTTCTGACAAATGTAAACCTCTCTTCGATAAACTACGAAAGGCGGATACTTCAGGGTGGAGTCCGATTTGTGAAGAAGCATTTCAAAGCATCAAGAAATATCTGGTGCAATCTCCTATCTTGACGGCTCCACTTCCAAAAGAAGACTTATGGCTCTATCTCGCCGTAACTGATCAAGCAATCAGTGCAGTCTTAGTCAGTAGAAGAGAAGGCTTCGAGCATCCAGTCTATTATATCAGTCACACTCTTCTTCCGGCTGAAACTCGCTATTCAAAAACTGAGAAGGTCATCCTAGCCTTACTCACTGCATCGCGTCGCCTTCAACCATACTTCGTCTCTCACCAGATCACTGTCATATCAGAACACTCGCTCAAAGATATCATTGACAAAGCTGGTCGAGCTGGTCGAATGACCAAATGGGTGATCGAAATGAGCTCCCTGGGGATTCAGTTCGAATCTCGCACTTCTATCAAAGGTCAAGCAGTTGCTGATTTTCTAGCTGACTTCCCAGTTGAAGACCCTATCACTTGGGAAGAAGATGTCGACATGTGCTTAGAAGATGAGGACAATACTCCGATCAATCTTGCAACAAAAATTGATCCAAGTCTCGAAGCTCCTGCTGCAACTCCTCCATGGAAGCTTTATACTGATGGAGCTTCAAGTTCGATCGGTTCGGGAACTGGGATAGTATTGATATCCCCTGAACTGGATCATCTCCAGAAGGCCACTCTCCTCGGATTCACTGCCACCAACAACGAAGCCGAGTACGAAGCACTCATTTCCGGACTCGAGATGGCGAAATCCCTGGGGGTAGATCGAATCATCGTCTACAGCGACTCCCAATTGATTATAAGGCAAATCAATGGAGAGTACACAGCTCGCGAAGAAAGAATGCAACTCTACTTGGCCTTAGTACGACATCTTCAACAACGTTTTATTGCTGCTGAATTCATTCAAATCCCCAGAGCAGAGAACCGAGAAGCAGATGCCTTAGCCAATGCTGCCTCAGTTCTTGGAGACTTACTCGGAGGAAGGCAAATACAGATCGATTATCAAGAAGTGCCCAAGACCACCCCCGATCAACAGATCCTTACTACTACAAAAGAATCTGGGGGTGGAGATCAGCTTGAAGACTGGAGACGATCAATTTTTGACTTCTTCAAGCATGGCAAAATACCGGAAGATCCAAATCAAGCCCGAAGAGTTCAAAAGAAACTCCCATGCTACATTCTACAAGGAGAAGATCTATATTTCAAATCTCACAACGGGATGTTGCTCAAGTGCCTTGGTCCCGAGCAAGCACGGGCAATCCTGATTGATATCCACTCTGGAGCTTGTGGAAATCATTCGGGAGGAAGATCTCTTGAAGCCAAGACGAAGCTACAAGGGTACTACTGGCCAACAATGGCAAGGGATGCTCAACAAGTTGTTCAAAGGTGCGAACCTTGCCAACGACACGCTCGGGCTATCCATCTCCCTGCAGATGAACTTCATCAATTGTCAAGCCCCTGGCCTTTCCATCAATGGGGGTTAGATTTCCTGGGTCCTTTCCCTCCAACTCCGAGCAAGAAGAAGTATCTATTGCTGGCCACTGATTATTTCACCAAATGGGTTGAAGCTGTGCCCCTCTTCCGAGAGACTGACGACGAAGTGATCAAATTCATTCGGCACAGCATCTTCTCAAGGTTCGGCACACCTCAAGTTCTCGTTGCTGACAATGGAGCTCAATTTGACTCCGACAAATTCCGAGAGTTCTGTATGAACAACGGTATCAAACTATTCTATTCAACTCCAAGGTACCCTCAATGCAATGGCCAAGTAGAAGCCTCTAATAGAGCTATTCTTGGTATACTCAAGAAGAAACTCAACGACAAGAAAGGATTGTGGGAACAGGTCCTACCTGAAGTTCTTTGGGGGTATCGCACAACTCCAAGAAGATCAACAGGGTTCTCACCCTTCCGTCTAACATATGGATCGGAAGCAGTGCTCCCAACAGAAAACATATCAAGTACTCTGAAGACTAGAGCAGTTGAAGAAGGAGTCAACGAAGAACTACGAATCAATGATCTAGACTTCTCAGAAGAATTACGAGATCAAGCATCCCTTCGTGTGGCCAAATACCAGCAGAAGATCAAAAGAGTCTACGATGAGAAAGTCTATAAGAGACAATTCCCAGTGGGCAGCCTAGTTCTCAGAGCAGTTTTTTACAAAACTAAAGAACACAGCAGTGGGAAGCTTGCTCCCAACTGGGAAGGTCCATATATCGTCGAATCAGCAGGAGGCAAAGGTTCTTACAGACTGATCACACCAGAAGGAGATAGATTGCCTCGAGCTTGGAATTCTAGGCACCTCAAGATGTTCTATCCATGATGTAAATTCTGTGATGAATAAAGATCTCTTTTTAGTGCTCAAATTTGCACGTGTTCAGCTTTTCAATTCAAGATTCTGAAGCAGTTTCAAGTTATCCATATTCAAATTACCAGGTCTTTTAACAAGTTTGGGTATTAGAGTTGCGACTCAACCCCTTACTAGCAAATGTTAAAAACTGACCATATTCAAGTTATCAAGTCTTTTTAACAAGTTTGGGTGTTAGAGTTGCGACTCAACCCCTTACTGGCAAATGTTAAACTGACTTTCAAATTTCAATATTCAATTTCAATCAATTTCGATATCGTTTAACATGTTTGGGTACTTGAGTTGCGACTCAACCCCTCACATACAAGTGTTATACGAATTCCAATTCAATATTCAAGTTTCAAGTTTGGGTAATCGAGTTGCGACTTGACCCCTAACATTCAAAAGATTGTATCTATTCTAATGCTATCCAGAACATGACATTCAAAGACATTCAACTCAAGAAATCCAATTTTCAAACACCAAAGAGATATCTTCTATTATCAAAATGTGCCAGGTACAAAAGTGAGCTGCTACATTTTAAGAGTTTACAAGTATCAAACAGCGACAGAAAAGACGACAGAAGATCTCAAGGCTTGGCCACACTCTGCGCACGCGACTTCTCCCCCTCAGATCCAGCACGAGCTTTGCTCGCCACTGATGCCTTAGAGGATCGGACACTGGCAACATGGACCCTGAGTGCTTCTGCTGCCTTCTCAGCTGTTTCCCTGTAGCTCTGACATTCACTCCGCATATGTTCCAGCTCCTTCTTATGAGTCTCTGCTGAAGCAGCAAGTTGAGCCTCCAGCTCCTTTATTCGAGCCGCACGATCGAAGCCCAAGTTCTCGATCCTGAAGAATCGCTTCTTTAAATCTTCAAGCTCGTGACCCCGGGCCTCGTATCCATTCTGCCAGCCCTTGCTCTCCAACTTTTCCTTGCAAAGGGCCTCGGTCTTGGCCTTCAATGCCTCCTTCTTTGAGGATAGAGCCTCCCTCAGCTTATCCCTCTCCTCGCTTACGACGTCTAGTGCGGCAGCTAAGCGGGAGACTTCAGCTGAAGCTTCTTTTGCTCCCGCCTTCATGGAGAGCTTGGTCACGACATTCAAAACTGCTGAATTCTGCAAAAAGAACAAAAGAGTTAGAATTATTCTGAAGATGCAATTCAGATGATCGGTCGAGCAGATGCACTTACCACCAGTTCGAGCCTGTCGAAAGCTTCATCCAGAGTAGCCCCTGGAAGATTGCAGAGTTTCCGGATCACAGATGTGGGGTGGTTGATGTCAACATCACCCAAACTCTTCATCTTCGGGGTCGAGCCAACAGGCGCACCTGCAATCAACACGAGAGGTCAAAGTGTTAGACTATTTCCAATCTTCAGAGGCAAGACAATCAAGGCCAGTTAGCACAATTACCTGAGGCTTCAACCCTTGGCTCCTTACCCTTTCGGCGATCGGAACCACCCTGAGGGGTCGATTTCTCCTGAATAGGGGCCGGCGTTGGCTGAGGTTGAGTAGCTCCATCGCCCACGCGACTTTCCCTCTCCAAATGGATAGGGGAGGGAGCATCCCGGGGAGGTGAAACTCTTTCTTCTTCCTGTGGTCCGCCTGGCTGGACGAGTCCCGCCACCATGGCAGCCACCTCCTCAGCCAGAGACCGAGAGGGGGGTGGGGGTTGCTCAACCTCTATACCCCCGCTCGTTGTCGCTCCTTCGAGACGGGGTACTTCAGGTGGAATTTGATCGAGGGGTGTGGGGTTGCTTCCAACCCCACCACTCCTCGACAATTTTATTTTGAAGCGCAGCGGCTTCTTCAATTCATCAAATTTGTAGGTGGGAACTGCCTTTGGGCCATCACCTTCTGTATCGAGGACTTCTTCCATTTGACGGGCTTTAACCTCGTCAATAGGAATAGGAAGTGAGTCTTCCCCTGTTGCACCACCAGTGGGGGTGGGAGGAATTTCTTCCTCACCACCCCCGTTCTCACCATCTCCACCAGAGGGGGTGGAAGACAGATCATTCTCGCCGTCCCCGTCCTCGTCTTCGTCATTACCACTGTTGTCGTGGCTGACATTCTTGGTCTCTTCGTCTTCCTCGACGCTCCCCTTCTTTTCTTTTTCTTCTTCATCTTCATTTTTCTTTCCTTGGTCTTCATCTTCCTTTTGCTTGATAAGGGTTTTTCGTTTCTTCTTCACTGGGCCTCTTTGTATCACCAGTTTCTCCTCCACAGTAGGCAATCGGCGCCTTGCAGTATAAATCTTCTTCTCAGCCCGAATCTTCCGGATGATCTTACCCGAATGAGGGTCCTCCTCATAGTCAGAGTACAGAACTTCATTGTCCTCGTATCTATCTTTTGATCGGTGGAGGAGATTGGCCTTGCCATATCTCACTGGGTAGTTGGAGAACTGTTTCCATGACCTGGTCCCGCAGGTCAACTCGAGGAATAAGTTGTCGATTGCTCCCGCCCTCTCGGAAGTCCAGGCAAAGATGCCTCCCTCGCAGTACATCTTCACTGCGTCGTGCACTTCGCCTCGGGGGGTATCGGGCACTGAGATGGGTGTCCATGCACCAGTAACAGAGATGGGCCAATCAGTGTATAATTTGTCCGAAGGAACAGTGTCGGTTAGCGGGCACAGCGGAGATACACCGGTCAAGTTGTAGAACGGGCTATCCCTTCTGTAAGCCCATCGATAGTGGA
Source organism: Chamaelirium japonicum (assembly GCA_947650365.1). NCBI lineage: Eukaryota > Viridiplantae > Streptophyta > Magnoliopsida > Liliales > Melanthiaceae > Chamaelirium > Chamaelirium japonicum. The sequence goes on from OX393552.1 coordinate 64,483,961, forward strand.
AGAAAAAATATCCGAGTTCGATCCGAGCGACTTCACCTTCTGGAATGCTGGAGTAGCATGCCTTCAAGTCCTCCTGAAAATCTGACTCCACGCGGCAGAATGCGTAGATGATTCTCCAAGCATTCCCAGTGACCTGCCCCGGGCAAAGGCCAGAAGTGTTCAATAACCTTGCCGCAAAGGGTGGCAAAGGTAGGCGCAGACCGCAGTTGAGTTGGCCGATGGTTACAATGGTTCCCATGACCTTTTCATTACTAGCAAAGCTGGTGAAGACGGTCTTCTTATCGATGCCGAATGCAGTCTCGATACTGGGGAGCGAAGGCTGCACCTTTCCTTCGGTGAAAAAAGAGAGAAGTGTTTGCCACTTCTTTCTCTTTGCATCTGTGAATTCACCACCAGTGTTGTACACATACTCAGTTTCCTCTGACAGAGACATGAGCGGGCCTAGGGCAAACTTTACTTTAGGGATATGCTCTGGCCTCGATGGCGCTGAAGCAAACCCCACCCCTTGGTGCCTTTTGCCCAGCTGTCCAAGTTCGGCAAGTACGGCCTTGCCCTTGCCTCGACCCTTTGGAGGGGATGGAACCTCAACAATCTCCTTCCCTTTCCTCTTCGAAGGGACCCCGCCTGACTTCTTCGAACTTCCAGAAGACGCCATTTGATCGATCGAGCAAAAGCAGAAATCAAGAGCAAAAGAGTATGGACTTCGAAAAATTTTGGAAGCGTGAGGCAAAAATGACAGCCAGTGAAACTTATGTACCCAGGGTAAAACAGGTACGCAAATCGAGAAGACACGTGTCTTCACTGTATCAAATCGCGTGTTTTTGCAGGAACACGTGGCATCCATCCACAGCAAGCGCAAAATCAGGCGAACCGTCGGACCAGACGAAACGTCGGACCCCCGGTCCACGTAAACTAAACGGTCCAAGCGAGCCACCGGTCTGAGTAAACCAGACCGCCGGTCAAAAGCCTCATTCAAACCAACCAAAGACTCAAAACAGGAAATATCAAACTCCATCAATGATCAAAACTCTGCCAGAAGATCGAAGAATGGAACAGTTATGAAACCCTCTCTAAGGGCAGGTTCAAAACTTTCAACTAATCTTTCAAATTTCTACTGGATCTGGCAAAAAACCAAGGTTTTCTGCCGATCACTCGAACCTTGACCGGATAATTTTTACCGATCGGACAAACTTGTCCGATCGGCAAAAATCATTTGATCGGTCAAATTTCTACTGGATCTGGCAAAAAACCAAGGTTTTTTGCCGATCACTCGAACCTTGACCGGATAATTTTTACCGATCGGACAAACTTGTCCGATCGGCAAAAATCATTTAATCGGTCAAATTTCTACTAGATCCGGCAAAAAACCAAGGTTTTTTGCCGATCACTCGAACCTTGACCGGATAAATTTTACCAATCGGACAAACTTGTCCGATCGGCAAAAATCATTTGATCGGTCAAATTTCTACTGGATCTGGCAAAAAACCAAGGTTTTTTGCCGATCACTCGAACCTTGACCAGATAATTTTTACCGATCGGACAAACTTGTCCGATCGGCAAAAATCATTTGATCGGTCAAATTTCTACTGGATCTGGCAAAAAACCAAGGTTTTTTGCCGATCACTCGAACCTTGACCGGATAATTTTTTCCGATCGGACAAACTTGTCCGATCGGCAAAAATCATTTGATCGGTCAAATTTCTACTAGATCCGGCAAAAAAAACCAAGGTTTTTTGCCGATCACTCGAACCTTGACCGGATAAATTTTACCGATCGGACAAACTTGTCCGTTTGGAAAAAATCATTTGATCGGTCAAATTTCTACTAGATCTGGCAAAAAACCAAGGTTTTTTGCCGATCACTCGAACCTTGATCGGATAATTTTTACCGATCGGACAAACTTGTCTGATCGGCAAAAATCATTTGATCGGTCAAATTTCTACTGGATCTGGCAAAAAACCAAGGTTTTTTGCCGATCACTCGAACCTTGACCGGATAATTTTTACCGATCGGACAAACTTGTCCGATCGGCAAAAATCATTTGATCGGTCAAATTTCTACTGGATCTGGCAAAAAACCAAGGTTTTTTGCCGATCACTCGAACCTTGACCGGATAATTTTTACCGATCGGACAAACTTGTCCGATCGGCAAAAATCATTTGATCGGTCAAATTTCTACTGGATCTGGCAAAAAACCAAGGTTTTTTGCCGATCACTCGAACCTTGATCGGATAATTTTTACCGATCGGACAAACTTGTCCGATCGGCAAAAATCATTCGATCGGTCAAATTTCCTACTGGATCGGTCAAAAAACCATGTTTTTTGACCGATCACCCTATTCTTGACCGGTTGAATTTTGACCGATCGGTCAAAATTTGACCGATCGGTCAAAATTTGACCGATCGGTCAAAATTTGACCGATCGGTCAAATATGACCGATCGGTCAAAAATTAACCGATCGGTCAAATTTCAACCGATCGGTCAAATTTCCTACTGGATCGGTCAAAAAACCATTTCTTTTGACCGATCACCCTATTCTTGACCGGTTGAATTTTGACCGATCGGTAAAAATTTGACCGATCGGTCAAATATGACCGATCGGTCAAAAATTAACCGATCGGTCAAATTTCAACCGATCGGTCAAATTTCCTACTGGATCGGTCAAAAAACCCTGTTTTTTGACCGATCACCCGATTCTTGACCGGTTGAATTTTGACCGATCGGTCAAAATTTGACCGATCGGTCAAAATTGACCGATCGGTCAAAATTGACCGATCAATCAAAATTGACCGGTCAGTCCTTTTTTGTGCTAACACTCGGCAAGCTTCTTCATGCCTTTTGCGATAGGGGGTTGCTATTTTTTGCACCAAATCCAAGCCAGCCAGAACGAACTCTAGCTAACTTGGAGGGGGTAACTGTGGGTGCAAATTTTGGCAGAAGTTTACCAACTACCACGGGACCCACCGGCCCTGCCTGGTGGGACCACGAAGACTACCGCGGGACCCACCGGCACTGCCTGGTGGGACCACGAAGACTACCACGGGACCCACCAGCCCTGCCTGGTGGGACCACGAAGACTACCACAGGACCCACCAGCCCTGCCTGGTGGGACCACGAAGACTACCGCAGGACCCACCGGCCCTGCCTGGTGGGACCACGAAGACTACCACGGGACCCACCAGCCCTGCCTGGAGGGACCACGAAGACTTCCACGGGACCCACCAGCCCTGCCTGGTGGGCCCACGAGGACCACCTCGGGACCCATCGGCCCCGTCCGATAGGCCCACGAGCCTGTGGAATCCCCCAGAAGACGGTAGCGGGGCCCGCTAGCTTTACCTGGAGAATCCCAGATACGACAGCAGAAAACCGCCATTTGCCCCGGAATTCCTCCCCGGGAATCCTATAAATAGCAGCCTTCGAATGTAAAGGGATCGATTTCTCAGTTCTAAAACCAGAGCTCTGGGATTTTCAACTTCCCATCTTCCACCTCTCTTTGATCTTTTTTTTCTCTCAAAGAGATCAGTGTTTACAGTGATACTCGGCCTGTCGAGATCACTCCAGCATAAGTGTTAGTGAATTCGGGTTGCTCCCTATAGCACGGAGACGTAGGCTTCGGCTGAACTCCGAGATCAATCTCTTGTGTCAAACTCTCTCTGATTGCCTCTCTGTTTACATATCGAAAGAGGTAACTTCAAATCCAATTGACAGATCGATCAACGATCTTCAACTCGAACCTTCAATTGACTGGTGCTGCGAGAGTCTTCGGGTCGGCACGAAGATTTTCCCCCACAGATCGTGGAAGCAATTTTTGAATTGCCCAGTCCGACATGGCAAGGCCAATCTCCTCCACCGATCGAAGCTTCGCTATGAAGATAATGAGGTCATCTACTCCGATTACGAGGAGGACCCTCAGTCTGGAAAAATTGTTAGAAGGCTTCGATTCGAGAAGAAGGTTTGTGGAGCCAGGCGCGCACTTCCTTCAGAGGAGAAATTGGTGATACCTCGCCAAGGCCCAGCAAAGAAAAATAGGAAAATCCCCATCAAACAGGAGGAGGATGAGGAGAAAAAGAAGGATGAAGGTGAAGAAGAGGAGGTAGAGAGGGAGGAGGAAGGCGGAGATAAAGAGGACGAGGGTACAGGCAGCGACGGGGAAGATGGAGAGGATGATGATGATGAAGATGGGGGTGGTGAGGAAGAGATTCCTCCCACCCCCACTGATGGTGGTCAAGGACATGGGGGTGGCGAGGAAGAAATTCCTCCCACCCCCACTGGTGGTGGTCAAGAACATGGGGGTGGCGAGGAAGAAATTCCTCCCACCCCCACTGGTGGTGCTGACGAGGAATTGCAGCCTATCCTCATAGACGAGGGTAAGGCTCGCAAGATGGAGGGAGTTATGGACGCAACGGGTGATGGCTCCAAAGTGATTCCTACTTATCACTTTGGGGAATTGAAAAAGAACCCGCTGTGCTTCAAGATTAGGATATCGGGGAGTGGTGGGGTTGGAAGCAACCCTACACCTCTCGATCAAATACCTCCCGAGGTTCCCCGTCTCGAAGGGGCGACAATAAGTGGGGGTGTGGAGGTTGAACAACCCCCACCCCCTTCGCGATCTCTGGCGGAGGAAGTTGCTGCTATGGTGGCAGGGCTCACCTCCTCGAGTGGGCAAGAAGACGAAGGGGGAGCATCACCTCCTCGAGACGTTCCCTCTCATGCTCATTTAGAGAGAGGAAGCCGGGTGGGTGATGCTACTCCTCATCCTTTGCCAGAGCCAACCCCCAGCAAGGAGAAATCGACCCCCAAGGGTAAGAGCTCCGACAGTGGGAAGGGAAAGGCTCCCCAAGTCGAGGCTTCAGGTATCTGTACTAACCTGTTTTGATTGACTTCCTTGTCTTTGAAGCTCGAAAATATACTAACACTTAGAATTGCTGCATGGATTGTAGGTACACCTGCTGGCCCGGCTAAGAAGAAGATAAGGAGTTTGGGTGATGTTGACATCAATCATCCCACTAACGCGATCCGGAAGCTTTGCAATCTTCCGGATGCTACTTTTGAAGAAGCCTTCGATCGGCTTGAAATAGTGGTATGTGCATATGCTTTGATCTATTGTTCGAATTGTATCTTCAGAATAAATCTAACTTTTTGTCCATTTGCAGAACTCAGCCTGTTTGAGAATCGCAAGCAAGCTTTCCAGGAAGGCAGGAGAACGGGAGGCCGCATCCGAGGTAACCCGTTTGACGGCCGAACTGAAGGCTGTGAGCGAGGAGAGAGATAGGCTGAGGGAAATCCTGTCTTCGAAGAAAACCTCTCTCAAGGCCAAGATTGAGGATCTTCGCAAGGGGAAGTTGGAGATCAAGGGGCTGCAGGATCGTTGTGAGGCGCAGAGTCACGAGCTTGAATCCTTGAAGAATCGACTTTCCAAGGTTGAGGACGTGTCCTGCGGTCGCACCAACGAGATCAAGGAGCTGAAAGAACGACTTGCTACTCAACATGCTGCTTTTACTGCCAGGGAAGAGACTTCCAAGAAGGCACTGGAGCATGCATTGTCTGAATGCAAGAGTTACAAAGAAACGACCGAGAAAGCGGCAGAGGCACTCAGGGCACATGTCAGCAGTGTCCGATCTTCTAAAGCTTCGGTTGCGAGCAAGCCTCGTGGCGAATCCGAAGGAGAAAAGTCGCGTGCTCCGAGCGTAGCCAAGCCCTGATGTATTTCTACCTTTTCTTTGTTGTTTACACTTGTAAACTCTTGACATGTAGCAACTCATCATTGTATTTGACCAATTTTTGATAATAGAAGATATCTTTCTGGTGCTTGAAATTGAATGTCTTGTGTTTGAACTCTTTGAATGTTGTGTTCTGGAAAATGTTTTGAATATATATACGCACTTGAATGTAAAGGGATGAGTCGCAACTCGATCACCCAAACTGTTGAGTAACTTGAAAATTGAACTTTGTTGGAGCATGACTTGAAATCGTTAACATTTGTATGTGAGGGGTTGAGTCGCAACTCAAGCACCCAAACTTGTTAGACGATGTTGAAATTGAAGGTTGTTGTAGCACAACTTGAAATCGTTAACATTTGTATGTGAGGGGTTGAGTTGCAACTCAAACACCCAAACTTGTTAGACGATATTGAAATTGAAAGTCATTTAACGTTTGCACGTAAGGGGTAGTGTCGCAACACAAACTCCCAAACTCGTTAAATGACCAGTAACTTGAAGGTTGTGTTGTAGCACAACCCGAAACCGTTTAACATTTGCCTGTAAGGGGTTGAGTCGCAACTCAATCATCCAAACTTGTTAAACGACCTGGCAATTTGAATGCAGATAGCTTTGAATTCGAATGTAGATAACTTGAAACTGCTCCAGAATTTGAATCGATAAGATGAACATTTGAAAGCAATCTTTATCCAGCTTGGAATTTACATCGAGGATAGAGCATTTTGAAATGTCTAGCTTTCCAAGTTCGTGGCAATCGGTAGGATCCTTTGCTTTCTCCTGATTTCAATCATGTCTGGACTTTCCCAGTTGGGAGCTAGTTTCCTGCTGCTGTGTTTTCTGGCAATACGAATGGTTGCTTGAAAGTTGACTATCTCTAACCCCCAGATCTTTCAATCTCAAGGGAGATCTTCACTGTCGATGCTTGACGGAATGATCTTGCCTGCCTTTGACAAATTCTTGGAGATGTCCTATACGTAGCAGATCTTCCAAATGATACTTTAGCCGGTGGCATTGATCGGTAGAATGCCCATGACTGCGATGGAAATCACAGTAGACTGTTTTATCTGTAGTGAACTTGGTGTCGGGCTGCAGTGGATTAGGCCATCGGAGGAACTCTTCGTGCTGAATGCGATCGAGGATTTGCTCGATTGGTAAATTCCACTCGGTGAAAGTGGTCTTCTTTGGAGGAGATCGACGTCCATCATTTCTTGACCGCTTGTTGGCTGGAGGGGCTGCTGCCTCAGCATTGTGGGCTTTGGCAGCATACTTGGAAACTTCTCTCTCAATAGGTCTTCTCTTCGACTCCCGCCCTTTTCGAGCGACTTGATCATCTTCAACCTCAATCTCTTTCTGGATTCGGTCGAACATAGCACCCAGAGAAGGAGGGGGATTGCGGATGAAGTCGTTGTAGATATGTAGGTCGAAGCGGAGGGCGTTCTGGAAAGCCAGCATGATGGCTTCATCATCAAGATGTCTTCCAGAGAGAGCAGCATGCTCGTTGCGAAATCTCCTTGTGAAGCTGCGGAGACTCTCGTCAGCACCCATCCTTAGACGATAGAGGGAGTCGAGCTTCTTCTCCGGCTTTAAGTTGAGCTGGTAATGATGCACGAAAAGATTTGCCAAAACACCGAACTGGGTGATGGACCCAGCTCGGAGATTGTGATACCAGTCGAGTGACGGCTCATCGAGACTTCCGGCGAAGGTGCGGCAGAGCACGTTGTTTTCTTCTTCGTGCGGCGTTAGAGCTTGCTTGAATGCGAGGATATGGAGAGTAGGATCTCCTCTTATGCAGTTGAATTTGGGGAGGATAGGAGTTCTCCATCCCCTCGAAAAAGTTGACTCGAAGAGGCTTCGATGTAGAGGCCCGGCAGAGGAGTACCCGTCCCTACGACCGTGTCCTCGACCTAGAGGTGGGTCAAGAGGCAAGATCGCAAGGTCTTGCTCAGGCATTGAAGTATTCGCCGGTTGAAGTCGGTGTCTAAGGTCCGATCCAAGCCCACGTTGAAGTGGAATGGAAGGGGAGAATCTACTCTTTGAAGGAGCGCCTTTCATTTGGTGCTTCCTTGGTATATTGAGCTTCGAAGGTGCCCTCTTGTCGCAGTTGCGGCCAGAAGACGATTGGGAAGACTCGTCGTCAAGGCGATCCCAAACACTCTACTTCCAGGGGGCAGCAGAGGGAGTTGGGTCGCGTCGGATCCTCTCGAGGGCAGCAGTGCCCATTGACCTCTGTTGCTCAGAGTGAATTGAATGTCGAGGAAGATCGATCCTCTCATTTATAGAGGGAATAGGTAGAGCGATCCCAGCCTCGGAAGCTGCTTTCTTCAGAGCATCTCTCTCAGCGGTGAGGGTGGCATTTTGCTTTGCCAGTTGGAGCAGTTGAAAGTCCACTGCAGAAATTTGGTAGGTCGATGGAGGGTCTTCAGCAGGAGAGGGGGCTGTTTGCCCAATTGACTGTCGTGCAGGGTGAGCGATCGGTCGATCGACAGATCTCCCACTCCCTGAACGAACCCCCATCTCGGGGACAGCAAGGGGCTGTCCGAAGTTGAGCCTTTGACTCATTGAACGAGTCTCGGGATGAGGTTGTTGTTGAGTGTTACTTCCTTCTGGTTGACCCTGGTGTTTAGTCCTCGCCATTCAGAGAGCGAAGGGTGCAACGAGAGTGCCGACGTCCGATCAGTTGTCTGATCAACCGAGGAGGCGAGGAAGTTTGGCTATCAAGATTGGTTGTATGCTCAACCAATCGAGTAGTAGCGGAAAGCTGGACTTTTTGCTCGGATCCCACAGACGGCGCCAAACTGTGGGGGAAAATCTTCGTGCCGACCCGAAGACTTTCGCAGCACCAGTCAATTGGAGTTGAAGTCGAAGAGATCGTTGTTCGATCTATTGATTGATGTTGAAGCCTTTGATATGTAAACAGAGAGATGCAATCAGAGAGTAGACACGAGATGTGATCTCGGAGTTCAGCCGAAGCCTACGTCTCCGTGCTATAGGGAGCAACCCGAATTCACTAACACTTATGTCGAAGTGATCTCGACAGGCCGAGTATCACTAGAAACACTCTGATCTCTTCGAAGGAGAGAAGAAGATCAAAGAGAGATGGTAGATGGGAAGTTGGAAATCCCTGAGCTCTGGTTTTTAGAACTGAGAGTTCGATCTGCCCTCTTGGATTTCGATCCATTTACATTCGAAGGCTCTGCTATTTATAGATTTCCCGGGGAGGAATTCCGGGGTAAATGGCGGTTTCTGCTATCGTATCTGGGGATCCTCCAGGTAAGGCTAGTGGGTCCTGCTGTTGTCTTCGGGGGCTCACCAGGCAGGGCCGGTGGGTCCCGCTGTTGTCTTCGGGGGCCCACCAGGCAGGGCCGGTGGGTCCCGCTGTTGTCTTCGGGGGCCCACCAGGCAGGGCCGGTGGGTCCCTCTGTAGTCTCCGGGGGCTCACCAGGCAGGACCGGTGGGTCTCGCTGTTTTGCAGACTTCTTGCCAAAATTTGCACCCATAGGTGGGGCAACAAGATTGCTTTGGGGGATGATCGTCGTATCAGATTTTGGGAGGATGCTTGGTTAGGAGACGTGCCACTGAAACTTTTATTTTCGAATTTCTTCTCTATTGCTCACAAACGAGGAGCCTCAGTTCGGTCTCAAGCACACCTATCAGGGAACGGGTGCCTCTGGAATATGCAACTAACCCTACCCCTCTCTCTTGAGAGGCTATATAAGCTGGAGGATTTGAGGCAAATACTCTCGGCAGCGACCTTACAGCTAGTCGTAGATAGGGTCAAGTGGAGATGACATACTTCTGGGGTTTTCTCCATCAAGTCCTTTTACCGTAATCTTGTGCCAGAGAGTACGAGCTTCTTGCTATTGAGAGCAGTCTGGAAGACTAAGGCTCCAATGAAGATCAACATCTTCTACCTTTTAGCTACAAGGAACAAGATTCCCACCAAGGTTAACTTGCTGAAGAGAAGGAACCCGAATATGACGGTGTCTACGTGCACCTTCTGCCACACCAAAAAAGAGAGTGCTTCCCACCTCCTCCTTGGGTACCCATTGGCAAGGATAGTGTGGGACTATTTCAAGAGTAAATATGATATAGCATCCCACCCGAGAAGTTTGAAGGCCCTATGGTCTACCTGGAGAAGGAGGAGGGTTAGGAAAGACATTGGATTCTCGTGGGATATTTTGGTGATGGCTATACTTTGGGTAATATGGCTTGAGAGGATCAATCGTATTTTTAGCGGCAAAGCAGCAGGGGAGGAGGAACTTCGGAGATCTGTTGTTTCGATCTTCATATTATGGATCATCCCTTGGGTAGAGTCCTTCAGTGTAGAAGCACGTGACCTTTGTAACCGCATTGTAACCGAATCTTTTTTAATATAACTGGTCGGGGGTTGCCTAACACTCTGTCCTCTTGGATGGGTTCTCAAAAAAAAAAAAAAACCATACATCAATTTTTCAGGTAATTAGTGTTAGGTCCTTAAAAAGTTTCTTATTTAATGTTAAGGCCAAATAAAGTTTGTAGTTAACGGTAAGTTTCTGTGGTTGGACTATGTTAAGTGTGAGATCCATTTATCGTGTACAAGTAATTATAACAGAATTTAAATGGCGATTTTATCCCAACAGATAAAGAGTAAAAATTAGGGGTGTAAAATGGGCCGGGTCGGGCCTTGGGCCAAAAGTCTGAGCCCGGGCCCGGCTCGGCACGTACATACATATATTAAAAATTTTGGGCAAGGTCGATCTAGGTTTAGGCTAAACCTAAGTATTATTTAATAATACTCTTTATAGAGTTTAATTACAAAACACTTTCAGCACTGCACTAAATTTCATTGATATTCAATATATATATATATATATATATATATATATATATATATATATATATATATATATATATATATATATATATATATATATATATATATATATATATATATATATATATATATATATATATATATATATATATATATATATATATATATATATATATATATATATATATATATATATATATATATATAATGATAAAATGCGGCGTTGCATCGCAGCCGCCTGATGCACCGCTGTGGTGTGAATCAGGCGGCTGCGATGTGACGCCGCACGCACCGCACGCCACATCCTAACACACCCATATATATATATATATATATATATATATATATATATATATATATATATATATATATATATATATATATATATATATATATATATATATATATATATATATATATATATATATATATATATATATATATATATATATATATATATATATATATATATATATATATATATAGGGAAGTGCTAGAATGCGGCATGCGGTGCGTGCGGTATCGCACCGCAGCCGTCTGATGCACTACTGCGTGCATCGCAGGCACGCAGCGCGTGCATCAGACGGCTGCGGTGCGATGCCGCACGCACCGCATGCCGCATTTTAGCATACCCCTATATATATATATATATATATATATATATATATATATATATATATATATATATATATATATATATATATATATATATATATATATATATATATATATATATATATATATATATATATATATATATATATATATATATATATATATATATATATATATATATATATATATATAGGGGCATGCTATGCTGCGGCATGCGGTACGTGCGGCACCGCACCGCAGCCGTCTGATGCACGTGCTGCGTGCATCGCATGCACGCAGCGGTGCATCAGACGGCATACGGTAGGTGCCGCACTTACCGTATGCCGCATTATAGCATTTCTTTCTCTCTTTCTCTCTCTCTCTCTCTCTCTCTCTCTCTCTCTCTCTCTATATATATATATATATATATATATATATATATATATATATATATATATATATATATATATATATATATATATAGGCGTGCTAGGATGCGGCGTACGGTGCGTGCAGTGTCAAGCTGCAGCCGTCTGATGCACTGCTGCGGTGCGTGCATCGGTGCATCAGACGGCTGCGGTGCGACGCCGCATTTTAGCATTTCTCTCTCTCTCTCTCTCTCTATATATATATATATATATATATATATATATATATATATATATATATATATATATATAGAGGATACGGGGTATAGGCTGACAGCCCATTTCTGAAATTGGGCTGTCAGATAATAGCCGTCCGATGAGATCATGCACCATTGATTAAATAAAAAAAAAATTTACACCGAACCCTCTCTCTCTCCCTCTCCCTCTCTCTTGCGAGCGGCAGCAGCACCCGACTCTCCCTCTCCCTCTCTCTCGCGAGCGGCAGCAGCACCCGACTCTTCCTCTCTCCCTCTCCCTTTCTCTCGCGGTGGCGCAGGGCGCAGGAGCAGGCGGTGCGTTGGCCGGGGCGCGGGGCGCAGGCGGCGCGGGGCAGTTTGGCTAGGGCGCGGGCGCAGTGGCGGTGGTCGGCGACCGCGGGGTGCAGCGGTGTTGGCTATGCTGCCGTTGGCTGGGGCGCGGGCGCAACGACGGTGGTCGGCGGCCGCGGGGTGCAGCGGCTGTGGTCGAGGGTCGGGGGGCGGCCGGCGTTTCGGGTGCGATCCACGGTCGGAGGGGGGAGGGGGGCTGCCGGAGTCCCAGATACAATCCACGGTCGGATCGGCGCCGGCTACCGGATCGGCGCCGGTCGGTGGTCGGGTTTCAGCAACAGAGAGAGAGAGAGAGACAGAGAGAGAGAGAGAGGGTGTGGTGGGGCATGGGTTACAGCTGTAGGTTTTTAATTTTTAATTTTTTATTTATTCTGTCCAATTAAAAGGTGACACATGGCTGGCAGCTCAAATTGCAATGAGCTGTCAGCTCATACCCCGTTTTCTATATATATATATATATATATATATATATATATATATATATATATATATATATATATATATATATATATATATATATGTATAGAGAGAGAGAGAGGGTCGGGATGCTACCTCTAAAAGCAATATTTTTAATGCTTTGATTGCCCGCCATGGCCGTGCTATATGTTTTCTTTAGCCAAAATCAACATCAACAACCTCCGATCACCTCCATTGGTAATCTCCGTTGGCAACATCTATTGGCATCCATCGATAGAGGACTCCGATTATTATTTCCATTGTGAGTAGTCTATTTATTATCTCACTTCATCCTGCGACCTCAGACGATATCTGTAACCGGCGACCACCTCCAATGACTTCCAGCACCTCCCAATTATGAACTCAATTGACCTTTATCATCGTTCATGGCTTTGATAGTCACCGACGACCTATCAAAGCAGTGAAGAATGCTGCTTTTGAATTACATGGTCAACCCACCATGTAATTACTCATTGGTTCTTGTATGGTGAGGAGCTAGATGTAGTCCTCATGGCAGCTCACGGTGAAAAATGCAAACACAGTGTTCGATGATGATAATATTAATACGGACGATGGCGATGACATGTATGGTATGATACATAATTTCCAAGGTGGAATAGGCATGGAAACACCGTTAGGTGATCAGCCCAATATTAAATCGGACAAGCTCTATAGACTGCTTAAGGAAACCGAGCAACCTCTATGCCCAGGGTGTGAGAAGTTTTAAAAACTCTCTTTTACTGTAAACCTTCTTCATTTGAAGTGTCTCAATAGTTGGAGTAATAGGTCATTTAATATATTGGTAGAGTTATTGAAAGAGACTTTTTCCATGGATGAGATAGTACCGAAATTATTCTACGAGGCAAAGAAGACAATTAAAGATCTCAATCTTGGTTATGACAAAATTGATATATACGTGAACGATTGTATATTGTATTGGAAGGAGTACGAACATGCACGATCATGCTATATATACGGAGCAACGAGAATTATCGGATACGATTCGATAACGATTCGATCAAATCTAAACCAAGCTCAAAATCCAAAACACGCTAACTTATGATTTTCCAATGTTTAGACTCTAAATTAGTCAATCAGAGGGTAAAATCTTCAAATGTCTACTTAAAACTTTCTCGCAAGTTTGAAATATGAAAGAACATCCAAGTCAGAATTATCGAATGTGATCCGATAACGATTCGATTAAATCTAAACCAAGTTCAAAATCCAAAACACGCTAATTTATGATTTTCAAATACTTAAACTCTAAATTAATCAATCGAAACGTAAAATCTTTAAATATCTACTTAAAACTTGCTCGTAAGTCCGAAATACAAAAAATATCCAAGTCCAAATTATCAGATGCGATCCGATTACGATCCGATCAAATCCAAACCAACTTCAAAATACGAAACATGCTAACTTATAATTTTTCAATGCTTAGACTCTAAATTAGTCAATTAGAGGGCAAAATCTTAAAATATCTACTTCGAACTTGCTTGCAAGTCCGAAATATAAAAAAACATCCAAGTCTGAATTATCGGATGTGATCGGATTACGATCCGATCAAATCCAAACCAAGTTCAAAATCCAAAACAAGCTAACTTATGATTTTCCAACGCTTAGACTCTAAATTAGTTAATCGAAGGGGGTAAAATCTTCAACTTTGTAATTCAGACTTACTCATAAGTCCGAGATATAAAAAAACATCCAAGTCCGAATTATCGGATGTGATCCGATAATGATCCAATCGAATCCAAACCAACTTCAAAATCCGAAACCCGCTACCTTATGATTTTCCAATGCTTAGACTCTAAATTAGTCAATCGGAGGGTAAAATCTTCAAATATCTACTTTAAACTTGCTCGTAAGTCCGAAATACGAAAAAACATCCAAGTCTGAATTATCGGATGTGATCCAATCGAATCTAAACAAACTTCAAAATATGAAACACACTAACTTATGATTTTCCATTGCTTAGACTCTAAATTAGTCAATCGGAGGGTAAAATCTTAAAATATCTATTTTAAACTTGCTCGTAAGTCTGAAATATGAAAAAACATCCAAGTCCGAATTATCGGATATGATCCGATTACGATCCGATCAAATAGAAACCAAGTTCAATATCTGAAACACACTAACTTATTATTTTAGTCAATCCAATCATAAAATATTTCAATATCTATATCGGATTTGCTCGTAAGTCAGAAATACAAAAAACTATACGAGTACGAATTATAGAATTTACTAATTAGCATATAATTTTTGGGGGATAAATCAAATTTATTATTTATATTAATTATAGATGTAAACTAGTTTTTTAATAAATATATATTGTTAATTACAAGATATGCGGTGTTAGGGGATGAGAGCACCAGCGTAGGTACCGGGCGGCGTGAGGGGGTGGTTGAGCTACGGTTCGCAACTTTCCTTAGTTTTGGATTGTGTAAAAATAAAATTATAATATTTTTTAAAAATATGGTAATTTTCTGGTATTATCTGTGATTGTCTGGTATTATTAGAAATTATGGTAATATTTGGTAAATTATGGTAGTATTTGGTTTGCTCAATTATGGCAATATTTATGGTAATATTATGGTAATATATGGTAATATTTGATAAATTTTGGCAATATTTGAATATATTGTGGTATTATTGTAAATCACAAGAATTAAATAAATAGATTTTAGAAAAAAAATTTAAAAAAATTATGTTTTATTACTGACGAATACTATATAGTCCTTTGGTAATAATAATTCTATTAAATATTATATATTTACTTTAACCAACGGAATAAATTATCGTCAGTAATATATATATATATATATATATATATACCGAAGGATTTATTGGTGACCGTCGGTAATATACTTATTTATATCGATGGATATCTGATTGATCGTAGGTCATAATAATTCCATTAAATATTTTATATTTACTTTAACGAACGAAAAAAATTTTCCGTCGATAATATACATATATGTACCGACGGATTTATTTATTACCATCAGTAATATACTTATTTATACCAACGAATATAATATTCCATCGGTAATAACCTATTATATATATTTTTAAATATTTATATATTATCGATGTTAAATTCATATCCGTCGGTATTAATATTTATTACCAACAAAAATACTAAGCCGTCGCCTTTTTCTTTCCCAACACCATCTTTCTCGACAGGCAGCGATAGAATTTGTATCCGTCGGTATAAAGATTTACCAATGGATTAATAATTTTACCGACAAATATATTTCGTTGGTAGAAAGTGTTTTTTTATTGTGGCCCCATGATATAGTCTGAAAGGGGGGTATATTTGGACTCCTCTCATAATCTGCTATATAAAAAAGGATCCCATAATATTAGGATTACTCCTAGCTATACAACTTTATATTTTGTCCTTATATATATGTGTATTAAAGTCATCATTTTGATACATAGATTTACCCCTATGATGTAGTAGGGGTGGAGGGTCAGTTATACTCCTCTCATAATCTATATGAACAAGGATTTTACAATAGTAGGACTCCTTATAGCTATGTGACTCTTTATATTTTGGCCACACATATACGGTGCTAAAATCACCCCTTGGGCACTAGCTAGCTATAAGGATTTTATATTTTTGCGACTCATATATGTATCTCCTTAAGATTTAATTAGGGTAGAGGGGGGTACACTTCGACCCCTCTAAGAATCTGCTATATGAATTATGGTCCCATAATTGTCGAACCCATCATAGCTATATGAGTCTTTATATTTTGGCCACATATAAGCGGTGCTAAAGTTACGCCTTTGACATAAATATACACCCTATGATGTAGCTAGGGGGTATATCTAATAAATGAACAAGGATCCCACAATAGTAGGACCCCTCCTAGCTATAGGACTTTTTATATTTTAGTCACACACATACGGGTGTTAAAGTTACCCCTTTGATACATAGATATACCCCCTATGATATAGTGGGGGTATACTTGGACACCTCTTATAATCTATTTTTTGAATAAAAATCCTATAATAATAGGATGACTCCAAGGTATGAGACTTTATATTTTGGCCATACACATATGGAAGTTAAAGTCACCCCTTTGATATATAGATGTACTCCCCTGATATATTCGAGGGGTATACTTATACATCATCCTCTCATAATTTGATATATGAATAAGGATCCCACAACATGCTAGTGTTAAAGTTGAACCCCTCCTAGCTATTGGACTATTTATATTTTAACTATATATATATATATATATATATATATATATATATATATATATATATATATATATATATATATATATATATATATATATATATATATATATATATATATATATATATATATATATATATATATATATATATATATATATATATATATATATATATATATATATATATATATATATATATATATATATATATATATGGGTGTTTAAGTCACCCCTTTGACACATAGATATTAGACCCAATGATGTAGTCGGGGTGAGAGTATATTTGGACTCCACTCATAATCTTCTACATGAATAAGGATCCCACTATACTGGGAATACTCCTAGCTATAAGACTATTTATATTTAGCCATATATATATAGGTGTTAAAGTCACTTCTTTGACCACTAGATGTACCCCAATGATGAAGTCGGTGGAAGGGGGGGCAGCTACACTTGGATTTATTTTATAATCTGCTTCATGAAAAAGGATCCCAAAATTATGGGACCACTCCTAGTAATGAGACTCTTTAAATTTTAGCAATACACATATGGGTGTTAAAGTTACCCTTTTGATATAAATATATACCCCTATGATATAGTCGGTGGAGTATACTCAGACTCTTATTATAATCTGCTATATGAATAAGAATCCTATAATATTAGAAAAGTACCCCTCCTAGCTATAGGACTTTTTATATTATGGCTATATATATGTGGGTATTAAAGTCACCATAGATATACCATGATGTAGATGGGGGGAAGGGGTATACTTGGACTCCTCTCATAATCTGCTATATGAATAAAAATCTCATAATAGATAAACCCCTCCTATCTATGAGACTCTTTATATTTTAGCCATATATGTATGGGTGTTATGAACACCCTTTGATGCATAGATATACCTCCCATGATATAGTCGGAGTGAGGGAAAGGGGGTATATTTGGACTTGTTTTTATAATCTTTTTTTTAAAAGGTGACTCCTCGCATAATCAACTATATGAATAATCATTAATAAGATTAATCATTAATATGAATAAGGATCCCATAATAGTGGGATCTCTCCAATCAATGGGACTCATTATATTTTGGCCATACTCATGTGGGTGTTAAAGTCACCCTTTTGAAAAATAGATATACCCCTTATAATATAGTAGGGGGGAGGTGGTATACTTGTACACTTCTCCAAATCTGTTACATAAATACGCATTCCACAATAGTGGCATACTTGCTAGCTCTGAGACTCTTTATATTTTGGTCGCACACATACGGGTATTAAAGTCACCCATTTAACACATAAATGTACCCCCCATGATGTAGTTGGGAGAAGGGGTACATATGGACTCCTCTAATAACCTGATACATAAATAAGGATACCACAATAGTGGGACCCCTCATATCTAATGGACTCTTTACATTTTGGCCACACACAGACGGCTATTAAAGTCACACATATGACACATAGATTTACCTCCCTAATGATATAGTCATATTGGATGGGTACAGTTAGATTTTTCTTATAATCTTTTCGAAGAATAAGGATCCCACAATAGTGTGAACCCTCATAGATATGGGACTCTTTATATTTTGTCGATAAACATACGATTGTTAATATCACCCATTTGACACATAGACATACCCCTTCAAAATCTATCCAAAGGGGTATACTTAGACACATCTCAAATTTTATTTTATGAATAAGGATCTTATAATAGTAGTATCCCTCCTAACTATGAGACTTTATATTTTGGCCACATATTTATGGAAGTTAAAGTCACACTTTTGACAAATAGATATATACCCTCTGATATTATCGGGAAGAGGGGTACACTTGGACTTCTCTCATAATTTGCTAGATGAATAAGGATCCCACAATAGTGGAACCTCTCTAAGATATGAGACTCTTCATATTTTAGCCATACATATGCCGATGGTAAAGTCACACCTTTACCATAAAGATGTACGCTCCATAATATAATTTGGGGATACACTTGGACCCCTAGCCTCTTATAATTTTCTATATGAATAAGGATCCTATAATGGTGGGACTCCTCCTAGCAATGAGACTTTTTATATTTTGGCCATACATATATGATTATTAAAGTCACCCTTTTGATATATAGATGTAAGGCCCCATTATGTAGTCGAGGAGGGGCTATATTTGGACTTCTTTCATAATTTTATGCATAAATAAGTATCACACAATAGCAAAACATATGCTAGTTATATGACTTTTTATATTTTGGCCATACACATGCGGGTGTTAAGGCCATCCCTTTGGCATATCGATTTATTCCTATGATGTAGTCGGGGGGTACACCTGGACTTATCTCTTAATCTACTATATAAAGAATGATCCTATAATAGTGGGACACTTGTAAGCTATAGGTCTCTTTATATTTTGGCCATACACATGCCGGGTATTAACGTCACCCATTTGATACAGAGATGTACCGCCATAATGTAGTCGGGGGAGGTACATTGTGAATCCTCTTATAATCTGTTACATGAATAAGGATCCAACAATAGTGTGACCCCTCCAAGATATATGACTATTTATATTTTGTCCATATAGATGTACCACCATATGATCTAGTCGGGGCGTGGGGGGAGGGGGTATACCTAGACTCCTCTTACAATCTGCTTTAAGAATATGGTTCCCACAAGAGTGGGATCCCTCCTATAGGACTTTATATTTTGTCTATACACTTTTCGAGCGTTAAAGTCACCATTTGTTAGATTGATGTACCCCCAATGATATAGTTGGGAGGGGTACATTGGATACCTATAAGCTAGGGGACTTTATATTTTGGCCACATATATTCGATGCTAAAGTCACCCCTTTGACACATTAATGTACCCACAATGATGTAGTCAGAGGGGGTATACTTAGATTTCTCTCATAATCAGCTACATAAATAAAGATCACATAATAGTAAGACTCCTCCAGCTATGAGACTTTATATTTTGATAATACATATACGTGTGTTAAAGTCACCATTTTGACATATATATGTACCCCCTATGATATAGTTAGGGTTATATTAGAACTACTCCTATAATATACTTCATAAATATAGATCCCACAATAGTGGGACCCCTCTTAGCTATAAGACACTTTATATTTTGGCCATATACATGAGGATATTAAAGTTACCTTTTTGACATATATAGATGTACCCCCGATAATGTAGTTAGGGGTACATAAGGACTCCTTTCATAATCTGCTATATAAGTAAGGATCCAATAATAGTGGGACCCATCTTAACTATGGGACTCTGTATATTTTGGCCATACACATAGGTGTTAAAGTCATCCTTTTGACTTATAGATGTACCGCCAAGATGTAGTCGAGAGGGGGTACACTTAAAATCCTTTCATAATTTGCTACATGATTAAGGATCCCATAATAGTGGGATACCTCCTTATACTTTAGCCATATAGTGGAATACCTCCTAGCTATGAGACTCCTTATACTTGAGCCATATAGTGGGATACCTCCTAGCTATGAGAACACTGTATATGTGTGGCCAAAAGATAAAAGTCTCATAGCTAGGAGGGGTCCCATTATTATGGAATAATTATTCAGGTATTAGATTATTTGATGAGTCCTAGTATACCCCCTCCCCCTGACTAAATTATGAGGGGATATATCTATATGTCAAAGAGGTGACTTTAATACCCATATGTGTCTAACCAAAATATAAAAATCTTGAAACTAGCACGTGTCCCACTATTACAGATTCTATATTTTATAGCAGATTATGAGAAGAGTCCATATAAACCTTCTCCAATCCTAACTATATCATAGGGGTATATCTATATATTAATATGATGACTTTAACACCCGTATGAGTGTGGTCAAAATTTAAAGAATCTCATAGATAGGAAGAGTTCAACTTTTATGGGATCTTTTTTTATGTAGCAGATTATGTAAGAAGTCCAAGTATATGCCCCCAACCTACTACTGCATCATGGGGTGTTAAGTCTATGTATCAAAGGGGTAATTTTAACACTCGTATATATATGGCCAAAATATAAACAGTATTATTACTAAGAGTGGTCCCAGTATTGTGGGATCCTTATTCATGTAACAAACTATAAAAGGTGATCAAATATACCCCCTACCCGATAACATCATGGGGGAGTACATCTATATATCAAAGGGATGACTTTAATACCCATATCTATATGGTTGATATATAAAATATTCTATAGCTAGGAGGGGTCCTAGTATTATGGGATCTTTAATCATGTAGTGGATTATGAGAAGAGTATAAGTATACTCCCCCTGACTAAATTATGAGGGGATGTATTTATTTGTCAAAGGTGTGACTTTAACAACTATATGTGTATGGCCAAAATATAATAAGTTCTATATCTAGGAGAGGTCCCTATATTATGTGATCCATATTCATATAGTTGATTATAAGAGAAGTCCAAGTATACACCCCCTACAAATTGATCATGGGGGTACATCTATGTGTAAAATAGGTAAATTTAATACCTGCATGTGTGTGGCCAAAATATAAAGAGTCACATTACTAAAAGGGGTCCCACTATTTTGGTATCCTTATTTTTGTAAAAGATTATGAGAGGAGTCTAAGTATATCCCCCCACCTGATTATATTATTGGGGGGTAAATCTATATGTCAAAGAGATAACTTTAATTCCTACATATTTGTGGCCAAAATATAAAGTCCTATAACTAGGAAGGGTCCTACTATTATGGGATACTTATTCCAGTAGTAGATTATAAGAGTTGTTACCGTTCAAAAGAAAAATAATTATAAGAGGAGTCTAATTATTTCAAAATGGTTACTTTAACATCCGTATATGTGACCATAATGTAAATAGTCCCAAAGATAAGAGGTGTCCTATAATTATGGGATCCTTACTCATCTAGTAGATAATGAGAAGGGTCACTATTAAAAAAAAGGTTATGAGGGAGTCCAAATATACTCCTTATTCATAGACTATATCATGGAGGGTATATCTATGTGTCAAATGGGTGACTTTAACACTTGCATTGTATGAAAAAAAATAAAAAGACCTATATATAGGAGGGGTCCCTTTATTATGGGATCCTTATTCATATTATAGATTATGAGAGGAGTCCAAGTTTACCTCTTCTCCCCGATTATATCATTGGGGTTACATCTATATGACAAAGGGGTGGCTTTAACTCCCGCATATGTATGGCCAAGATATAAAGAGTCATATAGCTAGGAGGGGTCCTACTATTATAGGATCCTTATTCTTGTAGTAGATCACGAGAGAAGTCAAAATATACACCATCCCCGACTATATTATAGGGGGTATATCAATGTATAAAAGGGGTAAATTTAACACTCGCATGTGTATGACTGAAATATAAATAGTCCGACATCTAAGAGAGATCCCTATTCATATAGATGTTAATGAGAGTAGTCCATGTGTACTTCCCCTCCCCCGATTATATCATAGGGGGTATATCTTTGTGTCACAGGGGTGGCTTTAACACCTGATTATGTATGGCCAAAATATAAAGAGTTCTTTAACTATGAAAGGTCCCACTATTATGGGATCCTTATTTTTATAGCAGATTTATAAAAGGAGTCCAAGTATATCCCCTCGACTATATTATGGGGGGTCGATCTATTTATCAAAGGGGTGACTTTTACACTTATATATATATATATATATATATATATATATATATATATATATATATATATATATATATATATATATATATATATATATATATATATATATATATATATATATATATATATATATATATATATATATATATATATATATATGGCTAAAATATAAATAGTCACATACTATGAAGGTCCAACTATTATAAAATCCTTATTATTATAGCAGATTATGAGAGGAGTCCATGTATACCCCCCCACTACATCATAGGGGAGTAATATCTATGTGTCAAAAGGGTGATTTTAACACTCGTAAATATATAGCCAAAATATAAAGAGTCCCATAGCTAGAAGCGGTCCCACTATTATGGGATCCTTAATCATATAGCAAATTATGAAAGGATTTATAGTGTACCCCCCCCGCCGTGACTATATCTTGGAGGTACATCTATGAGTCAAAAGGGTGACTTTAACACCCATATGTGTGGCCAAAACATACGGAGTTTCATAGTTAGGATAGGGCCCACTATTATTGGATCATTATCCATATAGCAGATTATAAAATGAGTCCTAACATACCCCCAACTATATTATCGAGAGTACTTCTATATGTTAAAAGGGTGACTTTAACATTCGTATATGTATGACAAAAGGATAAAGTGTCTCATAGCTAAGAAGGTTTCCACTATTGTGGAATATATACTTATGTAGCAGATTATAAGAGTGGTCCTAATATAACACCAACTAGATCATAGGGGGTAAATCTATATGTCAAAGGGGTGACTTTAATACTCGCATATGTGTTGCCAAAATATAAAGAGTCATAGCTAGGAGGGGTTCCACTATTATGGAATCTTTATATTGAGTGAGATATGGTCTAGGGCTTGTAAAAATCATGGTTGATTAATAAATAAGTTATTATTAACATTAGAATTACTTAATTGGTGTTTATTATATATTTTCTATAAACTGAACTGTAAAGAGCCATGGTTGTATAGTGGTTCATCTGAGTAGGAGACTCAGTTGACTAGTATTATTACCTAAATTGTTCGCAGTTCTGATTAGGGCTGGTCGCCCTATCAAGTTAAGCTATTGGAATGACAGAGCATGAATTTCTCTACCATGGTCATTTCTAGGCACAATATCTGTGGCTGAACAGAACCAATATGGTACATAGATTGGTGAGCAGATACCGGTGCACATAGCCATATTTCTGGTTAGGGTAATTGATCCTAAACCCTGAGTAACCATTACCGGTAGACTAACCAGTTGGGTTAACTTTGTGTTCCTTGGTCTAACATGCACCGGACTAAAATCAGGCTTGGTGGTTAACAGTTGAGCTATTAGACCGGATCTGGTTGTTTAGCCAAAATGACTGGAGGTGCGATGTGTTAATTAACCTGAAAGAAACCTAGTCATATGGTCACTCGAGTCTGATGGTACTCTCCACCTCTCAAGTTGACATATGGTATCGAGTAAAGGGACATCGAATTACCAATACTAAGCAGAGAGTAGGGGTATGCGAGAGAGCTTAGTAAGTCTGGAAGAATTAGAGTACAGCCTGTGTCTCACTCTGGGTGGCCACACAGGTTAACCGGGACCCAGAGGATTGACAAGGATACTTGGGTAGTGTGTCGATCGGGTCTTATTAGAAGCTATGAATCCTAGTCCCTGAAGGTTCCACCCTATCCACGATTGTTACAGATCATTACTTTCTCCTTGTCTCACAACATAATATGAGTTGATGAAATAGTGCCTTAATTATCCAGTGTTCCGTGAGTATATTGCACTAGAGCATGGTGGTTGCATAGGATTAAGTGTGTTCACTAAGGGGTAACCCCAGAGTAGTATAGGGATACACATTATTGCCATAATGCCATAAGGAGTCCATCCATGTATGCGTGTCGTACTAGAATACGGTATGTGTATTTAGTGAATTTTACTATAGGGGCACCCCATGTTTTACTGAGGGCACCCTTGTAAATAGTAAAAATATTATTCATCACTCCACGATATGTTAAATAGGTACGAATGAGGTGCCCTAAGTGTTAGAGTACTTTATCATGCACGAAGATGAACCATGTATACTTCCGTATGAGGTGAATGACCACTAGATGCATAGGGGGTATTTTGGTTATTTTAAAATATCCCATATGCCCTAGTGGCCGCCCCCCTCATTAGGGCAAACTTGCATGGCCATCAAACTCCATAATTAAGGGATTAATTCATATTTAAAATATTTTGATATATTCCCTTTAATTGCAAAACCTAATATGGCAACAATATATTAGTGGGCATTTAATATTGAGGTTTAATAAGAGAGAGAAAGAGGGGAACGGCTAAAACAGATAAGGAGATAAGGGGGTATGGTTTCTAATGCATTTTAGGCAAGGAAAACCATACCTTTCTCAGATTTATCTAAGAAAGGCCGATCCCCCTGTCCGTGGGTGTCAGTGTGTTCAGTTTTGCCTCCCCCTCTCTCTTAGGTTCTTATCTCTCTCTATCTTGGGTTTGACCTAAGGTGTGAAAAGAAAAATCTCTCTATCTCATATTCACCTCATAGTGTGTATATGAGAAAGAAGAGAAAGTTTGCACTACGAAGCACTCAGAGATTGGAGTGTAAGGATCTGGGTCAATTCCTGAGATCGGGTGTACCCAAAGAAGAAGAAAGCTTCTCCCTTACACATGGATACTTTCATCATTTTAAACCTTATAGATAAACATCACGGTACTAAATCCCATACGGAGGTATAATATTCTAAACCATAGATCTATCGAATATAATGCATAATAGTTATGTTGTATTTTGGTAGATGATCTTAAGGGTTCGTTTTTGTTCATTCAATCTTTGCACATATGATTGTTTCATATGAATTTTTTTTTTAAATATACCGCAGACCATATCAATCCTAGGATCGAGTTCGACTTCCGTTGTGCATCCGATATCATTTTCAATACTTTATTCATGTAGCAGATTATGAGAGAAATCTAAGTATACCCCATCCGACTACATCATTATGGGTACATCTATTTATCAAAGAAGTGACTTTAACACCCGAATATGTGTGGCCAAAACATAAAGTCCCATAGTTTGGAGGCATCCATTGTACCCCTCCTAACTATATCATTGGGGTTACATCTATCTGACAAAGGGTGACTTTAATACTTAAAAAGTATGTAGCCAAAATATGAAGTCCTATAAGAGGGATTCCATTATTAGGGGATCAATATTCTTAAAGCAAATTATAAGAGGAGTCTAGGTGTACCCCCTCTCCCTCGACTAGATCACGGGGTGGTATATCTATATGGCTAAAATATAAAGATTCATATAGTTTAGAGGGGTCCTATTACTACTGGATCTTTATTCATGCAGCAGCTTATGAGAGGATTCACAATATACCTTCCCTGACTACATCATGGGGGTACATCTCTGTATCAAAGGGGTGATTTTAATACCCAAATATGTGTGGTTAAAATATAAATAGTCTTATAGCTTGCAAGTTTTCCACTATTATGGGATCCTTCTTTATATAAAAGATTAAGAGATGAATCCAAGTGTACCCCCTGACTATATCATGGGGATAAATCGATATATCAAAGGGGTGACTTTAACACCCACATATGTATGACCAAAATATAAAGACTCCTATAGCTAGCTTATGTTTCACTATTGTGGGATCCTTATTTATGTAGAAGATTATAAAAGGAGTCCAAATATAGCCCCTCCTCGACTACATAATGGAGCTTTACATCTATATATCAAAAGGGTGACTTTAACAACCAAATGAGTATGGCCAAAATATAATGAATCTCATAGCTTGGAGAGATCCCACTATTATGGGATTCTTATTTGTGTTAATGATTAATTTTGTTAAAGATTATTCATGTAGTTGATTATGCACGAAGTCACCTTTTTAAAAAATATTAATTTTGAGAGGAGTCCAAATATACCCCCTCCCCCCCCCGACTATATCATGGGAGGTATATCTATATATCAAAGGGGTGTTCATAACACCCATACTATGTGGCCAAAATATAAAGAATCACATAGATAGAAGGGGTCCATCTATTATGGGATCCTTATTCATGTAGCAGATTATGAGAGGAGTCTAAGTATACTCCTCCTCTACATCATGATACATCTGTGTGTCAAATGGGTGATTTTAACACCCGCATGTATGTGGCCAAAATAGAAAAAGTCCTATACCTAGGAGGGGTACTTTTACAATATTATGGGATCCTTATTCATGTAGTGAATTATAAGAGGAGTTGGAGTATACTCCTTCGACTATATCATAGGGGTATATATTTATATCAAAAGGGTGACTTTGAACACCCATATGTGTATTGCTAAAATACAAAGAGTTTTATTGCTAGGAGTGGTCCCATAATTATGTGATCCTTATTCATAAAGCAGATTATGAGATGAATCCAAGTACAGCCTCCCCTGGCTATATCATAGGGGTACATCTATTGGTCAAAGAGGTGAGTTTAACACCCGTATATATATGGCTAAATATAAAGAGTCTTATATCTAGGAGTGGTCCCAATATATAGGATCCTTATTCATGTAGAAGATTATAAGTGGAGTCCAAATATACTCTCACCCTGACTACATCATGGGGGCTAATATCTATGTGTCATAGGGGTAACTTAAACACTCACTTATGTATGTTGCCAAAATATAAAGAGTCTAATAGCTAGGAGGGGTTTGACTATTGTGGGATCCTATTTCATAAAGTAGATTGTATAAAAAGTCCAAGTGTACCCTTCCCGCCGACTATATTATTGAAGGGGTATATCTATATGTCAAAGGTGTAACTTTAACACTAGCATGCTGTGGGATACTTATTCATATATTAGTTTATGAGAGCCCAGTGTACAAGTATACCCCTTGACTACATTAGGGGAGAATATCTATGTGTCAAAGAAGTGACTTTAACTCCCTTATGTGTGCGGCCAAAATATAAAGTCCTATAGCTAGGAAGGATCCCACTATTGTGGGATTTTTATTCAGAAAATAGATTATAGGAGATATCCAAGTATATCCCCCTACTATATTATGGGGGTACATCTATGTATCAAAGGGGTAACTTTAACACCTGCATGTGTATGACTAAAATATAAAGAGCCATATAGCTAGGAAGGGTCCACTATTATGGGAGCCTTATTCATACATTAGATCTACCCCCTGACTATATCATAGGGTGGTATATCTATGTCAAAGGGGTGACTTTAGCACTGCATGTGTATGGGTAAAATATAAATACATATATAGCTAGGATAGGTTCGGTTATTATAGGACCATAATTTATATAGTAGATTTTTTAAGGAGTCAAAGTGCACCCCCTCTACCCCGACTAAATCTTAGGGGGATACATATAAGAGTTCCAAAAATATAAAAGCATGATAGCTAGCTAGTATCCAAGGGGTGACTTTAGCACCGCATATGTATGGCCAAAATATAAAGAGGCACATAACTAGATGAAGTCCAACTACTATAGGATCCTTATTCATATAGAAGATTATAATAGGAGTACAACTGTACCGCCTACCCCTACTACATCATGGGGGGTAAATTTATGTGTCAAAATAGTAACTTTAATATATGTATATATATAAAGATAAAATATAAAGTATTATAGCTAGGAGTGATCCTAATATTCTGGGATCCTTTTTCATGTAGCAGATTATAAGAAGAGTCCAAATATATCCCTTTTCAGACTATATCATGGGGGGTATATCTGTATCAAATGTGTGACTTTAACAACCATACGTGTGTGGCCAAAATATAAAGTATCATATAGCTAGGAGGAGTCCCCCTATTATAAGATCCTTATTTATGTAGCAGATTATAAAAGTAGTCTAAGTATCCCCCTGGATTATATCATGGGGGGTACATCTATATGTTAAAGGGGTAACTTTAATACCCATATGTGTAGCCAAAATGTAAAGAATCTAATAGGTAGGAGGGATCCCACTATTATAGAATCCTTATTCATGTATCAGATCATAAGTGGAGTCCAAGTGTATCCCCTCCCCTCGACTCTATTATATAGGGGTATATCTATGTGTCAAAGGGGTGAATTTAACACCTGTATGGATGTTGCCAAAATATAAATAATCCCATAGATAGGAGGGTACCAAATATTATGGGATACTTATTCAGATAGCATATTATAAGAGGAGTCCAAGTATACCCCCCTCCCGACTATATCAAGGGGGTACATCAATGTGTCAAAGGGGTGATATTAATACCCATATGTGAGTAGCCAAAATATAAATAGTCATATAGTTAGAAGAGGTCCTACTATTATAGGATCCTTATTCATATAGTAGGTTATGACAGAAGTCCAAAATGTTCCCCCCGACTATATCAAAAAAGGTACATGTATGTGTCAAAATGGTGACTTTAACACCCAAATGTATGTGTCCAAAATATAAAGCATTTCATAACTAGACAAAGTCCAACTATTGTTAGATCCTTATTCATATAGCAGATTACGAGAATATTCCAAGTATACCCCCAATCTTGATTTTATCAAGGTGAAGTAAATCTATGTGTCAGATAGGTGACTTAAACACTCGTATATGTATGGCCAAAATATAAAAGTCCTATATCTAGGAGGGGTTCTACTAATATAGGATCATTATTTATATAGCAGATTATAAAAAATATTTAAGTGTACCACCAACCCTGACTAAATCATTAGGGGGTATATCTATGTGTCAAAGGGGTGACTTTAACAACCGTATGTTTGTGGCCAAAATATAAAGAGTCCTATACCTAGGACGGGTCCCACTATTTTGGGATCCTTAAAGAGATTATGAGAGGAGTCCAAGTGTACATCCCTCTACTATATCATAGGGGGTACATCTATGTGCCAAAAGAGTGACTTTAACACTTGTATGTGTATGGATAAAATAAATAGAGTCTCATAGCTAACAAGTGACCCTTTATTATGGGATCCTTATTTATCTAGTAGGATATAAGAGGAGTCTAAGTGTAGCCCTCCCTCCCGATATATCATGGGGGGTATATCTATATGTCAAAGGGGTAACTTTAACACCTATATTGTGTGGCCAAAATTTAAAGTGTCTCATAGCTAAGAGAAATCCAACTATTTTAGGATCCTTATTTATATAGCAAATTATAAGAGTCTAAGTGTACCTCTATACCTACATCTTAGGGAGGTAAACTTATATATCAAAGGGATGACTTTAATATGTACCTGTATATGTATGGCCAAAATATAAAAAATCTCATAGCAATGAGGGGTCCTAGTATAGTGGGATCATTTTTTATGTAGCAATTATGAGAAGAGTCCAAATATACCCCCTCATTGACTGCATCATAAGGGGTACATCTTTTGGTCATTAGGGTGACTTTAACATCCATATATGTATGAACAAAATATAAAGAGCCCAATAGCTAGGTGGGGTCCATAATTATGGGATACTTATTTATGTAGCAGATTAAGTAAGGAGTCAAAGTGTATTCCCTCTGACTATATATGAGAGGATCATCTATGTATTAAAGAGGTAATTTTAACACGCGCATATGTGTAGCAAAAACTGAAGAGTCTTATAGCTATTAGGGTTCCTACTATTATAGGATCCTTATTCATATAGCATATTATGATAAGAGTCCAATTGTATCCCTCATCTCGACTACATCATGTAGGATATATTTATGTCTCAAAGGGGTGACTTTAATTACCACATATGTATGGCCAAAATATAAAGTTTCATAGCTAAGAAGGATCCCACTATTATGGGATCTTTATTCAGATAGCTGATTATGAGATGTGTCCAAGTATATCCCACCCCCCTGACTTGATCATGAGTGGTACATCTATGTATCAAAGATGTGACTTTAAAACTCGGATGTATATAGCCAAAATATAAAAAGTCTCAAAGCTCAGAAGGGTCCCATTATCCTTATTCTTGTAATAGATTATAAGAGGAGTCCAAGTGTACCCCCCACCCCGACTACATCATTAGGTAAGTAAATTTATATATCAAAGGGTGATTTAACACCCATGTATATATGGCAAAAATATAAAGAGTCCCATGTCTAGAAGAGGTCCTACTATTATGGAATCCTTATAAATATAGTAAATTATAAGGGGAGTCACCTTAAAAAAAAAGATTATGAGAGAAGTCTAACTATACCCCCTATATAATTTCATCATTGTCGGGTGTATCTATATGTCAAAGTAGTGATTTTAACACCCACCTGTGTGTGAGTAGAATATAAAGAGTCCAATTGATATGAGGGGTTCCTTTATTATGGGATCCTTATTTATATAGTCGATTATGAGAGGAGGCAAATATACCCCCCTGACTAAATCATGGAGGGGTATACCTATATGTCATAGGGGTGTCTTTAACATCTGTATATGTGTCACCAAAATATTAAGAGTGCCATAACTAGGAGGGGTCCCACTATTATGGGATCCTAATTCATATAGCAGATTATTAGAGGTGTCCAAGTGTACACCCTCGACTACTTTATTAGGATACATCTTTATGTCAAAGGGTTGACTTTAACACCCATATATGTGTTACCAAAATATAACGAGACTCATTACTATAAGAGTCCAACTATTATTGTATCCTTATTAATAAAGTAGATTATTAGAGGACTCAAAATGTATCCCTCCGACTATATAATGGTAGGGTACATCTATTAGACAAAAATATAACTTTAACACCCATATCTGTGTGGCCAGAATATAAAGAGTCCTATAGCTCAGAGGGGTCCCACTATTATGAGATCTTTATTCATATAGCTGATTATAAAAGGAGTACAAGTGTACCCTCACTACTACATTATGGGGGGTATATCTATGTATTTAAGCGATGTCTTTAACACCCAAATATATATGGCCCAAATATAAGGAGTCCCATAACTTGGAGAAGTCTAACTATTATAGGATCATTATTTATGCAGTAGATTATTAGTGTAATCTAAGTGTGCCCCCTACCCTGTCTACATCATAGAGAGTAAATCTATATGTCAAAGGGGTTAGTTAAACTGTCATATATATGTGTCCTAAATATAAAGAGTTTTATAACTAGCAGGGGTCCCACTATTTTGGAATCCTTATTCATATAGCAGATTATGATTGGAGTCCAAGTATACCCCCCACTACATCATAGAGGTGGTATATCTATGTATCAAAGGGGTGACTTTAACACAAGCATATGCATGGCCAAAATATAAAAAGTCTCATAGCTAGCGAGTGTCCTACTATTACGAGAACCTGATTTACCTAGCAGAATATAAGAGGAATCCAAGTGTTCCCCCGTCCCCCGACTATATCGTGTGGGGTATATCTTTATATCAAATGGGTGACTTTAATACCCGTATTATGTGACCAAAATTTAAAACATTTCATAGGTAGGAAGAGTCTAACTATTGTGAGATCCTTATTCATGTAGCAATTATGAGAGGAGTCCAAGTGTACCCTCCCACCCCTACTATATTATGGAGGTAAATCTATATGTCAATGGAGTAACTTTAATACTCGTATATGTGTATCTAAAATATATTGAGTCTCACAGCAAGGAAGGTTCCCAGTATGGTGGGATCCTTATTAATATAGCAGATTATAAGAAGGGTCCTAATATACCCCCTCTCCGACTATATCATGACCAAACTATAAAGAGTTTAATAATTAGGATGGCTCCCACTATTATGGGGTTATATCTATGTATCAAAGGGGTGACTTTAACACCCGTATGGGTATAACCAAAATATAAAGAGTCCCATATCTATGAGTGTTCTTACTATTGTATGATCCTTATTTATGTACCATATTATGAGAGGAGCCCAAGTGTAGCCCCCTTCCTGGCTACATTATGAGGGGTACATCTATTTATCAAAGGGATGACTTTAACTCTTGTATGTGTGTTGCCAAAATATAAAGTCTCATAGTTTGGAGTGGTCCGACTATTATAGGATCCTTATTATGAAAGCAGACTATGAGAGGTGTATAAGTCTACCCTACCCTTGTATTTGATAATAGGGAAGGGGTACATCTATATGTCAAAGGGGTAAATTTAACACCTGTATGTATATGGCCAAAATGTAAAAAGACTTATAACTCAGAGGGGTCCCACTATTGTGGGATATTTATTTTTGTAATAGATTATGAGAGGAGTCTAAGTGTACCCCCTCACCCCGACTATATCATTGGGTAAGTAAATCAATGTGTCAGTAGGGTGACTTTAATACTCGCATACGTATGGCAAAAATATAAAGAGTCTTATAGCTAGAAGGTATCCCACTATTATGGTATCTTTATTTATATAGTAGATTATGAGTGTAGTCGCCTTTTAAAAATAAAGATTATAAGAAGAGTCTAAATGTACCCCCTATACACATACGATTATATTTTTGGGGGGTGTATTTAGATATCAAAGTGGTGACTTTAACACCCACCTATGTTTGGTTAGAATATAAAGTATCCCATAGATATATATGATTGCTCTATTATGGGATCTTTATTCATATAACAGATTAAGAGAGAAGTCAAGTGTACCTCCCCCGACTACATCATGGAAAGGTATACCTATATATCAAATAGGTGACTTTAACACTTGCGTATATATGGCACAATTATAAAGAGTCCCATAGCTAGGATGGGTCTCAATATTATGGGATACTTATTCATATAGCAAATTATGAGAGGAATCCAAGTGTACCCCCTTGACTATATCTTGAGGATACATCTTTGCGTCAATAGGATGGGTTTAACATCTATATGTGTTCTGCCAAAATATAACGAGACCCATTGCTATAAAAGGTCCCACTATTATATGATCCTTATTCATGAAGTATAT
Organism: Chamaelirium japonicum; assembly: GCA_947650365.1. Lineage (NCBI taxonomy): Eukaryota > Viridiplantae > Streptophyta > Magnoliopsida > Liliales > Melanthiaceae > Chamaelirium > Chamaelirium japonicum. Next base: position 64,517,229 of record OX393552.1, read on the forward strand.
TATTAGAGGAGCCTAAGTGTACCCAATCTCCTCGACTATATTATGGGAGGGTACATCTATTAGTCAAATAGGTAACTTTAAGACCCGTATGTGTATGGCCAAAAATAAATAGTTCTATAGCTAATGGGGTCCTACTATTGTGTAATCCATATTCATATAGCTGATTATGAGAAGAGTCCAAGTATACCCTTGTCAACTACATTATAGGGGGTAAATCTATGTGTCAAAGGGGAGACTTTAATACCTGCATTTATTTGGCTAAAATATAAAGTCTTATAGTTTGGAGGACTCCTACTAATATATGATCCTTATTCATATAGTAGATTATTAGAAGTGTCTATGTGTACCACCCAACCAAACTACTTCATTGGCAGGTAAATCTATATGTCAAAGGGGTAACTTTGATACCCGCATGTGTGTAGCCAAATATAAAGAGTCTCATAGCTAGAAGAAGTTTAACTATTGTGGGAGCCTTATTCATGTAGTAGATTATGAGAGTAGTCCAAGTGTATCCCCCTACCCCGATTATATCATTGGGGGTAAATCTATATGTCAAAGGGGTAACATTAATACCCTAATTTGTGTGACCAAAATATAAAGAGTCTTATAGCTCAGAATGGTCCTATTATTAGGGATCCTTATTTATATAGCAGATTGTAAAAGCTGTCCAATTATATCCTCCCCGACTACATCATGGGGGTATATCTTTGTATCAAAAGGTTTACTTTAACACCCGTATATGTGACCAAAATATAAATAGTACCAGAGCTAGGAGGGATTTTACTTTTATGGGATCCTAATTCATATAATAGATTATAAGAAGATTCCAAATGTACCCCCCTGACTATATCATGGGGGGTATATCTTTGTATTAAATAGGTAACTTTAACTATAGGATTTGTATGTCAAAATATAAAAAGTGTGATAGTTAAGAGGGGTCTCACTATTATAGGATCTTTATTCACATAGTTGTTTATAAGAGGTGTCCAAGTATACCTACCGATAATATCATATGAGGTATATATATATATATATATATATATATATATATATATATATATATATATATATATATATATATATATATATATATATATATATATATATATATATATATATATATATATATATCAAAGGGGTAACTTTAACATTCGTATGTGTGTAGCCAAAATATAAAGAGTCCAGTAACTATGAGTTCTACTACTATTGTTGGATCCTTATTCATATAGTTGGTTATAAGAGGAGTCCAACTGTTCCTTTTCTGCCTACTTCATAGAGGGTTTATCTTTATATTAAAGAGGTGACTTTAACACCCATATATACGTAGCTAAAATATAAATAGTCTCACAGATAAGAAGGCTCCCACTATTTTAGGATCCTTATTCATATAATAGATTATTAGAGCAATCCAAGCATATTCCCCTGACTATATCATGGGGGGTATATCTATATATCAAATGGGTGACTTTAGCACCCGCATATATGTAACAAAAATATAAAGTCTAATAGCAAGGAGGAGCCCTATTATTGTAAGATCCTTAATCATATAGTAGATTATGAGAGGAGACCAAATATACCTCCCGCCAACTATATTATTGGGGGTATATTTATGTATCTAGGGGGTCATTTAACAACCATATATGTATGTCCAAAAGATAAAGATTCATATAGCTATAAGGGTTCCCACTATTGTATAATCCTTATTCAGGTAGTACATTATAAGAGGATTCCAAGTATACCAACCGACTACACCATGGGGTTTATCTATATATTGAAGGGGTGACTTTAATACATGTATATGTATAGCCAAAATATAAAGAGTTCAAAACTAGCAAGTGTTCCATTATTATAGGATCCTTATTTATGTAGTAGATTATAAGAGGACTCCAAGTATACCCTGCCACCCGACTACATCATAGGGGTATATCTTTATATTAAAGGGGTGACTTTAATATTTATATATGTATGGCCAAAATTTAAAGAGTCTCATAGCTAAGAGAAATCCAACTATTATAGAATACTTATTCATATAGTAAATTAAAAGAGATGTACCCTACTACCCCTTTTGTATCATGGTGGGGTAAATCTATATGTCAAATGGTGACTTTAGCACCCATATGTGTGTGGCACAAATATAATAAGTTCCTGAGCTAAAAGGGTCCTATTATTGTGGGATCCTTATGCTTATAGCATATTATTTAAAGAGTCAAAATATACCCCCTTCTTGACTATATTATAGGGGGAACATCTATATATCAAAGGGTGACTTTAATACTCGCATGTGTATGTCCAAAATATAAAGAGTTCTACAGCTAGGAGGGACCCCATTGTTGGAAGATAAGGATTAATATAACAGTTTATGAGAGTAGTCTACTTTCACCCTAAACCTGTTTATATCAAAAGGGGTATATGTATATATCACATGGGTGACTTTAACACATGAATGTATGTGGTAATAATATAGAGTCCTATAGCTAGGTGAAGTCCCATTATTATGGAATTCTAATTCTTATAGTAAATTATGTGACGAGTCTAAATGTACCCCCCCACCCCCCCGACTACATCATCGGGGGGTAGATCTATGTCAAAAGGGTAACTTTAACACCTGTATGTGCATGACCAAAATATACAGGGTCCCATAATTAGGAGATATCTAACTATTAAAAATCCTTATTAATATAACAGATTATGAAAGGAGTCTGTGTGTACCCCCCACCCCGACTATATAATAGGGGAGTATATCTATGTGTTAAAGGGGTGACTTTATTACTAAAAACTATATAACCAAAATAAAAAGAATCCCATAGCTAGAAGATGTCATACTATTGTGGGATTCGTAAGTATATAGTAGATTATAAAAGAATTTTTGATATACTACCCCAACCTACGCCACCCCGACTATATTATAGGGGGTATATTTATGAGTCAAAAGGATAGATTTAACACTCGTATGAGCAACCAAAATATATAGAGTCTTATAGCTAGAAGGGGTCCCACTATTGTAGGATCCTTATTTATATTGCAGATTCTGAGAGGAGTCCAAGTATACCCCCCAACTATATTATAGTGGGAATATTTATATGTCATAAGGGTGACTTTAATAGCCGTATATGTGTGGCCAAAAGATAAAGTGTCTCATAGCTAAAAGGGTGTCCTACTATTATGGGATCCATTTTTATGTAGCAATTTATAGGTTTAATACTAGTATACCTCCAACTTTATTATGGGGGGTATATCTATGCGTTAAAGGGGTGATTTAAATACCCATATATGGTTGCCAAAATATAAAGAGTTACATAGCTATAAGGGTCCCAATAATATGTGATCTTTATTTATGAAGCTGATTATAAGAGAAGTCCAAGTATATCCCCATCCCCTGACTACATCATTGGGGGGTATATTTTATGTGTCAAAGTGATGACTTTAACACCCGAATATATATGGCCAAAACATAAAGTCCCCTAACTTGGAGGGATCCTACTATTTAGGGATCTATATTCATAAAGCAAATTACTAGATTAGTCCAAATGTACCCCCCACTATTTTATGGTGGGGTACATCAATGTATCAAAAGGGTGACTTTAATACCCGTATGTGTGTTGCCAAAATATAAATAGTCCCATTACTAGAAGGGGTCCCACTATTTTGGGATCCATATTCATAGAGAAAATTATAAGAGAGGCCCAAGTGTATTGCCCCCCTACCCCCCTGACTACATCATAGTGAGGGATACCTATTGGTAAAAGCTATAGGGGAAATTACGATTGTTATACGGTCCCCCTTTAACAGTCGATGAAAGGTTTTGATCTTTGAGATGTCGTGTACTGTGGGATACTGCGCTATCGCGCATTTAGCTTTCACATAGACAATGTAGTATATATAGAGAGAGAGAGAGAGAAAGAGTTAACACGGAATATGGTGTTGAAGTTCAACCGAAGCCTATGTCTCTGTATGGTAAGACGCAACCTTTAAATCCACTATCTCTGAAGAAGTAGAGCTATTTTCGATAGGTCGATGAGTGTTTATACAAATAGACAAAGGTTAAAGTAGGCTTGAGTAGATTCTGATCACCAGAAGACTCAGAGAGCTCTGGAAAATGGAAAGTGAAAATAAAAATAATGAATTCTGGGTCTGTCCATGAATATTTGTCGGGCCTACTATTTATAAAACTTTAGGAATATCGGGGGTTTTAGTAAATACCCCAAGGGATTTACGAGACACTAGATAATATGTGTGGGCCCCAAACAGATCTGGCTAGTCGTACCGGGCCCTAGACAGGGATGGCGGGTCCCACTATCATTTTCACTGGCCCCAAGCAGAGATAGCGGGTGATACCATTAGGCGTTAGCCATATTTTGCACCTACAGTTATCCCCTCCCAAGTTGGTAGGTGCTAACCTATATGGCTGGGACTCTATGGTGCAAAACTGGTTTATCGATATCGAGGTGGCTTGATGAGGATTTGAAAAGAATTAGCCAACCCCCTGCCAAGGACTGTTAGATGAGGGCTTTGATGGGTGTGATTGTATTAGGTTATGCCTAGTATATAAAGAAAAGTCTAAGGTTAGAGGAGAGAATCTTTTTCAACACTTTGTTTAGGAGAGGGACTGGGAGGGCCATCGTTGTGGGTTCTTATTTGAGGTTTGTGGAACCTTTGTATTTTCTTCATCGTTATAGTAGAAGATCTCCGAGGTGGTGGACTTGGGCAAATTTGTCGAACCATCTAAAATTCGTGTATTGTCTGGTTTGCTCTCTTTGTGCTTTCTATTTTCTTTTTGTGTTTATTAATTCTTTAATTATATCTTTTCGATCGATTTTGCTATTTGTATCGAATCTATCATCGGGAATTGTTCTTTGCTTGCTTCCGCTACACAATAGGAGGAATCTGTGATCATAAGTCTCTTCTTCCTCTTGAAGACACATAGGACCCTCCGGGTCGATATCTGGGATTCTTATGGAGAGAATGGCCCCAGAGGGAATATTTAAATAGCCCTAGATTTACTTCGTCATCCCATGTCAACTGTTTTAACCGTTGGGGCTTCATAAGTGGTAGGTTGACCATGTAATTCAATCCAGTCCAACCAAAAATCAATTTTAATACCCACATATATGTGGTTAAAATATAAAGAGACTTATAGCTTTCAAGTGTCCTACTATATTGGGATCTTTCTTTATATAGCAGATTAAGAGACGAGTCCAACTCTACCCCCTGATTACATCATGGGGATAAATCGATATATCAAAGGGGTGACTTTAACACCCGTATGTGTATGACCAAAATATAAAGAGTCCTTTAAATAGTTTATGTTTCATTATTGTGGGATCCTAATTTAAGTAGAAGATTATGAAAAGAATACAAATGTAGCCCCTTCTCGACTACATAATGGGGCCTTATATCTATATGTCAAAATGGTGACTTTAACAACCACATATATGTAGCCAAAATATTAAGAGTTTTATAGCTATGAGGGGTCCTACCATTGTCGGATTATTATTCATATAGAAAATCATTAGAGGAGTTCAAGTGTACCACCTAAATTATATTATGGAGCGTATATTTTTGTGTCAAAGATGTGACTTTACCATCCGTGTATGTGTAGCCAAAATATGAAGAGTCTCATATCTTAGAGAGGCCCCAGTACTGTTGTGGGATCTATATTCTTATAACAAATTATGAGAGAAATTCAAGTGTACCCCTCCTCCCGATAACATCAGAGAATGTACATCTATTTGTCAAAAGTGAATTTAACTCCCATAAATATGTGACCAAAATATAAAGTCTCATAGTTAGGAGGAATCCTACTATTGTGGGATCTTTATTCATAAAATAAATTATGAGAGGTGTCCAAGTATACCCCTCCGACTAGATCATGGAGGGGTATCTATATATCAAAAGGGTAACATTAACAATAATATGTTTATCGCCAAAATATAAAGAGTCCCATAGTTAAGAGAGTTTGCACTATTAAGGGATCCTTATTCTTCTAAAAGATTATAAGACGAGTCCAAGTATACCCATCCAATTCGACTATATCATTAGGGAGGTAAATCTATGTATCATATGGGTAACTTTAATAGCTGTACGTGTGTGGATAAAAATAAATAGTCCATTAGATATGAGGGGTCCCACTATTGTGACATCCTTATTTATGTATCAAATTATTAGAGGAGTCCATGTTTAACCCCTCCCATGAATACATTATAGGGGGTAGATCTATGTGTCAAAGGGGTGACTTTAATTCTTACATGTGTGTAACCAAAATATAAAAATTCTCAAAGCTAGGAAGTATCCCACTATTATGGAATGCGTATTTATATAACAGATTAGGAGAAATATCCAAGTATACCCCCCTTCCCCTCGACTATATTATAAAAGGTACATCTATGTTTCAAAAGGGTGACTTTAACATCTATATTATTATGGCCAAAATATAATGACTCCTATAGCTTGGAGAGATCCTACTATTATGGGATTCTTATTCGTGTTAATGATTAATCGTGTTAAAGATGATTCATATAGTTGATTACGCACGAAGTCACCTTTTAAAAAAAAAGAGTTTGAGAGGAATCCAAATATACCCCCCTCCCCCCCAACTACATCATAGGAGGTATATCTATGTATCAAAGGGGTGTTTATAACACCCATACGTATATGGACAAAATATAAAGAGTCTTATAGATAGGAGGAGTCCATTTATTATGGGATCCTTATTCATATAGCAGATTATAAGAGGAGTCCAAGTATACCTCCCCTCTATATCATGGTACATCTGTGTATCAAAGTGGTGCCTTTAACACCCACGTGTATGTGGCCAAAATATAAAAAGTCATATAGCTAGAAGGGGTACTTTTCCAATATTATGGGATCCTTATTCATGTAGCGAATTATAAGAGGAATCTGAGTATAATCCCCCAACTATATCATAGGGGAGTATATTTATATCAAAAGGGTAACTTTAACACCCATATGTGTGTTGCTAAAATATAAATAATCTTATTGCTAGGAGTGGTCCCATAATTATAGGATTCTTATTCATAAAGCAGATTATGAGATAAATCCAAGTGTAGCCCCCCCTCTCCCGACTTCATCATAGGGGATATTTATTGATTAAATAGGTGACTTTAATACCTGTATATGTGTGGCTAAATATAAAGAGTCTTATAGCTAGGAGTGGTCCTAGTATGGTGGGATCTTTATTCATGTAGAAGATTATGAGTGGAGTCCAAATGTACTCTCACCCCGACTACATCATGGGGGCTAATATCTATGTGTCAAAGGGGTGACTTAAATACTTACATATGTGTATTGCCAAAATATAAAAAGTCTAATAGCTAGGAGGGGTTTGACTATTGTGGTATCCTATTTTATGAAGTATATTATGCGAGAAGTCCAAGTGTACCCTCCCCGTCGACTATATTATTAGAGGGGTATATCTATATATCAAATGTGTAACTTTAACACTAGCATGCTGTGGGATCCTTATTCATATATTAATTTATGAGAGGCTGGTGTACAAGTATATCCCTTAAATACATCAGGGGAGTATATCTATGTGTCAAAGGGGTGACTTTAACTCCTATATATGTATGGCCAAAATATAAAGTCCCAGAGCTAAGAGGGATCCAATTATTATAGGATTTTTATTTTAAAAACAGATTATAAGAGGTGTCCAAGTATATCCCCCTACTATATTATGGGAAGTACATCTATGTATCCAAGGGGTAACTTTAAAACTCGTATATGTGTGACGAAAATATAAAAAATCATATAGCTAGGAAGGGTCCACTATTATGGGATCCTTATTCAAGTATTAGATATACCCTCTGAATACATTATAGGGGGGTATATCTATATAAAAGGGGTGACTTTAGCACTGCATGTGTATGGCTAAAATATAAAGATTCATATAGCTATGAGGGGTTCGGCTATTATGGGACTATAATTCATATAGCAGATTCTTAAAAGAGTCCAAGTGTACCCCTCTCTACCCCGACTAAATCTTAGGGGATACATATATGAGTCACAAAAATATAAATACGTGATAGCTAGCTAGTATCCAAGGGGTGACTTTAGCACCGTATGTGTGTGGCCAAAATATAATAAATCACATAGCTAGATGAAGTCAAACTATTGTAGGATCCTTATTCATATAGGAGTAAAACTGTACCCCCCACCCCTACTACATCATGGGGTTAAATCTATGTGTAAAAATAAAGACTTCAACATACGTATACATATAGACAAAATATAAAGAATTATAGCCAGGAGTGATCCTAATAATATAGGATCTTTTTTTATATAACAGATTATGAGAGGAGTCCAAGAATACCCCCTTTCAGACTACATTATGGGGGGTATATCTATGTCAAAGGTGTGACTTTAACACTCATATACGTGTAGCCAAACTATAAAGAGTCTAATAGTATGAGGGGTCTCACTATTATGAGATCCTTATTCATGTATCAAATTATAAGTGGAGTCCAAATGTACCCCCTCCCCCCGATTGTATTATATAGGGGTATATCTATGTGTCAAAGGGATAAATTTAACACTCGTATGGATATTGCCAAAATGTAAAAAGTTCCATAGCTATGAGGGTACCAAATATTATGGGATAATTATTTAGATAGCATATTATAAGAGGATTCCAAGTACACCCCCTCCCGACTATATCATGGGGGGTATAATAATATGTCAAAGGGGTGACATTAACACCCATATATATGTGGCCAAAATATAAATAGTCACATAGTTAGAAGGGGTCCCACTATTATGGGATCCTTATTTATATAGCATGTTATGAGAGAAATCCTATATCTAGGAGGGATCCTACTAATATAGTATTATTATTTATGTAGCAGATTCTAAAAAATATCCAAGTGTGCTACCAATCCTGACTAAATCGTTAGGGGTATATCTAGGTGTCTAAGGGGTGACTTTAACAACCGCATGTTTGTGGCTAAAATATAAAGAGTCCTATAGTTAGGATATGCCCCACTATTTTAGGATCCTTAAAGAGATTATGAGAGGAGTCCAAATATACATCCCCTTACAATATCATAGGGGGGTATATCTACGTGCCAAATGAGTGACTTTAACACTTGTATGTGTGTGGTTAAAATAAATAAAATGTCATAGCTAGCAAGTGATCCACTATTATGGGATCCTTATTTATCTAGTAGGATATAAGAGGAGTCCAAGTGTACCTCTTTCCCCCCGATATATCATGGGAGGTACATCTATATGTCAAAGGGGTGACTTTAACACCCATATTGTGTGGTCAAAATTTAAAGTGTCACATAGCTAAGAGAAGTCAAACTATTTTGGGGTCCTTATTCGTGTAGCAAATTTTAAGAATACATGTATACCCCCTATCCTATATTTTAGGGAGGTAAATTTATATGTCAAAGGGATGACTTTAACATGCATATGTATATGTGTGACCAAAATATAAAGAATCTCATAGTAAAGAGGGGTCCCAGTATGGTGGGATCATTTTTTATATAGTAAATTATAAGAGGAGTCCAAATATACCCCCTCCCCGACTATATCATAAGGGGTACATCTATGGGTCATTGAGGTGACTTTAATATCCATATATGTATGGATAAAATATAAATAAGCCAATAGCTAGGAGGGGTCCTATAATTATGGGATACTTATTAATGTAGCAGATTAAGTGAGGAGTCAAAGATTACCCCCTCCAACTATATTATGGGGGGTTTATATATGTGTTAAAGGGGTGACTTTAACACCCGCATGGATGTGGCAAAAACTGAAGAGTCTCATATCTATGAGGGTTCTTATTATTATGGGATCCTTATTCATATAGCAGATTATGATAAGAGTCCAATTATATCCCCCCTCTCGACTATATCATATGGGATACATTTATGTTTCAAAGGGGTGACTTTAACTACCATATATATGTGGCCAAAATATAAAGTTCCATAGCTAAAAAGGATTCTACTATTATAGGATCCTTATTCAGATAGGTTATTATGAGATGTGTCCAAGTATATCCCCCCCCCCCCCGATTTGATCATGAGTGGTACATCTATGTGTTAAAGATATGGCTTTAACACTTGTATGTGTGTAACATAAATATAAAGAGTCTTATAGCTCTGAAGGGTCCTATTATTCTGGGATACTTATTCTTGTGATAGATTATAAAAGCAGTCTAAGTGCACCCCCTACTCTGACTACATCATTGGGTAAGTAAATCTATATGTCAAAGGGTGATTTTAACACCCATATATGTATTGCAAAAATATAGAGTTCCATGTCTTGAAGAGGTCCTACTATTATGGAATCCTCATGCATATAGTAGATTATAAGGGGAGTCACCTTTAAAAAAAAAGATTATGAGATAAGTCCAATTGATATGAGGGGTCCCTTTATTATGGGATCCTTATTTATTAAATCAATTATGAGTGGAGTCAAATATACCCCCTGACTAAATCATGAAGGGGTATCCCTATATATTAAAGGGGTGTCTTTAATACCTGCATATGTGTGGCAAAAATATTAAGAGTACTATAGCTAGAAGAGGTCCCACTATTATGGAACCCTAATTCATGTAGCAGATTATGAGAGGTGTCTAAGTGTACACCCTTGATAAATTTATTAGGGTACATCTTTGTGTCAAAGGGGTGACTTTAACACCCATATATGTGTTACCAAAATATAATGAGACTCATTACTACAAGTGTCCAACTATTGTAGTATCCTTATTAATAAAGTAGATTAGTAGAGAACTCAAAATATATCCCCCCGACTCTATAATAGGAGGGTACATCTATTAGACAAGGTGGGCAACTTTAATACCCATATGTGTGTGGCCAAAATATAAAAAGTCTCATGGCTCAGAGGGGTCCTACTATTATTGGATCCTTATTCATATAACTTATTATAAGAGAAGTATAAGTGTACCCCACCAACTACATCATGGGGGGTATATCTATGTATCAAAGCGGTGACTTCAACACCCAATTATATATGGCCAAAATATAAGCTGTTCTATAACTTAGAGAAGTCCAACTATTATGGGATCCTTATTTATACAGTAGATTATTAGTGTAATCCAAGTGTACCCCCACCCTGTCTACATTATAGGGAATAAATCTGTGTCAAAAGGGTTAGTTAAACTGTCGCATGTGTATGGCCTAAATATAAAGAGTTTTATCGCTAGTAGGGGTCCCACTATTTTACGATCCTTATTTATATAGCAGATTATGAGTGGAGTCCAAGAATACCCCCCGCTACATCGTAGGGGTGGTACATCTATGTATCAAAGGAGTAACTTTAACATTAGCATATGCATAGAAAAAATATAAAAAGACTCATAGCTAGCAAGTGTCCCACTATTATGAGATCTTGATTTACTTAGCAGAATATGAGAGGAGTCCAAGATTCCCATAGCTAAGAGGGTTTGCACTATTGAGGGATCCTTATTCTTCTAAAAGATTATAAGACGAGTCTAAGTATACCTATCCAATCCGACTATATCATTAGCGAGGTAAATCTATGTGTCAAAGGGGTGACTTTAATAGCTATACATGTATAGCCAAAAAAAAATAGACCATTAGATAGGAGGGGTCCTACTATTATGGCTTCCTTATTTATGTATCAAATTATTAGAGGAGTCCATGTTTACCCCCTTTCCTGATTACATTATGGGGGGTAAATCTATATGTAAAAGGAGTGACTTTAATTTCCACATATGTGGGACCAAAATATAAAAAATCTCATAGCTAGAAAGTGTCCCACTATTGTGGAATACGTATTTATATAACATATTAGGAAAAATGTCCATGTTTATCCCCTTCCCCGGCTATATTATGAAGGGTATATCTATTTTTCAAAATAGTGACTTTAATACCCATATGGGTATAGCCAAAATATAATGAGTCCCAAAGCTATGAGAGATCTACTATTATGGGATTCTTATTCATGTTAATAATTAATTTTGTTAAAGATTATTCATGTAGTTGATTATGCGTGCGGTCACCTTTTAAAAAAAAAATTTGAGAGGTGTCCAAATATACCCCTTCCCCCCCGATTACATCATGGAAGGTATATATATGTAGTAGATTATGAGAGGAGTCTAAATATACCCCCCCCGTCTACATCATGGTACATCTGTGTGTCAAATGGGTAACTTTAACACCCACATATATGTGGCCAAAATATAAAAAGTCATATATTATGGGATCCTTATTCATGTAGCGGATTATAAAAGGATTCTAAGTATACTCCCTCAACTATATCATAAGGGTGTATATTTATATTAAAAAGGTGACTTTAATATCCATATGTGTGTTGCTAAAATATAATGAGTCTTATTGCTAGGAGTGGTCCAACAATTATGGGATCCTTATTCATGAAGCAGATTATGAGATGAATCCAAGTGTAGCCCCCCCTCTTCATCATAGGGGTATATTTATTGATTAAAAAGGTGACTTTAACACTCGTATATATGTGGCTAAATATAAAGAGTCTTACAACTAGGAGTGGTCCCAGTATAGTGGGATCCTTATTCAAGTAGAGGATTATGAGTGGAGTCCAAATGTATTGCCACCCCGACTACATCATGGGGCTAATATCTATGTGTCAAAGGGGTGACTTAAACACTCATATATGTATATTACAAAAATATAGAGAGTATAGTAGCTAGGAAGGGTTCGACTATTATGGAATCCTATTTCATGAAGTAGATTATATGAGAAGTCCAAATATACCCTCCCCGTCGACTATATTATTAGAGGGGCATATCTATATATCAAAGGTGTAACATTAAAACTAGCATAATGTGGAATCCTTATTCATATATCAGTTTATAAGAGGTCGTTGTACAAGTATACCCCTTAAATATATCAGGGGAGTATATCTATGTGTCAAAGGAATGACTTTAACTCCCGTATATATGTTGCCAAAATATAAAGTCCCATAGCTAGAAGGGTTCCCACTATTGTGAAATTTTTATTCAGTAAACTAATTATAAGAGGTGTCAAAGTATACCCCCCAATATATCATAGGGGGTGCATCTATATATCAAAGGGGTAACTTTAACACCCATATATATGTGACTAAAAATATAAAGAGTTCTATAGCTAGAAAGGGTCCACTATTGTGGGATCCTTATTTATGTATTAGATATACCCCCTGACTATATCATAAGGGGGATATCTATGTCAAAGGGGTGATATTAGCACCGCATGTATTTGGCTAAAATATAAAGACTCATATAGCAGGAGTGGTTCGGTTATTATAGGACCATAATTCATGTGGCAGATTCTTAGAGGTGTCCAAGTGTACCCCCTTAACCCTGACTAAATCTTAGGTGGATACATATATGAGTCACAAAAATATAAAAGCGTGATAGCTAGCTAGTGGCTAAGGGGTGACTCTAGCACCGCATGTATGTGGCCAAAATATAAAGAGTCATATAGGTAGATGAAGTCTAACTATTATAAGATCCTTTTTCATATAGGGGTACAACTATACCCCCTACCCCTACTACATCATGGGGGGTAAATCTATGTGTCAAAACGGTGACTTTAACACACGTATATATATAGACAAAATATAAAGTGTTAAGGCTAGAAGTGATCCGAATATTGTTGGATCTTTTTTTATATAATAGGTTATGAGAGGAGTCCAAATATACCCCCTTTCAGACTACATCATGGGGGGTATATCTGTGTCAAAGGTATGACTTTAACAACCATATGTATATGGCAAAAATATAAAGTATCCTATAGCTAGGAGGAGTCCCCTTAATATAAGATCATTATTTAAAGAGTAGATTATGAGAGAGTCTAAGTGTACCCCCTGACTATATCATATGGGGTATATCTATGTGTTAAAGAGGTAACTTTAACACCCATATATGTGTGGAGAAAATATAAATAGTCTAATAGCTAGGAAGGGTACCACTATTATAAGATCCTTATTCCTGTATCATATTATAAGCGCAATCCAAATGTACCCCCTCCCTCTGACTGTATTATATAGGGATATATCTATATATCAAAGGGGTAAATTTAACACCCATATGGATATTGCCAAAATATAAATAATCCCATAGCTAGGAGGGTACCAAATATTATGGGATACTTATTCAGATATCATATTATAAGAGGAGTCCAAGTACACCCCCCTTCCGACTATATCATTAAGGGGTACATCAATGTGTCAAAGGGGTGACATTTATACCCATATGTGTATGGCCAAAATATAAATAGTCACATAGCTAGAAGGGGTCCCAATATTATGGGATCCTTATTCATATAGCAGGTTATGATAGGAGTCCAAATATACCCCCAGACTACATCAAAGGAGGTATATGTATGTATTAAAAGAGTGACTTTAACACCCAAAAATATATGTCCAAAATATAAAGCATTCCATAACTATGAGAAGTCCAACTATGGTTGGATCCTTATTCATATAGCAGATTATGAGAATAGTCCAAGTATACCCCCAACCTCGATTTTATCATGGCGAAGTAAATCTATAAATCAGATGAGTGACTTTAATATCCGTATATGTATGGCCAAAATATAAAATTCCTATATCTAGGTGGGGTCCCACTAATATAGTATTATTATTTATGTAGCAGATTGTAATAAATGTCCTAGTGTATCACCAACCTCGACTAAATCATTAGGGGGTATATCTATATCTCAAAGGGGTGACTTTAACAATCGCATGTTTGTGGCCTAAATATAAAGAGTCCTATAGCTAGGATAGATCCCACTATTTTTGGATCCTTTAAGAGATTATGAGAGGTGTCCAAGTGTACCCCTTCCCCCCGATATATCATGTGGGGTACATCTATATGTCAAAGAAATAACTTGAACACCTGCATTATGTGGTCAAAATTTAAAGTGTCTCATAGCTAAGAGAAGTCAAACTATTTTGGGGTCCTTATTCATATAGCAAATTATAAGAGTCCAAGTGTACCCGCTATCCTATATTTTAGGGGGATAAATTTATATATCAAAGGGATGACTTTAACATACACCTATATATGTGTGACCAAAATATAAAAATCATGTAGCAAAGAGGGGTCCCAGTATAGTGGGATCATTTTTTATGTAGCGAATTATAAAAGGAGTCTAAATATACCCCCTCCCCGATTACATCATAAAAGGTATATCTATGGGTTATTGGGGTGACTTTAACATCCACATATGTATGGAAAAAATATAAAGAGCTTAATAGATAGGAGGGGTCTCACAATTATGGGATACTTATTCATGTAGCAGATTAAGTGAGGAGTCAAAGTGTACCCCCTCCGACTATATTATGGGGGTCCATCAATGTGTGAAAGGGATAACTTTAATACTCAAATGGGTATGGCAAAAACTAAAGAGTCTCATACCTATGAGGGTTTCTATTATTATGGGATTTTATTCATATATCAGATTATGATAAGAGTCCAATTGTATCCCCCCTCTCGACTACATCATATGGGATATATTTGTCTCAATAGGGTGACTTTAAATACAATATGTGTATGGCCAACATATAAAGTTCCATAGCTAAGAGGGACCCCACTATTATAGGATCCTTATTCAGATAGTTGATTATGAGATGTGTCGAAGTGTATCTTACCCCCTCGACTTGATCATGGGTGGTATATCTATGTGTCAAAGATGTAACTTTAACACCCATATGTGTATAGCCAAAATATAAAGAATCTCATAGGTTAGAAGGGTCCTATTATTCTGGGATCCTTATTCTTGTATAGATTATGAGAAGAGTCTGAGTGTACCCCCCACCCTGACTATATTATTGGGTAAGTAAATCTATATGTCAAAAGGGGTACAATTAAACTCCTTTCATAATTTACTAAATAAATAAGGATCCTACAATAGTGAGACCTTTCCTAGCTATAGGACTCTTTATATTTTGATAACAATCATACGGATGTTAAAGTTACCCTGTGTTACATAGAGGCACCCCTCATAATATAGTGGGGGGTATACTTGAATACTTCTCATAATATTTTACATAAATATAAATCTCATACTATAGTCATCTCTTTGTTACACACGGATCCTATAATATAGTCATCTCTTTTAATACTTATAATATCATTCCTAGCTATGAGACTCTTTATATTTTAGCAACATATATACGAGTATTAAAGTCATCTTTTTGACACATGGATATACCCCCTATGATGTAGTTGGACGAATAATGTAATATAGAATCTTTATATATTGGCCACAGATATGCGGGAGATAAAGTCACCTCATTGACACATAGACATTCCCCCCATGATCATAGTGGGGGTAAACTTAGACTCCTCTTACAATATACTATATGAATAAGGATGCCATAATAATAGGACCCCTCATATCAATATGACTCTTTATATTTTGGCCATATATATATAAGTGTTAAAGTCACCCCTTTGATATATAGATATACCCCCTATGATGTAGTCGTGGCAGTATATTTGGATTCCACCATAATCTTTTTTTTAAAAAAAAATATAACTCCTCTAATAATTTACTACATGAATAAGGATCCCATAATAATGAGACCCCAACTAGTTATGAGACTCTTTATATTTTGGTCATATACATTCTAGTCTTAAAGTTATCCATTTGACACATAGATTTACTCCCTAAAAATATAGTCAGATTATTGGGGTACACTTTAACTCCTCTAATAATTATTTAGAAGAATAAGAATCCCATAATAGTGAAAACCTTCCTAGCTATGAGACTCTTTATATTTTGGCCACATATAATTAGTTGTTAAAGTCACCCATTTGACATATCGATATACCCCGCCATGATCTAGTAGGTGGGGTATACTTGGACACCTCCAATAATCTGTCTTATGAATAGATGCCTCCTAGCTATAGAACTTTATATTTTGGCCACACACATTTGGGAGTTAATGTCACCCTTTTGACAAATAGATATACCCCATTGATATAGTCGGGGGGGGATATACTTGGACTCCTCTCATAATCTACTATATAAATAAAGATCCCATAAAAATGGGACATCTCAAAGCTATAGGTTTCTTTATATTTTGCCTATACATATACGGGTATTAAAGTTATACCTTTGACATATAGATGTAAACCCCCATAATGTAATCGGGGGGAGTATACTTGGACTCCACTCATAATCTGTAATAGAAATAAGGATCCCATAATAGTGGGACCCCTCCTAGCTGTGGGAATCTTTATATTTTGACCAAATATATATGGTTGTTAAAGTCACCCATTTGATACATAGATGTAAACCCCCATAATATAGTCGGGGAGGGGGTATATTTGGTTTTCTCCTATAATCTTCTATATGGATAAGGATCTTACCATACTGGGACCATTTTTAGATATGGGATTCTTTATATTTTGGCCACACATATACGGGTGTTAAAGTCACCCCATTGATACATAGATTTACCCCCTATGATATGGTAGATATGGAAATGAGGGGTATATTAAGACTCTTCATATAATATACTATAGGTCAAAGGTGTGAGTTAACACCAAAATTTAAAAAGTTTCATAGCTAGGAAGAGTCCAATTATTGTGGGATCCTTTTTCATATAGTATATTATGTGAGGAGTCTGAATATACCTTCTACCCCTACATCTACTATATCATGGGGGGGTAAATCTATATATTAAAGGGGTGACTTTAATACCCATATGTATGTGACCAAAATATAAAGAGTCCCATAGCTAAAAAGGGTCCCAGTATAGTAAGATCCTTATCTATGTAGAAGGTTATAAGAGGAGACCAAATACACCCCCTTTTTGACTATATTATGGGGATTACATCTATATGTCAAAGGGGTGACTTTAACAACCATATATGTTTAGCCAAAATAAAGATTCCTACTGCTAAGTGGGGTCTCACTATTATGGGATCCTTATTTCTATAGCAGATTATGAGAGAAGTCCAAGTATACTCCCCCCGATTATATTATGGAGGGGTACATCTATGTGTCAAAGGTATGACTTTAACACCCGCATGTGTATGGACAAAATATAAAAAATTCCATAGCTTGGAAAGATCCCCCCCGGCTATATCAATGGGGTATATCTATTTGTCAAAAGGGTAACTTTAATTCCCATATGTATATAACCAAAATATAAAGTTCTATAGCTATGAGGGATCTATTCATAAGACAGATTATTAGAGGTGTCCAAGTATACCCCACCTACTAGATCATGGCTGGGTATATCGATGTATCAAATAGGTGACTTTAACAACCATATGTGTATGGCCAAAATATAAAGAGTCTCATAGCTATAAGGGTTTCCTACTATTATGAGATCCTTATTCTTCTAAATGATTATAAAAGGAATTAAAGTATACCCCGATAATCTGGCTACATCTTTAGGAGTTAAATCTATGTGCCAAAGGGGTGACTTTAACACCCTTAAGTGTATAGACAAATATAAAGAGTCTCATAGCTAATAGGGATCCTACTATTATGGATCCTTATTCATTTAGTAGATTATTAGAGGATTCATATTTTAAAAAACAAAAAAAAAAGATTACGAGTGGAATCCAAATATACCCCCATGACTACATCATGGGGGGTTTATCTACATATCAAAGGGGTGGCTTTAACACCTATATATGTATGATCAAAATCTAAAGAGTCTCATTGATAGGAGGGGTCCCATTATTATAGCATCCTTATATATATATTAGATTGTAAGAGGAGTCCAAGTTTACCCCCACCATGATCATAGGGGAGAATATCTATATGTCAACTCGGTGACTTTATCTCCCGTATATCTATGGCCAATATATAAAGATTCTATATGTACCCCCTTCCCCCGACTACATCATGGGGGGTATATTTATGTGTCAAAGAGATGACTCTAACACTCATATGTGTGTTGCTAAAATATAAAGAATAATATAGCTATCAAGTGTTTCATTATCATGGGATCCATATTTATATAAAAGATTATGAGAAGTGTTCAAGTATACCCCCCCACTACATCATGAGGGGTGCATCTATGTATCAAAGGGGTGTCTTTAACATCCATATGATTGTGATAAAAATATAAAGAGTCCCATAGCTATAAAAGGTCTAACTATTATGAGATCCTTATTCATTTAGTAAATTATAAAAGGAGTCCAAGTATATCCCTATTGAGGATGTTAGCTTAAAACAAGCCCTCAATATGTCCAAGGTTTGTAAGTAAAGACTAAGCAAAAAAATAATGAAAATAGGGCCTGGCATCCTGGGCGCCAATCCGAGATGGCTCGGGCTCGTGCATAGGAAACTGGCGCCCAGGGTGCCAGGCACCGGATAGGCACGCGATGACGCGATTTCGGTTATGGTTTTTCGTGGGTTTTTTAAAGAACTTTTAGGAGTTTGCATTTCTATCTTCTCTCCTAGGTCTTGTATGAACTTGGGGCTATAAAAGGACCCCTAAGGATGAAGAAAAAAGGATCATGGTGACACATAAGTATCCCGGGTTAGGGTTTAGAAGGTAGCCATCATCAAGAGAGAGGGAAAGGAAACATTGGAGACCAGAGGGCTTTCAGGAAGGGTTTCTTCTTGATATTCGGGGTATAAGGCTACATGGTCTATTTTCCTTGGGGCTCTTTGTGGGTGTATGAGGGATTGGTTAGAGATAATTATTCTTGTACTTGGATTTTCTTAATACCAGTAAATCCATTGATCGGTCATTACTGAAACTTCTTTGGTGTTTTGGTGTTCTACTTGATTATTTTATTGCTCAGTCTTATCGGTGCTCATCTCTACTATGGTGGTACTACATAAGTCGTGTTTCATTGTAGATGGCCTCGGATCGTCAATAATAAATGGTATCAGAGCTTAAGTTAAGTGGAAAAACTGATACCAATAATTGGTATTAGTGTTTCTTGTTGGTGATTCGGGGAGGCTTTAGTTCGATTGTATAGATCAAGGAAAGGGCTCGAGGCATACTCATGGCATGCGATGTGACGGAGGACTTGGGAGTAGCATCCAAGGAGGAAGCTAAAAGCCCGAACGGAGGTTGCGATATTACAACTCTTTCCCGGGGAGGCTTATTGGCAACGACAGTCGATGGCCTAGGCGAAGGGCATGGCGGGGAGAGGCACGGTTCAGTACTCTCTGGGTGATTCGGGTCTTTGAAAGAGGCTTCAAGGAGGAGGTTGCGGTCGAGCACCTCCTCCCTCGGGGAGGTTCGAGACACCGAAGGCATTAGCCGAGAAAAGGATCGGTCTTGGCACCTACTCCTTGGCTTGACGGTTCACAGTGGAAAAATTATGATGGCGCAGAATATGCGGGTGCCTGGGTTAAGGGGGAGCACCTCGATGGCATGGGAGTCATGACGGTATTGTGTTCAGCCGTCGATGAGCGAACTGATATGGGTTGCCAACGAACAACTGGTGGAGGTGCCAACGGGCATCGGTATGGATTATCGACGGGCAATGTGGATGCTAACGGGCATGATAATGGCGCATGGCCGTAGGTACACATGTGGTTTAACGGAGTGCAGTGGCTATCGGTATATGGCAAGAAAAAGGCTAGTAGACTCAGCTACAGGCACATCTATGGTGTAGCAGGGTGCAGAAGATATTCGAGCGTTAGCCGACGAACATTAACTCGGGAGCGATGGGCGTAGGCAACATCACAAAGCAAATCAAGGGCCATAGTTTACGGTAGGATCATCGACGGATGATGGGTAGAGCTTCTATGATCATGATATTAGCCGCGAGAGCGGTGGTATATGAACGATATTCGGTGAAGACCAAGGGTGCTGGTGGAGCACACTTAGGGGAGAGGTTGATCAGGAGGTCGGCCAAGTCGAAAGACTTGGGTAATTACCAAGCTTGGTGATTAGGCTCCCGGTGCGGAGGCAAAGGGGTGACGACGATCAGAAGATGGATTCACAGTTCAAAGAGATAAAGTTCATGTACAAGGTTTTGGCTCTTGTCTTATTTGAAGTCAAGGTCGAGATTGTTGAAGATATTAGCTTAAAATAAGCCCTTAAAATATCCAAGGTTCATGAGTGAAGACAGAGCAAAGACGGAGTAGAAAAAGGGCAAAAATAAGGCCTGACGCCCTGGATGTCAACCCGAGGCGGCCCAGGCCCATGTACAAGAAACTGGCACCCAGGGCGCCAGGCACTGGATAGGCACACGGGGCGCATTTTGGTTACGATTTTTCATAGGTTTTTGAGAGAACTTTTAGGAGTTTGTTTCTATCTTCTCTTCTAGGTCTTGCTCGAACTTAGGGCTATAACAGAACCCATAAGGATGAAGAAAGAAGGATCATGGTGTCACATGAGTATCCTGGGTTAGGGTTTAGAAGATAGTCGTCATTAAGAAAGAGGAAAAAGAAGAGGAAACCATTAAAGATTAGAGGATTTTTGGGAAAGGTTTCTTCTTGATCTTTGGGGTGTAAAGCTTATGGTTTATTCTCCTTGTGGGGATCTCATTGTGGTTGTATGAGGGATTGATTAGAGACAATTGTTCTTGTACTTGGATTTTTTCCCATACTAGTAAATCTATTTATTGGTCATTTCCAGAACTTCTTGGGTGTTCTATTTGATTATTCTATTGCTCAGTCTTGTCGGTGGTCGTCTCCATCGTGGTGGTACTATGCAAGTCATGTTCCACTGCACGAGGGCCTCAGATTGTCAACAACAATCCCCTCTCTCTGAATATATCAAGAAGGGTACATCTATGTGTCAAAGGGGTCTTTAACTCCCATATGTGTGTGGCCATAATATAAAGTCCCATAGCTAGAAAGATCCCACTATTATAGGATTTTTATTCAAAAAATTGATTATAAGAGGTGTCCAAGTATACCCCCCGACCAGACTTCAACATCTGTATATATGTGGCCTAAATATAAAGAGTCTTATAGCTATAAGGGGTCCCACTATTATGGGATTCTTATTCTTATACAAGATTATAAAAGGAGTCCATATGTACCCTCGACTCTAACTACATCATTGGGGGGTTAAATCTATGTGTCAAAGGGTAGACTTTAACACCCGTATATATGGCCAAAATATATAGAGTCTCATAGCTAGAAGGGGTTCTACTATTATAAGAGAAGTCCAAATATATCCCCCTCCTGACTACATCATGGGGGGTTTATCAATGTGTCAATGGTGTAATTTTAACACCGTATATGTGTGTCCAAAAGATAAAAGTCTCGTAGTTAGGAGGGGTCCCACTATTCTGGAATAATTATTCGGTAGTAAATTATTTGATGAGTCCAAGTATGCCCCCTTCCCCTGACTAAATCAAAGGGGGATATATCTATATGTCAAAGAGGTAACTTTAACACCAGCATGTGTGTGACCAAAATATAAAAATCTCGAAGCTAGCACGTGTCCCACTATTGCAGATTCCATATTTTATAACAGATAATGAGAAGAGTCAATGTAAACTTTCTCCACCTCCGACGATATCATAGGGGTATATCTATGTATTAATGGGGTGACTTTAACACCCGTATGAGTGTGGTCAAAACTTAAAGAGTCTCATGATAGGAAGAGTCCAACTTTTGTGAGATCTTTTTTTATATAGAAGATTATGTGAAAAGTCCAAGTATATGCCCCCCACCTACAACTACATCATAGGGGATTAAATCTATATATCAAAGGGGTAATTTTAACACTCGTATATATGTGGCCAAAATATAAATAGCATTATTGCTAGTAGTGGTCCCAGTATTGTAGGATTCTTATTCATATAACAGATTATAAGAGGTGTCCAAATGTACTCCCTACCCGACAACATCATAGGGGAGTAGTATATCTATATATCAAAGGGGTAACTTTAATACCCATATGTATGTGGCTGATATATAAAAAATT
Organism: Chamaelirium japonicum; assembly: GCA_947650365.1. Lineage (NCBI taxonomy): Eukaryota > Viridiplantae > Streptophyta > Magnoliopsida > Liliales > Melanthiaceae > Chamaelirium > Chamaelirium japonicum. The sequence goes on from OX393552.1 coordinate 64,540,071, forward strand.
CTATAACTAGAAGGGGTCCCACTATTATAGGATCATTAATCATGTAGTGGATTATGAGAGGAGTATATGTGTACTCCCCCTGACTAAATTATGAGGGGGTATATCTATTTATCAAAGGTGTGACTTTAACACCTATATGTATGTGGCTAAAATATAGTGAGTCTTATAGCTAGGAGAGGTCTCTATATTATGTGATCCATATTCATATAGCTGATTATAAGAGGAGTCTAAGTATACCCCCCTGTAAATAGATCATGGGGTACATCTATGTGTAAAATAGATAACTTTATCACCCGCATGTGTGTGGCCAAAATATAAAAAGTCACATTGCTAGAAGGGGTCCCATTATTTTGGTATATCCTTATTTTTGTAAAAGATTATGAAAGGAGTCCAAATGTACCCCCCACTTGATTACATTATTGGGGGGTAAATCTATATGTCAAAGAGATGACTTTAATTCTCATATATTTATGGCCAAAATATAAAGTCCTATAACTAGGAGGGGTCACAGTATTATGGGATACTTATTCCAATAGTAGATTATGAGAGTTGTTACCGTTCAAAAGAAAAATTATTATGGGAGGAGTCTAATTGTTTCAAAATGGTGACTTTAACATCTGTATATATGTGACCATAATGTAAAGAGTCCCAAAGATAAGAGATATCCTACAATTGTGGGATCCTTACTCATCTAGTAGATAATGAGAAGGGTCACCATTAAAAAAAATATTATGAAAGGAGTCCAAATATACTCATTCATAGACTATATTATGGAGGGTATATTTATATGTCAAATGGGTGACTTTAACACCTACATTGTATGGAAAAAAAATAAAACGCTCCATAGATAGAAGGGGTCCCTCTATTTTGGGATCTTTATTTATAGTATAAATTATAAGACGAGTCCAAGTTTACCTCTTTTCCCCGATTATATCATTAGGGTTACATCTATGTGACAAAGGGGTGGCTTTAACTCTCGCATATATTTGGCCAAAATATAAAGAGTCATATAGCTAGGAGGGGTCCTACTATTATAGGATCCTTATTCTTGTAGTAGATAATGAGAGAAGTCCAAATATACCCTATCTCCAACTATATTATGGGGGGTATATCTAAGTATAAAAGGGGTAAATTTAACACTAGCATTTGTGTGGCTGAAATATAAAGAGTTCCACATCTAGAAAGGATCCCTGTTTATAAAGATGTTAATGAGAGTAGTCCACATGTACCTCCCCTCCCCCAACTATATCATGGGGGGTATATCTTTGTGTCACAAGGGTGACTTTAACACCTGAGTATGTATGGCCAAAATATAAAGAGTTCTTTAGCTATAAAAGGTCCTACTATTATAGGATCCTTATTTTTATAGCAGATTTATGAGAGGAGTCCAAGTGTATCCCCTTGACTATATTATGGGGGTGTAGATCTATTTATCAAAGGGGTGACTTTTACACCTATATGTGTGTGGCTAAAATATAAAGAGTCACATACTATGAGGGTCCAACTATTATAAAATCCTTATTATTATAGTAGATTATGAGAGGAGTCCATGTATACCCCTCCCGACTACATTATGGGGGAGTATATCTATATGTCAAAAGGGTGACTTTAACACTCGCAAATATATGGCCAAAATATAAAGAGTCTCATAGCTAGAAGCGGTCCCACTATTATGGGATCCTTAATCATATAGCAAATTATGAAAGGATTTGTAGTGTACCCCCCTTCCCCCCCCCCCCCCGCCCCGCGACTATATCTTGGGGGTACATCTATAACTCAAAAGGGTGACTTTAATACCTATATATGTGGCCAAAACATACAGAGTCTAATCATTAGGATGGGTCCCACTATTATTGGATCTTTATCCATATAGTAGATTATAAAATAAGTCCTAATGTACCCCCAACTATATTATCGGGAATACTTCTATATATTAAAAGTGTGACTTTAACATCCGCAAGTGTATGATAAAAAGATAAAGTGTATCATAGCTAAGAAGGGTCCCACTATTGTGGGATCTATACTTATGTAGCAGATTATAAGAGTAGTCTTAATGTAACCCGAACTACATCATAGGGGTAAATCTATATGTCAAAGGGGTGACTTTAACACTCACATATGTATTGCCAAAATATAAAGAGTCATAGCTAGGAGGGGTCCCACTATTATGAAATCTTTATGTTGAGTGAGATATGATCTAGGGATTGTAAAAACTATGGTTGATTAATAAATGAGTTGTTATTAATATTAGAATTGCCTAATTGGTGTGTATTATACATGTTCTATATACTAAACTTTAAAGAGCCATGGCTGTATGAGTAGTTCATCTGTGTGAGCCATGTTCAATTGACTAGTATTATTAGCCTAAATTGTTCGCAGTTCTGATTAGGGTTAGTCACCCTATCAGATTAAGCTGTTGGAATGATAGAGTATGGGTTTCTCCACCATGGTCATTGCCAGGCACAATGTCTGTGGCTAAATAGAACCAACAAAGTGCACAGATCGATGAGCAGACATCGGTGTACATAGTTATATTTCTGCTTAGGGTAATCGGTCCTAAACCTTGAGGAACCATGACCGATGGACTAACCAGTTTGGTTAACTTTGGTTCAATAACGTGTGAGGAATCTAACCATGACCCAATACCATAGTGCACTGGATTACCAGGCTGGCATTATATCGGCATGCCACTCCTGCTGATAATTCATATCCCTATTGGGAGGTGTGTTCCTTGGTCTGACATACACCATACTAAAACCAGGCCTGGTGGTTAACAGTTGAGCTGTTAAACTGGATCTGGTTGTTTGGCCAAAACGACCGAATATGTGATGTGTTAATCAACCTGGAAGGAACCTAGTCATATGGTCATTCGAGTCTGACGGTGCTCTCCACTGCTTAAGTTGACACATGGCACCGAGTGAAGGGACATTAATTACCAGTACTATATAGAGAGCCGATGTATGCGAGAGAGCTTAGTAAGTCTGGGAGAATTAGATTGCATCTTGCATCGCACTCTGGGTGGGCACACAGGTTAACCGGGATCTAGAGCATTGACAGGGATACTTGGGTAGTGTGTCAATCGGGTCCAGTTAGAAGCTATGAATCCTAATCCCTGAAGGTTCCACCCTATCCACGATCATTACGGATCATTACTTTCTCCTTGTCTCACACTACAATATGAGTTGAAGAAATAATGCCTTAATTGTCCAGTGTTCCGAGAGTGCATTGCACTAGAGCATGGTGGTTGCACAGGACTAAGTATATTTACTAGAGGGCAACCCTAGAATAGTATAGGGACACACATTGTTGCCATAATATCATAAGGAGTCTATTCTATATGTGTGTGTCGCACTAGAATGTGGTATGTGTATTTAGTGAATTTTACTATAGGGGCACCCCAGGTTTTACTGAGGGTACCCCAGTAAATAGTAAAAATAAAATTCATCACTCTATAGTATGTTAAATAGGTACGGATGAGGTGTCCTAAGTGTTAGAGTACTTTATCATGCACGGAAATGGACCATGTATGCTCCCGTATGAGGTGAATGGCCACTAGATGCATGGGGGGCATTTTAGTTATTTTAAAATATCTCGTATGCCCTAGTGGCCGCCCCCCTTATTAGGGCAAACTTGCATGGCTATCAAACTCCATAATTAAGGGATTAATTTAGATTTAAAATGGTTTGAATATATTCCCCTTAATTGCAAAACCTAATATAGCAACAATATATTAGTGGGCATTTAATATTGAGATTTAATGAGATAGAGAGAGGGGAGAACGGCTAAAACAAACAAGAAGAGAAGGGGGCACAGTTTCCAATATATTTTGGGGGAAAATCTTCGTGCCGACCCGAAGACTTCGCCGCACCAGTCAATTGAAGTTCGAGTCGAAGATCACTGTTCGATCTGTTGATTGGAGTTGCAGTTCTCAATACACAAGCAGAGAGAGAGGCGATCAGAGAGTTGACGCGAGAGATGTGATCTCGGAGTTCAGCCGAAGCCTACGTCTCCGTGCTATAGGGAGCAACCCGAATTCACTAACACTTGTATTGAAGTGATCTCGACAGGCCGAGTATATCACTGACACCACTCTGATCTCTTCAAAGATAAGAAGAAGATCGAAGAGAGGAGGAGGAGGGATGGAAAGATAGAAAATCCAGAGCTCTGGTTTCTGAAAATCAGATCTCAGAACTGGAAATCAGATTTCGGATCATTTGCATTCGAAGGGTCTGCTATTTATAGAATTTTCTGGTGGTAAATGCCGGTTTCTGCTGTCGTATCTGGGGATCCTCTAGGTAAAGCTGGTGGGCTCCGCCACCGTCTCCTGGGGGATTCCACAGGCTCTTGGGCCCACCAGGCAGGGCCGGTGGGTCCCGTTGTAGTCTTCGGGGGCCTACCAGGCAGGGCCGGTGGGTCCCGCTGTAGTCTTTGAGGGCCTACTAGGCAGGGCCGGTGGGTCCCGCTGTTTGCAGATTTCTTACCAAAATTTGCACCCACAGTTACCCCCTCCAAGCTAGCTAAGAGGCCACCTTGGCTGGCTTGGATTCTTGGTGCAAAGCTAATGATCCCCTGTCAAAAATGCAAAGGAGCTTGTCGAGTGTTAGCATCGAAATGAGACTAATTGGTCAATTTCTGACTGATCGGTCAAAATTGACCGTCGGTTAATTTTGACCGATCGGTTGAATTTGACCGATCAGTCAAAGTTCAACCGGTCGAGGTTGAAGTGATCGATCAGAAAACATAGTTTTCTGATCGATCTAGTAGAAAATCGACCGATCGGTTGAATTTGACCGATCGGTCACGTCTGACCGATCGGTTAAATTCAACCGGTCGAGGTTAAAGTGATCGATCAGAAAATATAGTTTTCTAACCGATCCAGTAGAAAATCGACCGATCAGTTGAATTTGACCGATCGGTCAAGTCTGACCGATTGGTTAAATTCAACAGGTCGAGGTTAAAGTGATCGGTCAGAAAACATAGTTTTCTGACCGATCCAGTAGAAAATCGATCGACTGGTTGAATTTGACCGATCGGTCAATTCCGACCGATCGGTTAAATTCAATCGGTCGAGGTTGGCGGGATCGGGCAAAAGGCCAAGTTTTTTGCCCGATCTAGTAGAAAATCGACCGATCGGTTGAATTAGACCGATCGGTCAAGTCTGACTGATTGGTTAAATTCAACCGGTCGAGTTTGGTAGGATCGGGCAAAAGGCCAAGTTTTTTGCCCGATCTAGTAGAAAATCGACCAATCGGTTGAATTAGACCGATCGGTCAAGTCTGACCGATCGGTTAAATTCAACCGGTCGAGGTTGGCGGGATCGGGCAAAAGGCCATGTTTTTTGCCCGATCTAGTAGAAAATCGACCGATCGGTTGAATTAGACCGATCGGTCAAGCCTGACCGATCGGTTAAATTCAACCGGTCGAGGTTGGCGGGATCGGGCAAACAGCCAAGTTTTTTGCTCGATCTAGTAGAAAATCGATCGATCAGTTGAATTAGACCGATCGGTCAAGTCTGACCGATCGGTTAATTTCAACCGGTCGAGGTTGGCGGGATCAGGCAAAAGGCCAAGTTTTTTGCCCGATCCAGTAGAAAATCGACTGATCGGTTGAATTAGACCAATCGGTCAAGTCTGACCAATCGGTTAAATTCAACCGGTCGAGGTTGGCGGGATCAGGAAAAAGGCCAAGTTTTTTGCCCGATCTAGTAGAAAAATCGACTGATCGGTTGAATTTGGTCGATCGGTCAAGTCTGACCGATCGGTTAAATTCAACCGGTCGTGGTTGGCGGGATCGGGCAAAAGGCCAAGTTTTTTGCCCGATCCAGTAGAAAATCGACCGATCGGCTGAATTTGGCCGATCGGTCAAGTCTGACCGATCGGTTAAATTCAACCGATCAAGGTTGGCGGGATCGGGCAAAAGGCCAAGTTTTTTGCCCGATCCAGTAGAAAATCGACCGATCGGTTGAATTTGGCCGATCGGTTAAGTCTGACCGATCGGTTAAATTCAACCGGTCGAGGTTGGCGGGATCGGGCAAAAGGCCAAGTTTTTTGCTCGATCCAGTAGAAAATCGACCTATCGGTTGAATTAGACCGATCGGTCAAGTCTGACCGATCGGTTAAATTCAACCGGTCGAGATTGACGGGATCGGGTAAAAGGCCAAGTTTTTTGCCTGATCCAGTAGAAAAATCGATCGATCGGTTGAATTTGGCCGATCGATCAAGTCTGACCGATCGGTTAAATTCAACCGGTCGAGGTTGGCGGGATCGGGCAAAAGGCCAAGTTTTTTGCCCGATCCAGTAGAAAAATCGACCGATCGGTTGAATTTGGCCGATCGGTCAAGTCGGACCGATTGGTTAAATTCAACCGGTCGAGGTTAAGATTTGAACCTACCGTGTCGAGGTGGCAGAAGAGCCTGATTTTCTGCGAGGTCTTTTGGTAATTTACCCGATCGTCTGCCTATCGATCGGGTAAAGTCTTCGGCGGCGATGGAGTTTGATTTTTTCTGTTTGAATCTTCGGTCCATCTAGATCGGGGAGTCTCTTGAACCAGCGGTCTGGTTGGACAGGCGGTTCAGCGACCGGCGGTTCGCTTGGACCAGTGGTTCAACGCTTCGTCTGGTCCGTCGGTTCGCCTGGTTTTGCGCTTGCTACGGATAGACGCCATGTGTCCCTGCAAAAACACAGGATTTGATGTAGTGATGACACGTGTTCTCTCGATCTTCGCACCAATTTCTTCTAGGTATATAAGCTTCTCTGGCTGTCATTTTTGCCCCACACTTTCAGAATTTTTCGAAGTCCAGAATCTTTGCTCTCGATCTCTTGTTCTTTGTTTTCTCCCGATCGATCGAAATGGCCTCATCTGGTAGCGCGAAGAAGATGGTCCCCTCGAAGAGGAAGGGGAAGGAGATTGCCGAAGTTTCATCCCCTCCGAAAGGTCATGGCAAGGGCAAGGTGGTGCTCATGGAGCTGGGTGAATTGGGCAAAAGGCACATGGGAGTCGGATTTGCCTCTGCTCTATCAAGGCCAGAGCACATTCCCAAGGCGAAGTTCGTTCTGGCGCCCCTGATGTCGCTGACGGAGGAACCTGCATATGTGTACAACACAGGTGGCAAACTCACCGATGTGAAGAGGGCTAAGTGGCAGAAGCTGCTGGCTTGTTTCAAAGAAGGGAAGATTCGACCGTCGCTCCCGGGGATTCAGTCTGCCTTCGATATCGACAAGCGGACGGTCTTCACAAACTACGCCAGCAAGGAGCAAGTAATGGGGACCATTATCACCATTGGCCAGCTCAACTGTGGACTGCGCCTTCCACTGCCACCCTTTGCCGCGAGGTTGCTGAACACCTCTGGCCTTTGTCCCGGGCAGATCTCCGGGAACGCTTGGAGGATCATCTACGCTTTCTGTCGCGTAGAATCTGACTTCCAGGAGGATTTAAAGGCTTGCTACTCCAGCATCCCTAAGGGCGAGGAAGCGAGGATCGAGTTGGGGTACATCTTTTATCACTACAAGTGGGCATCGAGGAAGGACAGCCCGTTCTTCAATTTAACCTGCGTATCAGCCCTGCGCCCGATCGTAGACACCGTCCCTTCTGATAAGCTCTACACCGATTGGCCGATTTTGATTTTCGGTGCATGGACTCCGCTCTCAGTGCCCGAGACCCCCGGAACGATGTGCACAAAGAGATAAAGATGTACTGCAAGGGAGGTGTCTTCGCCTGGCCTTCGGAGCGGGTCGGTGCCATCGATAATTTGTTTCTGGAGTTGACGTGCGGCACTCGATCATGGAAGCAATTTTCGAATTGCCTGGTCAGGTATGGCAACGCCAATCTCCTCCACCGACTGTGGGTCCGATATGAGGACAATAAAGTTTTGTACTCCGATTACGAGGAGGATCCTCAATCTGGAAAGATTGTTAGAAGAATCCGGGCTGAGAAGAAGGCATATGGTGCAAGGTGTCGATTGCCCACCACAGAAGAGAAGCTGGTGATACACCGTCAAGGCCAGTCGAAGAAGAGAAGGGTCATCGTCGAAGAGAAGAAGAAGGAAGAAGAAGAGAAAGAGAGAGAAGAGGAAGAAGAAGAGAAAGAGAAAGAAGAAGAAGGGGGAGAAGAAGAAGGTGGAGAAGAGGGTGGAGAAGATGAAGAGGATGGAGGTGATGATGGTGACGATAACGGTGACGACGATGAAGACAATGATGGTGGGAATGGTGGAGGTGATGATATCCCTCCTACTCCTACTGGAGGAGATGGACATGGGGGTGGTGAGGAAGAAATTCCTCCCACCCCCACTGGTGGTGAAGAAGAGATAGGGGTGGTGAGGAAGAAATTCCTCCCACCCCCACGGGTGATAGAGATAAAGACTCGCAGCCGATCCCTATCGACGAGGCTAAGGCCTGTCGTATGGAGGAGGTGATGGATGCTGATAACTACTTCTTTGTTATGTCGTTGGAGTGAAGTAATTTTTCAAAAATTATCAGTACCTGCAATTATAAATTAAAAAATTTAAATAGTATAGCACAAGTAAGGAATCGAACCATACGTAATTAGATGCCTAGAGAAAAGAGATCACAAATAACACTAAATTGAAATGAAGGAAGTTTGGATTTTATTTTATTTTTTTTTTTAAATAATTTATTTTAGAAAGTAAATCGTAGAACTAATATTAATAATTGATAGTTTTAGAAAATATAAGAAGAGAATCTGCCTAGGAGAGGGATTTGTAAACCATGGTGAGGAGCCGACTTCTCTTGCAGCGTCACTCTCGATAATCCACACTTGAGAACGGAAGTTTTACCGCCTCAAGTGGAAAATTTAGAATTAAGGTCCATTTTATCTAATTTAATTATATAATACCCTCACAATTTCAAGAACAAGGTCCTTTTTATAGTAAAGAAGTATAACTCGCTCAGTTGTGAGAATTACAATCAACTAACTAAGAGGAATAACATTAAGTGCAATCAAGAGCGACTTACAAGAGAGAAAACTACCTACTTACCATGGCATCAAACCCCTCTTCCTGGCGGAGAGGAGTTTAGCCGACCATAGTGGAATTATGGGTACAGTAAATAAAATGAGACATTAGAAAAAGAACAAAGAGCATGAGAATAGAGCAACTGGATAAATTTTATTAAGAAAAACGAATACGATTACAAGTACTTCAAAACCTTCTTCTTGAAATGACCCGAATACAATGTTACGTACTCTCTTCGCACACTCTCCCTATTACAATTTGCTGAACACTCTATGGAAAACTGGATGATGATCCCTCTTCATGCCCATGTCCCTCTATTTATAAGGGTTTTGTAGCTTGCTCCCCAAGGCACCGGATTTGGCAGGTGGTCTCTCATTGGTATGAAATAAAGGAAAAATAAAAGAGGAATGATTTGAGGGAGAATGAGAGAGAGAGAGAGAGAGAGAGCTAGGGTCGGACTAGAGAGAGAGAGAGAGCCGGGTACAAGGGATCTCGGGTATGATGTTGCATGCATGGCTGGATCGGGTAGGCTTTTAGAGAGATATAGATGGGGAAAAAGGGATGGCTATGATCTCGGGTTGGCAAGGGTGTGAGGATCGGGTGAGAATCTCGTGTAAAGGGAAGGCTGTGATCGGAAGTTAGAGAGGTAAATCAGGGATAGAGAGAAAATCAAGGGAGATTTAGAGAGAGAAAGTAGGAAACGGGAGAGAGAATTACGGAAGGAGAGAGAGGGAAAGTTGGGCACGATCGGGAGTCTCGGCTGTGATTGGATTTCAAGAGATAGAGGTGGGCACGAGGTTATGAGATGGGGTAGGTGCTGGAGATCCCAATGATATCCGGAAGGGATCTGGGCTGGGTTTCGGTTTTAGAGAGAGAAAAGAAAGAAACGGAAGAGAGAGAGAGTGGATCCCGGGCTACAGCTGGGTTCTCGGTGCGCATGGGGCTAGGGACGGCTGTGATTTAGTTAGAGAGAGAATCCCGGAGGGAGAAAAATGTGAGCGGCTCGATGAGTGCATGGCTCGGGTACGGCTGGGGATCCGGTTTTGATGGGCTTGGGCTGAATAAGGGAAGAAAGGGACGGCTGTGATGGTGGGAATGAAAGAGAGAGTGCTGGGTGGATCGGTGCCATGCATGCATGGAAGGATGAGCAATCGGACGGCTGTGATTTGTTAGAAGAGAAGAGAAAAGCTGTATGTGTTGTTAACACATGCATGTGCATGGAAGGGAGGAGTGATCGGATGGCTGCAATCGGGTCGGGTTTGTGAAGGACAACTGTGATGGTTCGGTTGAGAGAATCCCGGGGTTAGAGAGAGAAATCAGGAACGGGAGAGAGAAATAGGCAAGAAAGAGGAAGAAGATCGGGAATGAGAGGAGAAGGTGTGCAGATTTTAGAGAGAGAAAATGGAAAGAGAGAGGACGGGATCTCTGCATGCATGGGCAGTAAATGGGTAGGGATGGTTATATGGTTTCCAAGTGGGGAGAGATTTAAGGAGAGAGAAATGGGGGACGCAGGATGCAAATAAGGTAAGGAAGAGAGAGGATTTTTTGGAAAGAGAGAGAAGTTCGGGATCTAGAGATTATAGAGAGAGAAATCTGGGTGTTGCATGCATTCAAGGAACGGCTGTGATTATGGGACTGCGGACAGCTTTAGAAGAGAGAAAATCTGGGCGCTGGGTGCTCGGTCGGCTGGGTTTGGTCTCGAGGTGGCAAGGAATGAAGGACGGCTGTGATCTGATTCCGAATGGTTACGATGGTTTTGCATGGATATGGGAGGGTGTAATGAGTTTTTTAAAATCTATACTATATACTAAAACAGAAGCCTTACAAGGAGCTTCTGCCATGTGGCACAACATTAAAAGCATTAATTTTAATTTAAATCCATTTATATGCATGCCCATTAATGCTCTCATGATCCTTTTTTTTTTTTGGATGGTAGTGATTTCTCCCATTTTTCCCAATGCTCATGGCCCTAAATGGAAATTTAAATCCATTTCTCTGCATGCCCATTAGTGCTCTTATGATTGATTCCTTTCTTACTAGCATTTGAACCCCTTCTTGTATGTCGTTTTAAATTAAACGTTGTATCGGTATGCAAACCATTTTCTCCCATTTCTCCCGATGCCCATTAGTGGAAAGTTAAACTCATTTCACCCGATGCTCATAAATGCTCATTTAAAGCCCTTTTGTTTTCAGAGGATCCCGTGCCGTTTCTAATCCTTCTTGCATACGTGAGACTTGAGATACCCTGCGCTTAATATCCGACGCTTGGGGAGTTTCGTTGACCGAATGTGAAAAGGATGGGTTTATTCCAAACTAAACGAAATATCAGAGTAATCCCAATGGTTCAACTCATATTCTGTAACAGCTCTCCATGAGATCTCACAAGACTACAAATCACCTACATCGAACCCTGCCGCTTCTTTAACTCCGATCTGGCCCCCACCTTTATGGCAAGAACCCCTACGATGACAACCTCGGTGATGAGCTCCACTTTTTCATCGAATTTTGCCGACGTCCTATGAAGTTTCTTATGGCAGTTTCTCATAGAGTCAATCAGTACTCATTCCGCATGAATATGTATTACCCCTATGAATCTCTGTTTGTGTTTGTTCTTAAAAATTTAGAGGATATCATTTCATTTGATTTGCAAATTAGGTTGTTTTAAAATTTATTACAGTTAATTTTAACACTATGTATCTTTTATTTTTTCTCTTTGGTAATTGAAAGTAAGAGATGTTGAATAGGTAATTAATAATACGTACATTAATTTCTTGTGAATTTTATGATTTTTTTCTCTCAATATTTCAGGTGTCCTGAGCTGCAATGTTTCAGTCTGAAAAATCTTAAAGTAACCGACGAACAATTCTGTAAGGTGATCAACAAATTTGACCTTCTTGAGGGCATGGAAGTGGACGAGAGTTTCATCTATCACAAAGTGCTCCAACATGTCTACCAATGCTGAGTGTATGACGTACTTTACTGAGTTGAAAGTCTTTGCCGAAACAGTGGCTGAAGGCATGGAGTCTGTCATCTGTGATTGCTTCCTTCAAACCAAAAAGTTTGATACGATGTATTGCACGATATCTAGGATGATGGCAATATAGAGTTTTGCACCTTGAATAACCGGGGTAATGGTCAGCGTTCAAAACAATCGAAGGAAGTCCGAATGGGCACATGAGTTTTTTTAAATCATCTCATTTGTTGTATGGTTTGAAAGAAAATTATAATAATATTGTTTTTTTTCTAGCTCTGTTTTGATTCTAATATCATTGATTACATACCAAACCACACTGTGAGTTTGATTGGGATATCTGTTTGGAAAATTATAAATACCAATTAGAAAATTGATTTTTAGTAAAACTGTGATAATTTACATGCCGTATCCTAGGTTATATAGGTTGAGTTTTAGATTCTAACTTCTTAATTGTATAGCGCAATTAAAACCAGACTGTTGTTAAGTATTTTTTTTAAAGTATGCAACGGCAACATATAGTATTCTCCTTTTACAGTCATCTCCACAATCACTTATCCATTTTTTAGTTTATTTCTATTTATTCCTTCAATCTATTTTTTTAATCATAATTTTTTTTCTCTTTTATTATAATATATTATTATTTATAATTTTAATATTTTATCCCGTGCATTGCACGGGTTCAATACTAGTAGGATAATAAAATGGAGAATTATTTAGAGAGAGAAGAGATCTGGCCGGGCCCAATAGAAACATCATGCATGGCTTGAGTTTGCAAAGGACGGCTGCGATGCATGTAGGACTGTGATGGAGATGAAGTCAGTGGAGTGCTGGGCTTGTGTTTGAGGTGTGAAGGGATGCCATGCATGGCTTGATGAGAAGGAGGGCTGTGATGGATGCATCATGCATGGCTGGGTTCATATGGCAAAGGAGTTTGTTTTGGGTGTATACAACGTATGGGTTGGCATGGACGGCTGCGATGGGGTTGGTGAGAGAGTAAAGAGAAACAAAGAGGGAGTTGCTGCATGGGTGGCTAGGTCTTTTTGCATGTATGCATGCATTTACAATGGAAGCGACGACTGTGATGGTTGCATGGTGGGTGAGGGTGCAATGGACCGTTGAGATCGTGTTGGGTCTAATGCATATCTAAAGATTGGTTTTCGAGTGGGGATTTTAGTCGGGTTTTGGATAAGTAAGGATGGGTTTAAGTCAGCCCCTAGTGAGCTGTAAGATGGCTATGAGATCGAATGAGATATAGAGAGAAAATTCGGAGAGAGAGAATCAAGAGAAATTAGAGAAGAGAGAGAGAAATACGTTAGGTCTTTCTCCGTACCACATCTGCAAGTTACCATCATGCCTCATTAAGCTCCGTAGAATGTCCGGGGGTCTTCTCTTGTTCGAATCATGCAATTCGTCCGCCTGATGAAATCGATTCTCCGCCAAATCTTGTACTTAGCCTTTGCTTCATCGTTCTTCAGAAAATGCCTCCAAACGCACTGTACAACTTCCATCGAATCACCGTGAGAATATCCATCGCTTAATCATAATGCTCTTGAGCTGACTGCATCGATAACCGGATCAATTCCTTGAAAAATATACATGAAATGATGCTCATTAGGTTCGAAATAAAAATGATAATTTTGACTATCGGGTTCCGTACTTCCATGTATGAGATGCATATAAATAGTGCGATATGCTGTTGTATCCGGGTGACATTGTACTATGCAACAATGAAAAGAAATTCATGCACTTTATGTATAATATGAATGTTTTACGCAAGAGAGTGATGAGATATACATAATAGATGAAGGATAATCAATACTAAATAGACACTTAACAGATGCAGAGGGCGATGGCAAGAGGGTACAGCCCACATATCGTTTCGAGGAGTTGAAACGCCCTATGCGTCTCAAAATCAAGTTTTCGGGGAGTGATGGGGTTGCAAGCAACCCCACACCCCTCGCCCAAATACCTCCGAGCGTCCCTCAGCTTGAGGGGCTACGACGAGTGGTGGGATGGAGGTAGATCAATCTACTACCGCCTCTCGTCGATCGGCTGTGTAGGTGGCCGAGGAGACGGCAGCCTTGATGGCCCAGCTGGTGCAGTCCGGCGGGCAACAAGAAAAAGGGGAGATCACTCCTCCTCGTGGTATTCCCTCTCCCGCACACATAGAGAGAGGAAGCCGCGTGGATGCGGGGACTCCCCAACCTCAGCCGGAACCAACCCCCGCCAAGGAGAAATCGACCTCCAAGGGTAAGAGCTCGGATCATGGGAAGGGGAAAGTATCTCAAGTTGATGCCACAGGTATCTTTACTAAATTCTATTCTGATTGCACTGCCTTTGATGCTTGAAATATTCTAACTTTTTGAACTTTTGCTTGACTTGCAGAGACTCCTGCTGGCACGACTTTACTTTTGAAGGATTTGGGTGAGGTTGACATCAACCACCCAACTCCAGTGATCCGGAAGCTCTGTAACCTTTCGGGTGCTTCGATCGAGGAAGCCTTTCATAGGCTTGAAGTGGTGGTAAGTACATCAGCTTGACTTGACTTTTGAATTGAATCTTCTGAAATATTTCTAACACTTCTTATTTGTTCGCAGAATTCAGCGGTTCTGAAGTTTGACACAAACCTTTTCAAGAAGGTCGGAGAGCGGGAGGCTTCAACTGAAGTCTCTCGCCTGGCGGCCGAATTGGAAGCTACCCAAGAGGAGAAGGATAAGCTGGGGGAGATTCTGTCTTCCAAGAAGGAGGCTTTAAAGGCCAAGATCGAGGCCCTTCGCAAGGAGAAGCTGGAGAGCAAGGGGTGGCAGAATGGCTATGAGACTCGGGGTCACGAGCTTGAAGAGTTGAAGAATCGATTCTTCAAGATCGAGACTTTGTCCTTCGATCGTGCGACTCGAATAAAGGAGTTGGAGGCTCAACTTGCTGCAAAGGATGTCGCTTCAACTGCCAAGGAGGAGGCCTTGAAGAAGGAGCTCGAGGAGTCCCGTGCTGAATGCGAGATTTTCAGGGAAACAGCCGAGAAGACGGTGGAAGCACTCAGGGTTCATGCCAGCAGTATCCAATCTTCAAAGGCGTCTGCGGCGAGCAAGGCTCGAGGTGGATCCGAAGGAGAGAGGTCGCGTGCTCCCAGTGTGGCTAAACCCTAATGTATTTCTACCTCCTTTTTTGATTGTTATACCTGTAAACTCTTCTCAGATTGAAGCTTACTCCTGTACTCAACAACTTTTTTGATAATGAAAGATCTTTTTGGTGTTAGAAATTGCATGTCTCTTGTGTTGAATATCTTTGAGTGTTGTATTCTGGATGGTATTGGAATGTTGAATAGATACAAACACTTGAATATAAGGGGTCGGGTCGCAACTCGATTACCCAAACTTGTTATGTAACTTGAAAATTGGAAGGTTGTTGTAGTCACAACTTGAAATCGTTAACATTTGTATGTGAGGGGTTGAGTCACAACTCAAGCACCCAAACTTGTTAGACGATATTGAATTTGAAGATCATTTAACATTTGTACGTAAGGGGTAGTGTCGCAACACAAACTCCCAAACTTATCAAATTGACCTAGTGATTTGAAGGTTGTGTTGTATCACAACCCGAAATCGTTTAACATCTGCTTGTAAGGGGTTGAGTCGCAACTCAAGCACCCAAACTTGTTAAATGACCTGGTAATTTGAATGTAGATAGCATCAAATGTAGATAACATCGAACTTGAAAGATAATTAAGACTGCTTCAGAACTTGAGTTGACAAGAAGAACATTTGAAGTTGATATTTATTCAGCACACAGATTACATTAAGGATAGAACATTTTGAGATGTCTAGCATTCCAAGCTTATGGCAATCTATCTTCTTCTGGTGAGATCAGTCGATAAGAGCATTTGCCTCCCACTGATTCGACAATATATGGACCTTCCCAGTTGGGAGCAAGTTTTCCACTGCTGTGCTCCTTTGTGTTGTAAAAAACTGCTCTAAGGACTAGACTGCCAATTGGGAACTGTCTCTTGTAAACCTTCTGATCGTAGGCTCGTTTGATCTTCTGTTGATATTTGGCCACACGAAGGGTTGCTCGATCTCGTAGTTCTGCAGAGAAATCTAGATCATCGACTTGGAGTTCTTTGTTTATTCCTTCTTCGACTGCTCTGGTCTTCAAAGTACTTGATATGTTCTCTGTTGGGAGTACTGCTTCCGATCCATATGTCAGACGAAAGGGTGAGAACCCTGTTGATCTTTTCGGAGTTGTTCGATAGCCCCACAGAACTTCTGGTAGGACTTGCTCCCATAATCCTTTCTTGTTATCAAGTTTCTTCTTGAGTATACCCAGAATAGCTCTGTTTGAGGCTTCGGCTTGACCATTGCACTGTGGATATCTTGGAGATGAATAAAAGAGTTTGATTCTGTTGTTCAGGCAAAACTCCCAGAACTTGTCAGAGTCGAATTGGGCTCCATTGTCGGCAACTAGGGCTTGTGGGGTACCAAACCTCGAGAAGATATTATGTCTGATGAACATAATGACTTCATCGTCAGTTTCTCGAAAGAGCGGCATCGCTTTAACCCACTTGGTGAAGTAATCTGTAGCTAGCAACAGATACTTTTTTTTGCTTGGAGTTGGTGGGAAGGGACCTAAGAAGTCCAACCCCCATTGATGGAAGGGCCATGGGCTTGTTAATTGATGAAGCTCATCAGCTGGAAGATGGATAGCTCGAGCGTGTCTTTGGCAAAGCTCACATCTTTGAACCACCTGGCGAGCGTCTTTTGACATTGTTGGCCAGTAGTAACCTTGTAGCTTCATCTTGGCTTCAAGAGATCTTCCTCCCGAATGATTCCCGCAGGCTCTAGAGTGGATATCAATCAGGATTGCCTTGGCTTGTTCAGGGCCAATGCACTTGAGCAACATCCCGTTGTGAGACTTGAAGTATAGATCTTCTCCTTGAATGATATAGCATAGAAGCTTTTTTTGAAGTCTTCGGGCTTGATTTGGATCTTCGGGCATTTTGCCATATTTGAAGAAGTCGAAGATTAACTGTCTCCAATCCTCGCGCTCATTTGAAGTGGTAGGGTTCAAGACCAATTATCCTCCACCCCCAGATCTTTCTGTAGTGGCGACGATCTGTTGTTCGGTGGTGGTCTTGGGCGCTTCTTGGTAATTGATTTGTATTTGTCTTCCTCCAAGCGAATCTCCAAGAACTGAGGCAGCGTTGGCTACAGCATCTGCTTCTCGATTCTCTGCTCTTAGAATTTGAATGAATTCGGCATTAGCAAAACGTTGTTGAAGACGTCATACCAGGGCCAAGTAGAGTTGCATTCTTTCTTCTCTCGCCGTGTATTCCCCATTGATCTGTCTTATGATTAGTTGAGAGTCGCTATAGACGATGATTCGATCAACCCCTAGGGATTCAGCCATTTCGAGTCCGGAGATGAGTGCTTCGTATTCAGCTTCGTTGTTGGTGGCATTGAATCCGAGGAGGGTGGCCTTCTGAAGATGACAAGTTCGGGGGATACCAAGACTATCCCAGTTCCTGAACCGATCGCACTTGAAGATCCATCAGTATAAAGCTTCCATGGAGTTGGTGTTGTGGTTGGAATCTCAAGGCTTGGATTGATTTCTACCGCAATGTTGAATGAAGGTCTGTCTTCGTCTTCAAGTCGCATATCGACATCTTCTTACCAAGTTATGCGATCTTCAACCAGAAAGTCAGCTAGAAAATCAGTAATTGCCTGACCCTTGACTGAAGTGCGAGATTCGAATTGGATCCTAAAAGCACTCATCTCGATCACCCATTTGGTCATTCGACCAGCTCGACCCGCTTTGTCGATGATATCTTTGAGTGGGTGTTCTGAAATGCCTGTGATCTGATGGGAAACAAAATAAGGTTGGAGACGACGTGATGCCGTGAGTAAGGCTAGTATGACCTTCTCCGTCTTTGAATAGCGAGTCTCAGCCGAAAGAAGAGTATGGCTGATGTAGTAGATCGGATGCTCGATGCCTTCTCTTTTGCTGACCAGGACCGCACTGATTGCTTGATCAGTCACGGCGAGATAGAGCCATAGATCTTCTTCTGAAAGTAGAGCCGTTAGGATAGGAGCTTGCATCAGATATTTCTTGATGTATTGAAAAGATTCTTCGCAAGTTGAATTCCAGCCAGAAGTATCTGCCTTCCGTAATTTGTCGAAGAGTGGCTTGCACTTGTCGGAAGACTTTGAGATAAATCGATTGAGAGCAGCTAATCTTCCAGTGAGGCGTTGCACTTCCTTCCGATTTGCAGGCGACGGTATATCCAGAATAGCTCGAATCTGGTCTGGGTTGGCTTCGATGCCTCTCCTGGTCACAAGATGACCCAGGAATTTGCCTGATTAAACTCCAAAAGCACACTTGGCTGGATTGAGCTTCATATGATACTTTCGAAGGACTTGAAAGGTTTCCGTCAGATCGGATAGATGTCTTCCTCGAGTGGAGCTCTTTGTAAGGAGATCGTCGGTGTAGACTTCGACGTTGCGACCGATCTGATCTTCGAACATCTTTGTGACTAACCTTTGATAGGTAGAACCAGCATTTTTGAGGCCGAATGGCATTACGTTGTAACAGTAGAGACCTCGGTTAGTCACAAAGCACGTCTTCTCTTGATCATCAGAGTGAAGTGGAATTTTATTGTACCCAGAGTATCCATCCATGAAAGATAATAACTCGTGGCCAGCAGTGGCATCGACTAGTCTATCAATCCTTGGCATGGGGAATGGATCTTTGGGGCAAGCCTTGTTGAGGTTGGTGAAGTCGATACACACTCTGACTTTCTCGTTCTTCTTTGGGACAGCGACTATATTGGAGATCCAAGTAGGGTACTCTACTTCACGAATGAAGCCTGCTGCGAGTAGCTTACTGATCTCTTTTTGAACAACAATTTGTAGTTCTGGTCGGATTGTGCGCGGCTTTTGCTTGACAGGCTTCACTTCTTCTTTGATTGCTAATCGATGGCACGCGTCATCTGGGTTGATCCCAGGCATGTCTTCAAAGCACCAGGTGAATACGTCTATATTGGACTGGAGGAAGGATACCATGTCTCGCCCTTCTGCGTCGCTGAGACTGGTACCAATAAATGTTTGTTGTGGGAGATCTCCGCTGCCGATATTGACTGGAATGATTTCTTCGATTGAAGGTGAAGTTATCCACTCAATTAGTGGGGGCTCGTCTAGCGGGATCTCCTTTGATTGTTATATTGAAGAAGGACCAGCTTCATCTCGTGGTCGCTTTGGAGGAGCAAAATTGATCTTGCGGTCTATTTTCGCAGCAGCAGCTTCGCAAGATCGACCGGCTTGTTGATCACCTCGAATGCAGACAATGCCTTCCCCCGTTGCAAACTTGAGAAGTTGATGGTAAGAAGAGGAGATGGCATTAATGTGGTGGAGGAATGGTTGCCCGAGAATGGCGTTGTAGCTGGACGTTCCTTCTACGATTGCGAATCTCACCGAAACTCGAGTCTCTTGGCTGAGGTCGAGGGTAAATCTTGATTCGCCCATCGTTATACTTTGCTCACCGTTAAAGCCCGTGATCACCGTTGGAACGACGTCAAGGCTTGAATATTTATGTCCCAGATATTTGAAGCAGTCTGAGAACATAATATCGATAGAGCTTCCGGTGTCGATGAGGATTCGATTGACGGTGCTCCCGTCAATGAGAAGCTTTAAGACCAGGGGGTCTCGATGTGGAGTATGGACTCCTTGAAGGTCGGTGTCGTTGAAGACAATAGAAGGCCAAGCTAAGCCTTTGATGGGCTTCTCGATCCAGGTGTCCTCCTTGTTCGCCGTAGAACGAACGTGGAAGATGCGTCGAACTTGCCGATCCACTTCTTTTCCGGTCAGTGCTTGATTGTGCAATGTTCCGTGAATACCAAAGACATTAGCATTCACAGTGAGAGATGACCGGTTAGAAGAGATTTGATGGACCCAGCAAGCCTCTTTCCCCTTGGCGGAGGTTAGGCGTTGATCTTGTCCGCCTTTGATGAACTCTTGAAGATGGCCTTCGCGTAGTAGATCGTCGAGGTGATATCTCAGTCGATAGCACCGATCGATGGAATGGCCGTGACTTTGGTGGAAGTCGCAATAAACTGTTTTGTCAGCCGTGACTTTGGTGTCAGGCTGCAGAGGATTAGGCCTCCGGAGAAATTCTTCGTGTTGAATTCGGTCGAGGATCTGCTCGATCGGTAGATTCCACTCGGTGAAAGTGGTCTTCTTTGGAAGAGATCGGCGTCCATCATTCCTTGATCGTTTGTTGGCAGGGGGAGCTGCTGCCTCGGCGTTGTGAGCTTTGGCAGCATACTTCGGAGCTTCCTTCTCGGCAGGCCTTCGCTTTGTCTCCCGCCCCTTTCGAGCTACTTGATCATCCTCAACCTCAATTTCCCTTTGAATTCGATCAAACATTGAACCCAGGGAAGGAGGAGGATTGCGGATGAAGTCATTGTAGATATGCAAGTCGAAGCGGAGTGCATTCTGGAAAGCCAACATAATAGCTTCATCATCCAGATGCCTCCCGGAGAGGGCGGCGTGCTCGTTGCGGAATCTCCTTGTGAAGCTGCGGAGACTCTCGTCAGCACCCATCCTCATCCGGTAGAGAGAGTCGAGTTTCTTCTCAGGCTTCAAGTTCAGCTGATAATGCTGCATGAAGAGATTGGCCAAAACACTGAACTGGGTGATGGACCCAGCTCGGAGATTATGGTACCAATCGAGGGATGGTTCGTCGAGACTCCCCGCGAAGGTGCGGCAGAGTACGTTGTTCTCTTCTTCGTACGGTGTTAAGGCTTGCTTGAAGGCGAGTATATAGAGAGTTGGATCTCCTCTGATGCAATTGAATTTGGGGAGAGTGGGAGTTCTCCATCCCCTTGGAAATGTAGTTTCGAATAGAATTCGATGGAGTGGCCCGGCAGAGGAGTATCCGTCTCTACGACCATGTCCTCGACTCGGATGTAGATCGAGAGGCAAGATCGAAATGTCTTGTTCAGGCCTTTGAGTATCAGCAGGTTGGAGTCGGTGACGAAGGTCCGATCCAAGTCCACGTTGAAGCGGAATGGATGGAGAAACTCTACTCTTCTAGGGAGCCCCTTTCATCTGGTGTCTCCTTGAGATGTCAGGTTTTGAAGGTGCCTTTCTGTCGCAGTTACGACCGAAAGAGGATTGGGAGGACTCATCGTCGAGGCGATCCCAAACACTCTGCTTCCATGGGGCAGCAGAGGGAGTTGGATCACGATGAATCCTCTCGAGGGCAGCAGTGCCTGTCGACCTCCGTGGGTCGGAGTGGATCGATTATCGCGGTAGATCGACTCTCTCGTTGGTCGAGGGAATTGGAAGGGCGATCCCGGCTTCAGAGGCTGCTTTCTTGAGAGCATCTCTTTCAGCAGTGAGAGCGGCATTCTGCTTAGCCAGTTGAAGCAGTTGAAAGTCAACTGCAGAAATTTGATAGGTCGATGGAGGGTCCTCAGCTGGAATGGGGGCAGTTTGCCCAATTGACTGTCGTGCGGGTTGGGCGATCGGTCGATCGACTGATCTCCCGCTTCCTGAGCGAACCCCCATTTCGGGGACAGCAAGGGGCTATTCGAAGTTGAGCCTTTGACTCATTGATCGAGTCTCAGGACGAGCTTGTTGAGTGTTACTTCCTTCTGGTTGACCCTGATGCTTCATCCTCACCATTTAGAGAGCGAAGGGTGCAACGAGAGTGCCGACGTCCTAACGGTTGTCTGTTCAACCGAAGGGGCTAGGAAGTATGATCGGTTGTCTGCTCAACCGATCTGACTTGTTATAGGGCAAACTTGACTTTTTGCTCGATCCCACAGACAGCGCCAAACTGTGGGGTAAAATCTTCGTGCCGACCCGAAGACTTCGCTGCACCAGTCAATTGAAGTTCGAGTCGAAGATCGCTGTCCGATCTGTTGATTGGAGTTGCAATTCTCAATACACAAGTAGAGAGAGATGCGATCAGAGAGTTGATGTGAGAGATGTGATCTCGGAGTTCAGCCGAAGCCTACGTCTCCTTGCTATAAGGAGCAACCAGAATTCACTAACACTTGTATCGAAGTGATCTCGATAGGCCGAGTATATCACTGACACCACTCTGATCTCTTCAAAGACAAGAAGAAGATCGAAGAGAGGAGGAGGAGGGATGGAAAGATAGAAAATCCAGAGCTCTGGTTTCTGAAAATCAGATCTCAGAACTGGAAATAAGATTTTGGATCATTTACATTCGAAGGGTCTGCTATTTATAGAATTTTCTGGTGGTAAATGGCGGTTTCTGCTGTCGTATCTGGGGATCCTCTAGGTAAAGCTGGTGGGCTCCACCATCGTCTCCTGGGGGATTCCACAGGCTCTTGGGCCCACCAGGCAGGGCCGGTGGGTCCCTTTGTAGTCTTCGGGGGCCTACCAGGCAGGGCCGGTGGGTCCCGTTGTAGTCTTCGGGGGCCTACTAGGCAGGGCCGGTGGGTCCCGCTGTTTGCAGATTTCTTACCAAAATTTGCACCCACATATTTTAGGTAAGGAAAATCATACCTTTCTAAGATTTATCTGAGAAAGGTCGATCCCCTTATCCCTGGGTGTCAGTGTGTTTGGTTTTGCCTCCCCCTCTCTCTTGGGTTCTTATCTCTTTTTATCTTGGGTTTGATCTAAGGTGTAAAGAGAAAAATCTCTCAATCTCATCTTCTCCTCATAGTGTGCATGTGAGAAAGAAGAGAAAGCTTGCACTCCAAAGCACTCAGAGATTAGAGTGTAATGATCCGGGTCGATTCGCGAGATCGGGTGTACCCGAAGAAGAAGAAAGCTTCTCCCTTGCACGTGGATACTTCCGTCATCTTCAATCTCATAGATAAACATCACGGTGCTAAATCCTGCATGGAGGTATAATATTCTAAACTGTAGATCTATCGAATATAATGCATAATAGTTATGGTGTATTTCGGTAGATGATCTCAGGGGTTCGTTTCCATTCGTTTCAATCTTTGCACATATGATTATTTCATATGAAACTTTTTTTAAAATGTACCACACACCGTATCGATCCTAGGATCGAGTCCGACTTACTTTGTGCATCCGATATCATTTCTAACACTTTATTCATGTAGCTGATTATGAGAGAAATCTAAGTATACCCCCTCCGACTATATCATTAGGGTACATCTATTTATCAAAGGGGTGACTTTAATACCCGAATGTGTGTGGCCAAAACATAAAATCTCATAGCTTGGAGGGATCCAGTGTACCCCTCACAACTACATCATTGTGGGTACATCTATCTGACAAAGGGTGACTTTAATACTGAAAAAGTATGTAGACAAAATATAAAGTCCTATATGAGGGATTCTACTATTATGGGATTAATTTTCTTAAAACAGATTATAAGAGGAGTTTAGGTATACCCCCTCTCCCCCGACTAGATCACGGGGTGGTATATCTATGTGGCCAAAATATAAATATTCATATAGTTTGGAGTGGTCCTACTATTACTTAATCCTTATTCATGCAGCAAATTATAAGAGGATTCACATTATACCTCCCCAGACTACATTATGGGGGTACATCTCTGTATTAAAGGGGTAACTTTAATACCCATATATATGTGGTTAAAATATAAAGAGTCTTATAGCTTGCAAGTATCCTACTATTATGGGATCCTTCTTTATATAACAAATTAAGAGATGAGTTTAAGTGTACCCCCTGCCTACATCATGGGGATAAATCGATATATCAATGGGGTGACTTTAATACTCGCATGTGTATG
Source organism: Chamaelirium japonicum (assembly GCA_947650365.1). Taxonomy (NCBI): domain Eukaryota; kingdom Viridiplantae; phylum Streptophyta; class Magnoliopsida; order Liliales; family Melanthiaceae; genus Chamaelirium; species Chamaelirium japonicum. Next base: position 64,563,767 of record OX393552.1, read on the forward strand.
GCCAAAATATAAAGAATCCTATAGCTAGCTTATGTTTCACTATTATAGGATCCTTATTTATGTAGAAGATTATGAAAGGAGTCCAAATGTAGCCCCTCCTCGACTACATAATGGGGTTTTACATCTATATCTCAAAAGAGTAACTTTAACAACCATATGTGTGTGGCCAAAATATAATTACAGAGTCTCATAGCTAGCAAGGGTCCCACTATTGTTGGATCCTTATTTATATAGAAAATTATTAGAGAAGTCCAAGTGTACCCCCTAGATTATATTATGGAACGTATATTTTTTTGTTAAAGGTGTGACTTTACCATCCGTATGTGTGTAGCCAAAATATAAAGAGTCTTATATCTTGGAGTGGTCCTAGTACTGTTGTGGGATCCATATTCATGTAACAGATTATGAGAGGAATCCAAGTGTAACCCTCCTCCCGACAACATCAGAGGGTGTACATCTATTGGTCAAAAGAGTGACTTTAACTCCTATAAATGTGTGGCCAAAATATAAAGTCTCATAGTTAGGAGAGATCCCACTATTGTGGGATCCTTATTCATAAAATAAATTATAAAAGGTGTCCAAGTATACCCCTTCGACTAGATCATGGAGGGGTATCTTTATGTCAAAAGGGTAACTTTAACAATCGTATGTTTATCGCCAAAATATAAAAAAGTCCTATAGCTAGAAGGGTTTGCACTATTGAGGGATCCTTATTCTTCTAAAAGATTATAAGATGAATCCAAGTGTACCCATCAAATCCGACTATACCATTAGGGAGGTAAATCTATATGTCATAGGGGTGACTTTAATAGCTGTACGTGTGTGGCCAAAAATAAATAGTCCATTAGATAAGAGGGGTCCCACTATTGTGGCATCCTTATTTATGTATCTAATTATTAGAGAAGTCCTTGTATACCCCCTTTCCTGACTAAATTATGGGGGGTACATCTATGTATCAAAGGCATGACTTTAATATCCACATGTGTGTGACAAAAATATAAAAAATCTCAGAGCTAGCAAGTATCCCACTATTATAGAATACATATTTATGTAACAGATTAGGAGAAGTATACAGGTATACCCCCCCTCCCCTCTCCCTCCCAACTATATTATAAGGGGTACATCTATTTTTCAAAATGGTGACTTTAACACCTACATAAGTGTGGTCAAAATATAATAAGTTTCATAGCTTGGAAAGATCCCACTATTGTGGGATTCTTATTTGTGTTAATGATTAATTTTGTTAAAGATTATTCATGTAGTTGATTATGCATGGAGTCACCTTTTTTTTAAAAAAAAAAAGATTTTGAAAGGAGTCCAAATATACCCCCCTTCCCCCGCACCCACTACATAATGGGAGATATATCTATGTATCAAAGGGGTATTCATAACACCCATACATATGTGGCCAAAATATAAAGAATCGCATAGATAGGACGGGTTCATCTATTGTAGGATCCTTATTCATGTAGAAGATTATAAGAGGAGTCTAAGTATACCCCCCCTCTACATCATGGTACATCTGTGTGTCAAAGGGGTGACTTTAACACCCGCATGTATATGGCCAAAATATAAAAAGTCCTATACCACGGAGGGGTACTTTTCTAATATTGTGGAATCCTTATTCATGTAGTGAATTATAAGAGGAGTCTGAGTATACTCCCTCGACTATATCATAGGAGTGTATATTTATATCAAAAGGGTAACTTTAATACCCATATGTGTGTTACTAAAATATATAGAGTCTTATTGTTAGGAGTGGTCATATAATTATGGGATCCTTATTCATAAAACAGATTATGAGATGAATCCAAGTGCAGCCCCCCCAACTTCATCATAGGGGTATATCTATTGGTCAAAGATATGACTTTAACACCCGTACATATATGTGTGGCTAAATATAAAGAGTCTTATAGCTAGGAGTGCTCCCAATATGTAGGATCCTTATTCATATAGAAGATTATAAGTGGAGTCCAAATGTACTCTCACCCTGACTACATCATGGGGGCTAATATCTATGTGTCAAAGGGGTGACTTAAACACTCATATATGTATGATGCCAAAATTTAAAAGTATAGTAGCTAGGAGGGGTTCGACTATTGTGCTATCCTATTTCATGAATTATATTATGCGAGAAGTCCAAGTGTACCCTCCTCACTGACTATATTATTGGAGGAGTATATCTATATGTTAAAAATGTAACTTTAACACTAGCATGCTATGGGATCCTTATTCATATATCAGTTTATGAGAGACCAGTGTACAAGTATACCCCTTAAATACATCAAGGGAGTATATCTATACATCAAATGGGTAACTTTAACTCCCATATGTATGTGGCCAAAATATAAAGTCCCATAGCTAGGAAGGATCCCACTATTGTGGGATTTTTATTTAGAAAATAGATTACAAAAGGTGTCCAAGTATACCCCCCCACTATATCATGGGGGTACGTGTATGTATCAAAGGGGTAACTTTAATACCCGCATGTGTGTGACTAAAATAGAAAGAGTCCTATAGGTAGAAATGGTCCACTATTATGTGATCCTTATTCATGTATTAGATCAACCCCCTGACTATATCATAGAAGGGTATATCTATGTCAAAGGGGTGACTTTAGCACCACATGTGTATGGCTAAAATATAAAGACTCATATAGGTAGGAGGGGTTCGGCTATTATGGGACTATAATTCATATATTAGATTCTTAGAGGAGTCCAAGTGTACCCCCCTCTATCCCGACTATATCTTAGGGGATGCATATATGAGTTTCAAAAATATAAAAGCATGATAGCTAGCTAGTGTCCAAGGGGTGACTTTAACACCACATGTGTGTGGCCAAAATATAAAGAGTCACATAACTAGATGAAGTCTAACTACTGTAGGATCCTTATTCATATAGAAGATTATAATAGGAGTACAACCGTACCCCCCACCCCTACTACAGCATGTGGGGTAAATCTATGTGTCAAACGATGACCTTAACACACGTATATATATAGACAAAATATAAAGTATTATAGCTAGGAGTGATCCCAATATTGTGGGCTCCTTTTTCATATAGCAGATTATGAGAGTAGTCCAAATAGCCCCTTTCAGATTATATCATGGGAGGTATATTTGTGTCAAAGGTGTGACTTTAACAACCATATGTGTGTGGCCAAAATATAAAGTATCATATAGTTAGGAGGAGTCCTCCTAATATAAGATCCTTATTTATATAGAAAATTATGAGAGTAGTCTAAGTGTACCCCCTGACTATAAATACATCTATGTGTCAAAGGGGTAGCTTTAATACCCATATATGTAGGCAAAATATAAAGAGTCTTATAGCTAGGAGGGGCCCCACTATTATAGGATCCTTTTTCATGTATTAGATTATAAGTGGAGTCCAAGTGTACCTCCTCTCCTCGACTATATTATATAGGGGTATATCTATATATCAAAGGAGTAAATTTAACACCCCTATGGATGTTGCCAAATGTAAATAGTCCCATAGCTAGGAGGGTACCAAATATTATGGGATACTTATTCAGATAGCATATTATAAGAGGAGTCCAAGACACCCCCTCCCGACTATATCATGGGGCGTACATCAATGTGTCAAAGGGGTGATATTAACACCTATATGTCAGTGGCCAAAATATAAATAGTCATATAGTTAGGAGGGTTCTTATTAGTATGGGATCCTTATTTATATAGTAGGTTATGAGAGAAGTCTAAATATACCCCCTGACTACATAAATAAGGTACATGTATATGTCAAAAGGGTGACTTTAACACCCGAATGTATTTGTCCAAGATATAAAGCATTCCATAACTAGAAAAAGTCTAACTATTGTTATATCCTTATTCAGAATAGTCCAACTAGTGTACCCCTAATCTCAATTTTATCATGATGAAGTAAATCTATGTGTCAGATGGGTGACTTAAACACCCGTATATATATGGCCAAAATATAAAAGTCCTATATCTATGAGGGGTTCTACTAATATAGGATCATTATTTATATAGCAGATTATAAAAAATGTCCAAGTGTACCACCAACCTCGACTAAATCATTAGGGGGTATATCTATGTATTAAAGGGGTGACTTTAACAACCGTATATTTGTGGCCAAAATATAAAGAGTCCTATACCTAGGACAGGTCCCACTATTTTAGAATCCTTAAATAGATTATGAGAGGAGTCCAAGTGTGCACCCCCCTACTATATCATAGGGGGTATATTTATGTACCAAAATAGTGACTTTAACACTCATATGTGTGTGGCTAAAATAAATAGAGACTCATCGCTAGCAAGTGACCCACTATTATGGGATCCTTGTTTATCTAGTAGGATATGAGAGGAGTCCAAGTGTACCCCTCCCGCCCGATATATCATGGGGGGTACATCTATATGTCAAAGGGGTAACTTTAATACCCGTATTGTGTGGCCAAAATTTAAAGTGTCTTATAGCTAAGAGAAGTCCAACTATTTTGGGATCCTTATTCATGTAGCAAATTATAAGATTCCAAGTGTACCCCCTACCCCTACATCTTAAGGAGGTGAATTTATATATCAAAGGGATGACTTTAACATGCACTTGTATATGTGTGGCCAAAATATTAAGAATCTTATAGCAAAAGGGGTCCCAGTGGCCAGTATGGTGGGATCATTTTTATATAGCAAATTATGAGAGGAGTCCAACTATACCCGCTTATCGACTACATCATAAGGGGTACATCTATGGGTCATTGGTGTGACTTTAACATCCATATATGTATGGACAAAATATAAAGAGCCCAATAACTAAGAGGGGTCCAATAATTATGGGATACTTATTCATGTAGCAGATTAAGTGAGGAGTCAAAGTATATTCCCTCCGACTATATTATGGGGGGTTCATCTATATATTAAAGGGGTAACTTTAACACGCGCATGAGTGTAGCAAAATCTAAAGAGTCTCATAGCTATGAGGGTTCCTACTATTATGGAATCCTTATTCATATAGCAGATTATGATAAGAGTCCAATTGTATCCCCCCTCTCGACTACATCATATGGGATACATTTATATCTCAAAGGGATGACTTTAACTACCATATGTGAGTGGCCAAAATATAAAGTTTCATAGCTAAGAAGGAACCCAATATTATAGGATCTTTATTCAGATAGCTGATTATGTGATATATCTAAGTGTATCCCACCCCCCCGACTTGATCATGGGTGGTACATCTATGTATCAAAGAGGTGACTTTAATACTCGTATGTACGTAGCCAAAATATAAAGAGTCTCATAGCTCAGAAGGGTCCTATTATTCTGGGATCCTTATTCTTGTAATAGATTATGATAGAAGTCCAAGTATACCCCCTACCTCGACTACATCATTGGGTAGGTAAATCTATATATCAAAGGGTGGTTTTAACACCTATATGTATATGGAAAAAATTTAAAGAGTCCCATGTCTAGAAGAGGTCCTACTATTGTGGAATCCTCATACATGTAGTAGATTATATGGGGAATTACCTTAAAAAAAAGATTATAAGAGAAGTCTAACTATACCCCCTATATAATTACATCATTGTTAGGTGTATCTATATATCAAAGTAGTGATTTTAACACCCACCTGTGTGTGAGTAGAATATAAAGAGTCCAATTGATATAAGGGGTCCTTTTATTATGGGATCCTTATTTATTTGGTCGATTATGAGAGGAGTCAAATATACCTCCCCTGACTAAATCATAGAGGGTTATACCTACATATCAAAGGGGTATCTTTAGACCTGCATATGTGTGGCCAAAATATTAAGAGTCCCATAGCTAGAAGGGGTCCCACTATTATGGGATCCTAATTTATATAGAAGATTATAAGAGGTGTCTAAGTGTACACCCTTGACTACTTTATTAGGGTACATCTTTGTGTCAAAGGGGTGAATTTAATACCCATATATGTGTTACCAAAATATAACGAGACTCACTACTATGAGAGTCCAACTATTATGGTATCCTTATTAATAAAAGTAGATTATTAGAGGACTCAAAATGTATCCCCCCGACTATATAATGGTAGGGTACATCTATTGGACAAAGAAGTAACTTTAATACATGTACGTGTGTGGCCAAAATATAAAGAGTCCCATAGCTCAGAGAGGTCCCACTATTATAGGATCCTTATTCATATAGCTGATTATAAGAGGAGTACAAGTGTACCCTCACCACTACATCATGGAGGGTATATCTATGTATTAAAACGGTGACTTTAACACTCAAATATATATAGCCAAAATATAAGGAGTCCCATAACTTAGAGAAGTCCAACTATTATGGGATTCTTATTTATGAAGTAGATTATTAGTATAATCTAAGTGTACGCCCTACCCTGTCTACATCATAGGGATTAAATTTATGTGTCAAAGGGGTTAGTTAAACTGTCGTATATGTGTGGCCTAAATATAAAAAGTTTTATAGCTAGCAGGGGTCCCACTATTTTGGGATCCTTATTCATGTAGCAAATTATGAGAGGAGTCTAAGTATACCGCCCACTACATCGTAGAGGTGGTACATCTATATATCAAAGGGGTGACTTTAACATAAGCATATGCATGGCCAAAATATAAAAAGGCTCATAGCTAGCAAGTATCCCACTATTACGAGATCCTGATTTACCTAGCAAAATATGAGAGGAATCCAAGTGTTTCCCCCCATCGACTATATCGTATGGGGTATATCTTTATATCAAAGGGGTGACTTTAATACCCATATTATGTGACCAAAATTTAAAAGGTTTCATAGCTAGAAAGAGTCTAACAATTGTAAGATCTTTATTCATGTAACAGATTATGAGAGAAGCCCAAGTGTATCCTCCCACCCCTACTATATCATGGAGGTAAATCTATATGTCAAAGGAGTAACTTTAATACTCGTATATGTGTATCTAAAATATATTGAGTCCCACAGCAAGGAGGATTCCCAGTATGGTGGGATCCTTATTTATATAGCAGATTATGAGAATGGTCCAAATATAACCCCTTCTCGACTATATCATGGACAAAATATAAAGAGTTCAATAGCTAGAGGGGTCCCACTATTATGGGGGTACATTTATATGTCAAAGGGGTAACTTTAATACCTATATGGGTGTGACCAAAATATAAAGAGTCCTATATCTAGGAGTGTTCTTACTATTGTGGGATCCTTATTCATGTACCATATTATGATAGGAGCCCAAGTATAGCCCCCTCTCGGCTATATTATGGGGGGTACATCTATTTATTAAAGGGATGATTTTAACTCCTGTATGTGTGTTGCCAAAATATAAAGTCTCATAGTTAGGAGTGGTCCCACTATTATAGTATCTTTATTTAGAAAGCAGACTATGAGAGGTGTACAAGTATTGCCCACCCTTGTATTTGATAATAGGGAGGGGGTACATTCATATTTCAAAAGGGTGACTTTAACACCTGTATGTGTATGGCCAAAATATAAAAAGACTTATAGCTTAGAGGGGTCCCACTAATGTGGGATATTTATTCTTGTAATAGATTATGAGAGGAGTCTACGTGTACCCCCCCCCCCCCCCACCCTGACTATATTATTGGGTAAGTAAATCAATGTATCAGAAGGGTGACTTCAACTCTCGCATGTGTAGGGCAAAAATATAAAGAGTCACATAGCTAGAAGGGATCCTACTATTATGGTATCCTTATTCATATAGTAGAGTATGAGTGTAGTCGCCTTTTAAAAATAAAGATTATGAGAATAATCTAAATGTACCTCCCATACACATACGATTATATTATTGGGGGGTATATTTATATATCAAAATGGTGACTTTAACACCCACCTACGTGTGGTTAGAATATAAAGTATCTCATAGATATGAGGGGTCGCTCTATTATGGGATCTTTATTCATATAACAAATTAAGAGAGGAGTCAAGTGTACCTCCCTCCGACTACATCATGGAAAGTATACATATATGTCAAATAGGTGACTTTAACACCTGCGTATGTGTGGCACAATTATAAAGAGTCCTATAGCTAGGATGGGTATCACTATTATGGGATCCTTATTCATATAGCAAATTATGAGAGGAGTCCGAGTGTACCCCCTTGACTATATTTTAGGGATACATCTTTGTGTCAATAAGGTGGGTTTAACATTCATATATGTTCTATCAAAATATAACGAGACCCATTGCTATAAGAGGTCCCACTATTATATGATCCTTATTCATGAAGTATATCATTAAAGGAGTCTAAATGTACCCCATCCCCCTGACTACATCATGGGAGGGTATATCTATTTGTCAAATAAGTAACTTTAAGACCCGTATATGTATGGCCAAAAATAAACAGACCTATAGCTAATGGGGTCCCACTATTGTGTGATCCATATTCATATAGCTGATTATAAGAGGAGTCCAAGTGTACCCTTGTCGACTACATTATGGGGGATAAATCTATGTGTCAAAGGGGAGACTTTAACACCCGCATATGTGTGGCTAAAATATAAAGTCGCATAGCTTAGAGGAGTCCTATTAATATAGGATCCTTATTCATATAGTAGATTATAAGAAGAGTCCATGTGTACCCCCCAACCAAACTACTTCATTGGCGGGTAAATCTATATATCAAAAGAGTAACTTTAACACCCTCATGTGTGTAGCCAAAATATAAAGAGTCTAATAGTTAGGAGAAGTATAACTATTATAGGAGCCTTATTAATGTACCAGATTATAAGAGTAGTCCAAGTGTCCCCCCATCCTGATTACATCATGGGGGGTAAATATATGTGTCAAATGGGTAATTTTAATACCCTAATTTGTGTGACCAAAATATAAAGAGTCATAGTTCAGAAGGGTCCTATTATTGGGGATCCTTATTCATATAGCAGATTGTGAAAGGATTCTAACTATATCCCCCTCGACTACATCATGGGGGTACATCTTTGTATAAAGGGTTTACTTTAACACCCGCATATATGACCAAAATATAAATAGTACCGGAGCTAGGAGGGAATTTACTCTTGTGGGATCCTAATTCATATAATAGATTATGAGAAGAGTCCAAATGTACCCCCCTCCCCCGACTATATCATGGGGGGTACATATTTGTATTAAATAGGTAACTTTAACCAAAGGATTTGTGTATCAAAATATAAAAAGTGTGAGAGTTAGGAAATGTCTCACTATTGTAGGATCCTTATTCATATAGTAGTTTATAAGAGGTATCCAAGTATACCCGCCGATAATATCATAGGGGGCACATATATGTGTCAATGGGGTAACTTTAACATCTACATGTGTGTGGCCAAAATATAAAGAGTCAAGTAGCTATGAGTTCTACCACTATTGTTGGATCCTTATTCATATAGCATGTTATAAGAGGAGTCCAATTGTTCCCTTTCTGCCTACTTCATAGGGGGTTTATTTTTATGTTAACGAAGTGACTTTAACACCCGCATATACATAGCTAAAATATAAGTAGTCTCACAGATAAGAAGGCTCCCACTATTATAGGATCCTTATTCATGTAATAGATTATTAGAGCAATCCAAGTAATTCTTCTGACTACATCATGGGGGGTATATCTATGTATCAAAGGGGTAACTTTAACACCCGTATGTATGTGACAAAAATATAAAGTCTTATAGCTAGGAGGGGCCTTATTATTGTGAGATCCTTAATCATACAGTAAATTATAAGAGGAGTCCAAATATACCTTCCCCCAACTATATTATTGGGGGTATATTTATGTGTCAAAGGGGTGACTTTAACATTTATATATGTGTATCCAAAAGATAAATATTCTTATAGCTAGAAGGGTTCTCACTATTGTAGAATCCTTATTTAGGTAGTAGATTATAAGACGATTCCAAGTATACCAGCCGACTACACCATGGGGTTAATCTATGTATTGAAGGGGTAACTTTAATACCTGTATATGTATGGCTAAAATATAAAGAGTTCAAAACTAGCAGGTGTTTTATTATTATAGGATCCTTATTTATGTAGCAGATTATGAGAGGACTCTAAGTATACCCCCCACCCGATTACATTATAAGGGTATACCTTTGTATTAAAGGGGCGACTTTAACATCTATATGTGTATAGCCCAAATTTAAAGAGTCTTATGGCTAGGAAAAATTCAACTATTATGGAATTCTTATTCATATAGTAAATTATAAGAGATATACTCCACCACCCCTTTTGTATCATGGTGGGGTAAATCTATATGTCAAAAGGTGACTTTAACACCCATATGTGTATAGCCAAAATATAATAAGTTCCTGAGCTAAGAGGGTCCTACTATTATGGGATCCTTATTCTTATAGCATATTATATAAGCAGTAAAAATATACCCCCTTCTCAACTATATTATGGGGGGTACATCTATATATCAAAGGGGTAACGTTAACACTCACATGTGTGTGGCCAAAATATAAAGAGTTCTACAGCTAGGAGGGACCCCACTGTTGTAAGATCCTTATTAATATAGCAGTTTATGAGAGTGGTCCACTAATACCCCTAACATGTTTATATCATGAGGGGTACATCTATGTATCACATGGGTGACTTTAACACCCGAATGTATATGGTCATTATATAAAGTCCTATAACTAAGTGAAGTCCCATTATTATGGAATCCTCATTCTTGTAGCAGATTATATAACAAGTCTAAATGTACCCCCCCTAACTACATCATCGGGGGGTAGATCTATGTGTCAAATGGGTAACTTTAATACCTGCATTGACGTGACCAAAATATACGGAGTCCCATAACTAGGAGATATCCAACTATTAAAAATCATTATTAATATAACAGATTATGAGAGGAGTCCATGTGTATCTCCTCATCCCGACTATATAATGGGGGAGTATATCTATGTGTTAAAGGGGTGACTTTATTAGCCAAAAATATATGACCAAAATAAAAAGAGTCACATAGCTAGAAGGGGTCATACTATTGTGGGATCCGTAATTATATAGCAGATTATAAAAGAATTTCTGGTATACTACCCCACCCACCCCCACCCCCTATTACATTATAGGGGGTATATTTATGAGTCAAATGGGTGGCTTTAACACTCATGTGAGCGGCCAAAATATATAGAGTCTCATAGCTAGAAGGGGTCCTACTATTATGGGATCCATTTTTATATAGCAGTTTATACGTTTGATACTAGTATACCTCCAACTATATCATGGGGGGTATATTTATGCATTAAAGGGGTGACTTCAACACCCGCATATGGTTGCCAAAATATAAAGAGTCCCATAGCTATGAGGGGTCCCAATAATATGTGATTTTTATTTATGAAGCTGATTATAAAAGAAGTCCAAGTATACCCCCATCCCCCGACTACATCATAGGGGGTATATCTTTGTGTCAAAGTGGTGACTTTAACACCCGAATATATGTGGCCAAAACATAAAGTCCCCTAGCTTGGAGGGATCCTACTATTTTGGGATCTATATTCATAAAGCAAATTACTAGATTAGTCCAAATGTACCCCCCATTATTTTATGGGAGGTACATCAATGTGTTAAAGGGGTGACTTTAACACCCGTATATATGTTGCCAAAATATAAAGAGTCCCATTACTAGGAGGGTCCCACTATTTTGGGATCTATATTCATGGATCAAATTATAAGATAAGCCCAAGTGTATTGCCCCCCCCCCCACCCCCCTAAACTACATATTTGGGTAGGATATATATTGGTAAAAGCTATAGAGGAAATTACAGCTGTTATACGGTCCCCCTCCAATAATCGATGAAAGGTGTTGATCTTCGAGATGTGGTGTACTATAGGATACTAATCTATCGCGTACTTAGCTGTCACATAGACACTGTAGTGTAGAGAGAGATGAAGAGTTGACACGGAATATGGTGTCAAAGTTTGACTGAAGCCTATGTCTCTGTGCAGTAAGACATAACCTTTAAATCCACTATCCCCGAAAAAGTAGAGCTATTCTCGATAGGTCGAGGAGTGTTTATACAAATAGACAAAGGGTAAAGTAGGCTTGACTAGATTCTGATCACCAGAAGACTCAGAGAGCTTTGGAAAACAGAAAGTAGAAATGAAAATAATGAATTCTGGGTCTGTCCATGAATATTTGTCTGGTCTGCTATTTATAAAAGTTTATGAATATCAGGGGTTTTGGTAAATACCCCGGGGGATTTACCAGATCCCAGATAGTATGTGTGGGCCCCAGACAGGGCTAGCTAGTCCTATCGGGCCCCAGACAGAGCTGGCGGGTCCCACCGTTATTTTTGCTGGCCCTAGGCAGAGCTGGTGGGTCCTACCATTAGGCGTTAGCCATTTTTTTGCACCCACAGTTACCCCCTTCCAACTTGGTAGGTGCTAACCTATATGACTGGGACTCTATGGTGCAAAACTGGTTTGTCAATATCGAGGTGACTTGATGAGGGTTTGAAAAGAATCAGTCGACCCCCTGCCAAGGACTGTTAGATGAGGGCTTTGATAACTGTGATTGTATTAGGTTATCCCTAGTATATAAAGGAAAGTCTAGGGTTTGAGGAGAGAATCTTTTTCAATGCTTTATTTGGGAGAGGGATTGGGAGGGCCGTCATTGTGGGTTCTTATTAGAGGTTTCTGGAACCTTTGTACTCTCTTCATCGTTATAGAAGAAGATCTCCGAGGTGGTGGACTTAGGCAAATTTGTCGAACCATCTAAAATTCGTGTGTTGTCTGGTTTGCTCTCTTTGTGCTTTTTATTTTCTTTTTGCATTTGTTAATTCTTTGATTGCATCTTTTTGATCGATTTTGTTGTTTGTATCGAATCTATCATCGGGAATTGTTCGTTGCTCGCTTCCACCACACAATAGGAGGAATCTATGATCATAAGTCTCTTCTTTCTCTTAAAGACACGTAGGACCCTCAGGGTCGATATCTGGGATTCTTATGGAGAGGATGGCCCTAGAGGGAATATTTAAATAGCCCTAGATTTACTTCGCCAACCCATGTTAACTGTTTTAACCGTTGGGACTTCATAAGTGGTGGGTTGAACATGTAATTCAACCCAGTCCAGCCAAAAATCAATCTAGCACACACTTGGTGATTAGTGCATCTCTTATAATATGTTTTTATCCGCACTTTATCCTTAATTCATGGGGACTTCTTGAAATTGGCGGTGGCAATGGAGTCCGAAAATCTGACCCGAATACAATCCCAAACTTTGGATAAGTATAGATTTCATATGTGAAACATGTTTGGATAGGGTATGTGTATATGAATCGTACCCAATCAGATATGGGCATGGGTACCTCAATATCATTGATATCGGCATGAGTACCTCAATCAAATATGGGCATGGGTTCCTCAATATCCATATCCAAAACCCGATTGCCCCACTAACATGTGTAAACTAGATAATAAGGTTGGACTCAAACTCACCAGTTGGGGTCCATGCCAAACCCCCCTCACCTACTCAAAAAAAAAAAAAAGGTTGGACTCCAAATCATTCATATATACTGAAATAAAAGTCTAGCCTAACTAATATTCCTATCCAAATTCTACCCAAACTCATATTCCAATAAAACCAATATAATAAGAAATCATAAAGAAGAAGTCATGTGGCGCCAAAGATCAAGAGAGCAGTGAATAAAGTCAGGCAACCTCAATACACATTACTTCCACCGGGTGGCCAACGGGAGGAGGAGGAGAAATTTCATCTCCTCTCTCTAACAAGGAGGTATCACCCTTTCGTCTACTTGAGACATAATACTGGGAGCTATTGATTTCTTCAAGGAGTTATTTCAGGAAGATGAGGTTGCGCGATCAGAGGTGAACTGAGCATCACTTGACATGTCGCGAGTGAGCCCGGGTTCGACTTTAGGAGCAGATTTTACAGAAGAAGATTTTTAAAAAGCGGTGTTTGATTCCAAGGGTGATGGGGTGCACGCCAGGGTCTGATGGATTCCCAATGAGTTTCTACCAGAAGTTTTGGGTTATCGTCAAGCATGACCTTTGCAGACTTCTCAATGACTTTCTTCGAGGTAATGTGCATATTCACTGCTTTAACTATTCTTGGATTATTCTTTTACCTAAAAATAAAGGCGTAGATTATTTTCGAGACTTTCGGCCAATCAGTTTAGCTAATTGCTTGTACAAGATCATCTCCAAGGTATTAGCCAACAGGTTAGCTTCCAATTTTGGTTCTTTGGTGTCTTCATCATAGTCGGCCTTCATCAAAAGAAGGATGATACTCGACAGTGTAGCGGCAGCTCAAGAAACAATCTTCCATCTTTGAGAGGCAGATCGGGAGGGCATTCTTTTGAAGCTTGACTACGAAAGGGCTTTTGATCAAATACGTTGGGACTTCCTACTGGATCTGATGAGAGCCAAGGGATTTCCTACTTGCTGGATTACATGGATCAAAAGTATTCTTTTCTCGTCCAAACTAGCTTGCTTGGTGAATGGTGTGCAGGGTAGCGAGTTCAAACTTTACAAGGGCTTGAAGTAGGGATGCCCACTCTCATCGTACCTCTTCATCCTAGTTGTTGATATTTTCGATGCCCTTATCAGGAGAGTGAATAAGGAGGGGATTGTGATGGGGATAGGGGGTAGCGGTTGGTCTACCTCGAACTTGCACTATGCAGATGACTCCATCCTTTTCTATGAGGCTTGTCCCTTCCAGCTGACTTCTTTGAAGATCTTTTTATATGGATTTGAGCTATCTTCATGTCTGAAGATCAACTTCCTCAAGAGCAACTTGTATTTTATTGGCAAAGGCGAGGAGCTCAGAACCTCATTTGCTAAGTTGTTGAACTATAGAGTAGCGAGCCTACCGATGAAGTACCTGGGTATTCCGGTGAGTGACAGAGTTCTAAAGAGAGAATAATGGGAAAAGCTGATACAGAATATTGAGAGAAGATTGGAAGGTTGGCAAGGCCGATTCCTCTCTTTAGGAGGCCGTCTGGTCCATCTGAATGCGGTCCTGTCGGCTATCCCATCCTATTACTTAGCTTATTTCTACTTCCCATTCTGGGTTATTAAGAGGATTGATAAGAATAGGAGATCCTTCCTTTAGAGAGGGGTTGGAGGTATAAGGGGGGCCTATAACCTGCTCAGATGGGACCAAGTTTGTCTACCAAAGACGCTAGGAGGCCTAGGTGTGCTCGATCTTTGATGGTTTAACATTGCGACGCTAGGGAAATGGTGGTGGAGGTTACAACGGGACAATGATGGCTCATGGAGAGACATCCTACTAGCTAGATACTTCAGAAGATTCTTGCCTATCCAGGTCAGGAGCAGGATCTCAGGTAAAATTTCATATTTTTGGAGAGGGATACTGAAGGTGCGGGACCTCTACAGGCAGGGCAACAAGATTACTTTGGGGGATGGTCATCGTATCAGATTTTGGGAGGATGCTTGGCTAGGAGACGTGCCACTGAAACTTTTAATTCCGAAACTCTTCTCTATTGCTCTCAAACGAGGTGCCTCAGTTCGGTCTCAAGCACACCTATCAGAGAACGGGCACCTCTGGAATGTGCAATGAACCCTGCCCCTCTCTCCTGAGAGGCTACATAAGCTGGAGGATTTGAGGCATATACTCTCGGCAGCGACCTTTCAGCTGGTCGTAAATGGAGTCAAGTGGACATGGCAGACTTCTAGGGTTTTCTCCGTCAAGTCCTTTTACCGTAATCTTGTGCCAGAGAGTACGAGCTTCTTGCCATCGAGAGTGATATGGAAGACTAAGGCATCAATGAAGATCAAGATCTTCACCCTTTTATCTACAAGGAACAAGATTCTCACCAAGGCTAACCTGCTGAAGAGAAGGAACCCGAATATTACAGAGTCTATGTGCACCCTCTGCCACACCAAAGAAGAGAGTGCTTCCCACCTCCTCCTTGGGTACCCGTTGGTAAGGATAGTGTAGGACCATTTCAAGAGTAAATGTGATATAACATCCCACCCAAGAAGTTTGAAGGCCCTATGGTCTACCTAGAGAAGGAGGAGGGTTAGGAAAAACATTAGATCCTCGTGGGACATCTTGGCAATGGCTATACTGTGGGTAATATGGCTTGAGAGGAACAATCACATTTTTAGCGGCAAAGAAACAGAGGAGGAGGAACTTTGGAGATCTGTTGTTTCGATCTTCAAGTTGTGGATCATCCCTTGGGTAGAGTCCTTCAGTATAGAAGCACATGACCTTTGTAACCGCATTATAGCCGGATCTTTTTTAATATAATTGGACAGGGGCTGCCTAACCCTCCCTCCTCTTGGAGGGGTTCTCAAAAAAAAAAAACCATAAAAGTATAAGACCTTCTTGACATTGCATTGCTATACATCGATTTTTCAGGTAATTACTGTTAGGTCCTTAAAAAGTTTCTTATTTAACGTTAAGGCCATATAAAGTTTATAGTTAACAGTAAGTTTCTGTGGTTGGACTTTGTTAAGCATGAGATCCTTTTATCGTGCACAAGTAATTATAACAGATCAAATTTAAATGGCGATTTTATCCCAACAGATAAAGAGTAAAAATTAGGGGCGTAAAATGGGCAGGGTCAGGCCTTGGGCCAAAAGTTTGAGCCCGGTTCTGGCTCGGCACGTACATACATATATTAAAAATTTTGGGCAAAGTCAATCCAGGTTTAGGCTAAACCAAATTAATTTTTAATAAAAAATATTGTTTATAGAGTTTACAAAACACTTTCAGGATTGCACTAAATTTCATTGATATTCAATATATATATATATATATATATATATATATATATATAGAGAGAGAGAGAGAGAGAGCCGGGACGCTATCTCTAAAAGCAGTGTTTTCACTGCTTTGACAACCTACCACGGCCGCGCCACATGTTTTATTCGGCTAGAATCAATATCAACAACCTCCGATCACCTCCACCGGTGATCTCCGCTGGCACCATCTGTCGGCATCCACCGATAGAGGACTCCAGTGACTATTTCCATTGTGGGTCATCTATTCATTATCTCACTTCATCCAATGACCTCTGACGATATCTGTAACCGGCGACACCC
This sequence comes from Chamaelirium japonicum, assembly GCA_947650365.1. NCBI lineage: Eukaryota > Viridiplantae > Streptophyta > Magnoliopsida > Liliales > Melanthiaceae > Chamaelirium > Chamaelirium japonicum. The sequence goes on from OX393552.1 coordinate 64,580,762, forward strand.
TCCAATGACTTCTAGCACCTCCCAATTGTGAGCTCGGATGGTCTTTGTCAACGTTCATGGCTTTGTTAGCCACCGACGACCTATCAAAGCAGCGAAGAATACTGCTTTTGAAGGTAAACTGTAGCGTGCAAATAGCCCTTGCTATGGTTAATTTAAAAATGCCACTTGGCTTATTTTTTTTCCAAATTTTTTTTCATGATCATTGTTAGGAGGGATGTACCCACCTTGACCAACCCCTAATCACGGGTAAAAAGTGCCATAAGGCACCCAAATTGAAGGGAGTACTAGTGTGTTGGGTGATCGGGTGGACCGTGTTCCCTATTCCCTATATATATATATATATATATATATATATATATATATATATATATAGGACTGGGATCCGTTGACAACCCAAAATGGGAGGTAAATTTACCTCCCATTTTAAACTTAATTCAATCGGTGGATAGAGGTTTCCGAATTTACTGATTTTTTGTGAGAATGATCAACATGGCAAGTTGATTATCCTCACAAAAAAACAGCAAATTCGGAAACTTATAAGGGCGTCAAATGTGTTATTCAAATTAACGGTTCAAATAGATGGTTCAGAAAAGTTTGATTCAATCGGCGCCCTTAGATGTTTCAGATTTTGTTGATTTTTTGTGAGGATGATCACTATGGCAAGTTGATCATCCTCACAAAAAATCAACAAAATCTGAAACTTCTAAGGGCACCGATTGAATCAAGCTTTTCTAAACCGTCTATTTGAACCGTTAACTTGAATAACACATTTGACGCCCTTATAAGTTTCAGAATTTGCTGATTTTTTGTGAGGATGATCAACTTGTCATATTGATCATCCTCACAAAAAATCAGTAAATTTGGAATCCTCTATCCAACGATTATGGCGAGTTTTATATATATATATATATATATATATATGAGTCATGCTATGGTGCGGTGGATTATTATGCGGCTAACGTGTGGCCACCTCCATAGTGGCTTTTTTTTAATTTTTTTTTTTAGGGTAATCACCTACCCCTTAATAAGCCACATGTCAAAAATCAACTCATTCTAAGACCTATAGTTGAATGGTCAAAAAAGCCAAGAACATTAGAAGCACCTATAGGTCTTAGAATGAGTTGATTTTTGATATGTGGCTCATCAAGGGGTAGGTGATCACCCTCAAAAAATAAATAAATAAAAAATCTACACGTGCGGCCATTCACTTGGCCGCACGTTAGCCTCACGTTAATCAGCTACACAATAACATTACTTTATATATATATATATATATATATATATATATATATATATATATATATATATATATATATATATATATATATATATATATATATATATACACACACACACACTAGTGGAAGCCTGTACCGATCGGCACACAGCGGGCACCTTCGGCATGGCACGCATGCACGTGCCGGTTGGAACAAAGTGGGCACCTTCGGCACGACCAACCCCCCCTCCCCCCCCCCCCTCGATCAATACCCCGGTCCCCCGCCCCCCGACACACCCCCCTCCCCCCCCCCCACCTCCTCAGAGAGAGAGAGAGATAGAAGGAAGAGAGATCTGGAGATAGATATGACAATTTTGGACCTGACATGACAAACTCGACACAAAATTAACATGTCTGGGTCTGGGTTTAACAGGTTCGGGTCGTAAACAGGTCGACACGACTAACTCGTTTAGTAAACTGGTTGGGTCCAGGTTTTGTCTCCGACCCGTTTAAAAATCAATGGGTTGGGTCAAGTATGCGATGGCTTAAATGAATGGCTACGATGGAATTCAATGGTCGGTTCGGGCTTGTGATGGATTCGACGGACGGCTGTGATCAACTTTAGGGAGAGTGGAAAGAGAAAAAAGGAGCCTAGACGATCGTGCGAGGAGGGCGTGCATGGGTTGTGGATGTGCGGGATCACGTGAGAGGAAAGGGATGGCTGCGATGGGTTTTAAGAGAAAGAGAGAGACGAAGAGAGAGAGAGAGAGAGAGAGAGAGAGAGAGACGGAGGAAGAGAGAGACGGAGAGAAGAGAGGAAAAGGGACGGCTATGATATGGTTCACGCGGGTGCTGCACTACGAGAGAAGAGAGAAGGGACGGCTGTGATGCGGGATCGAGAGAGAGATAGTATGCAGTTAGAGAGAGACGGAGAGAGAAAGAGAGATCAGGGAAGAGAGAGCGACAGAGAAAGCCGGAGAAAAAGAGAGAGACATCAGGGGGGAGAGAGAGACACGAAGAGAGACTGGGCACCAGGTTTTTAGGAGAGAGAGAGTGAGTGAGAGAGAGAAATCGGGGAAGAGAGAGACTAGGCGCCAGGTTTTTAGGAGAAAGAGAGAGAGAGAAATCGGGGGAGAGAGAGAGATATCGGTGGAAGAGAGAGAGACAAAGATAGTCCGTCCGATCAGAATTTTATTGTCCGGAAGAATCACATCTGTTGGATCGATAGGAATCGAACGGCTCAAAAAAAAATTTGCTATTACTGTACACGCTACAGTAACAAAGAAATTTGATTTGGGCCATTCGATTCCCATTGATCCAACAGATGGGAATTGAATGGCCAAAACCAAATTTCGCTGTTACTGTAGCGGGTACAGTAATAGCCAAATTTTTTTAAGCCATTTGATTCCCATCAATCCAATGGATGGTAATCACCCGGACAAACAAAACACATGGTTACTGTAGCCGCTACAGTAACAACGCTTTTGTATAATTCGGGTGATTCGCAACCATTGGATACATTCAGATCGGATGGTGCCCACACCCCAACAATTTGTGTTGTTCGGATGATTAGCATCCATTGGATTCATTTCGATTGGACGGTGCCCACACTCCCAATAATTTTTGTGTTGTTCGGGTGATTCAATGTATTCTGATCAGACGGTGCCCACACCCTCCTAGCATATAATCCACCGCAGGCTCTCTCTCTCTCTCTCTACTCAATGATAGAGAGAGAGAGAGAGAGAAAGAGACGGGCAGAGAGAGAGAGATAAGGGAGGAGAGAGATAGGCTGAGTGCAATTATGAGGGAGGGGGACCACGCATAGGTGGCAGCCATAAGTAATTAACCATGGTAGGAAAGACGCGTGAACAATAGAATTAATACCTATTGTGTCCTTAATTTTTTACATAAAAACCCTCAATTATACTATAAAGTATAAATTATTTACAATATGGTCCTTCATTCATTTAATTATTATTCTTCTCAATCTCACCCCTCCATCTTAACTCCATCCAATCTCATATGTTCCCCCTACCCAAATGAATCGCAATCATCCTTACATCAACATGCTCTTTTTTATCTGAGCCTTTCTTTATATAATCGGACGGTCTGAAATAACTATGGCATAGTGGCACGGTTGTAAATAAAATGAACGCGTTGTGATATGTATTTTACCTATGATCCCGACGTACAGTTCGGATTAGATGGGGAGTTAAAGCAAAAGTGTTCGCATTAAATGCCCGTATTAAAAGCCCGCATTTAATGCGGACACCATTGCTTTAACTCCCCATCTAATCCGAACCGTACGTCGGGATCTAATAGACGGTCCGGATCATAGGTAACTATATAAGTAAGAGGCCATGAGTAAGAGTATCCCTCCCCTATATATATATATATATATATATATATATATATATATATATATATATATATATATATATATATATATATATATATATATATATATATATATATATATATATATATATATATATATATATATATATATATATATATATATATATATATATATATATATATATATATATATATATATATATAGGATAACGATCCACTGAGATAACTCTTCTAAGAGATAAGAAACCTATCTAGAGGTTTTAGAATTTGATGAAAATTGGTGAGCATGCTCTCTATGGCAAGTTGATCATCCTCACAAATAATCATCAAATTCTAAAACCTCTGTAGGCATCAAATACATAATTTAAATTATTGATTTTAATGGACGATCGATAAATCTTCTAATATTTGATGCCCTTAGAGGTTTTAGAATTTGATGATTTTTTGTGAGGATGATCAACTTGCCATAGAGATCATGCTCACCAATTTTCATCAAATTATAAAACATCTGGATAAGTTTCTCAAAGTTATCTCATATCTCACTGGATCGCTACCCTATATATATATATATATATATATATATATATATATATATATATATATATATATATATATATATATATATATATATATATATATATATATATATATATATACAGAGAGAGAGAGAAAGGAGTGTTTGGTTGCGCTGTGCGCTGTGGGTAAAAAATATACTGCCGGTTGCTGTCCGTCCGAACAGAATTTAATCAAACGGTATAAATCCATCCCGCCCATAGTTCCGCACGGTTCAAAACAAAACCAACGGATGAGATTCAAGTATTTCCCATCGGATGGATCGAGCGGCTGAAATAAATTTCACTGTTACTGTAGCGGCTACAGTAACAGCGAATTTGTTTTCAGCCGCTCGATCCCCATTGATCCAATGGATGATAATTTGTTTTGGGTCTTTCGATTTCCATCAGTTGGATCGATGGGAATCGAACGGTCCAAAACAATTTCATTGTTACTGAAGCGGCTACAGTAACGGCAAATATGTTTTGGGTCGTTCTATTCCCATCGATCCAACGGATGGAATTTTGGTTTGGGTCTTTTGATTTCCAACCGTTGGAACAAATGGGGATCGATCGGCTGAAAACAAATTCGTTGTTACTGTAGCCGCTACAGTAACAGCGAAATTTATTTTAGCCGCTCGATCCATCCGATCGGAAATATATGAATCTCATACGTCGGTTTCGTTTTGAACCGTGCGGAACTATGGGCGGGATGGGTTTATATCGTTCGATTAAATTCTGATTGGACAGATAGCAACCGGCAGTGCATTTTTTACCCGCAGCGCACAGCGCAACCAAACACTCCTTTATATATATATATATATATATATATATATATATATATATATATATATATATATATATGGGAGGGATACTCTTACTCATGGCCTCTTACTCATATAGTTACCTATGATCCGGGTCGTACATTAGATCCTGACGTACGGTTCGGATTAGATGGGGAGTTAAAGCAATGGTGTCCGCATTAAATGCGGGTTTATAATATATGTTTTTAATTCCGGCATTTAATGCAAACACCATTGCTTTAACTCCCCATCTAATCCGAACCGTACGTCGGGATCTAATGGACGGCCCGGATCATAGGTAACTATATGAGTAAGAGGCCATGAGTAAGAGTATCCCTCCCCATATATATATATATATATATATATAAAGAGAGAGAGAGAGAGAGGAGTGTTTGGTTGCGCTGTGCGCTGCCGGTAAAAAATGTGCTGCCGGTTGCTGTCCGCACGATCAGAATTTAATCAAACGGTATAAACCCATCCCGCCCATAGTTTTGCATGGTTCAAAACGAAACCAACGGATGAGATTCATATATTTCCGATCGGATGGATTGAGCGGCTGAAATAAATTTTGTTTTTACTGTAGCGGCTACAGTAACAACGAATTTATTTTTAGCCGCTCGATCCCTATTTGATACAACGGATGGAAATCAAAAGACCCAAACCAAAATTCCATCTGTTGGATTGATGGGAATCGAACAGCCCAAAATATATTTGTTGTTACTGTAGTCGCTACAGTAACAGCGAAATTGCTTTGGACCATTCAATTCCCATCGATCCAACGGATGGAAATCGAAAGACCCAAAACAAATTATCATCTGTTGGATCAATCGGGATCAAGCGGCTGAAAACAAATTCACTGTTACTGTAGCCGCTACAGTAACAGCGAAATTTATTTCAGCTGCTCGATCCATCCGATGGGAAATACTTGAATATCTTCTGTTGGTTTTGTTTTGAACCGTGCGGAACTGTGGGCGGGATGGATTTATACCGTTTGATTAAATTCTGATCGGACGGACAGCAACCGGCAGCGAATTTTTTACCCGCAGCGCACAGCGCAACCAAACACTCCTATATATATATATATATATATATATATATATATATATATATATATATATATATATATATATATATATATATATATATATATATATATATATATATATATATATATATATATATATATATATATATATATATATATATATATATATATATGGGAATAGAGAACATGGTCCTCCCGACTAGCTAACACGCTAGTCCTCCCTTCAATTTGTGTGCCACATAGCACTTTTTAACCGGGGTTAGGGGCTGGTCAAGGTGGGTACAGTGAGAACCTCTTATATGAGAAACCTACCTAGTGGTTTTACAATTTGATGAAACTTAGTTGGTGTGCTATGTATGGCAAGTTGATCATCCTCACATAAATTCAATAAATTCTAAAACCTCTAGGCGTTAAAAATATGCTATTCAAAGTTAGGATTTTTATGGACGATCGATAAATCTTCTAACATTTGATGTCCCTAGAAGTTTTAGAAATTGATGAATTTTGGTGAGGATGATCAACTTGCCATCCATAACACACCCACCAAGTTTCATCAGATTCTGAAACCTCTAGGTAGGTTCCTCATAATGTTTCTCATATAAGAGGTTTCTCACTAGATCTTGGGTGGTCAAAATGATCGTAGCTCATTTTCTCCTTCCGTAGCTCATAGCTTACTGTAACATTCCTCTCCCTCTCTCTCTCTCTCACGCACTGTTAGAATTGGTGAGGTCTACAGCTCGTAAAAATCTATAGTTTAGCTATGTATGGTTGATAGTATAGGACTGCATATTGGTACGTACTTTAGTACGTGTTCTGATTACAGAACAGAGAGCCATGGCTACATGGTAATCCACTTGAGTGGGAGACTCAAGGGACAGGTCTCATGTAACCTATATAAGTTCACAGCTCTGATTAGGGTTGGTCGCCCTATCAGGATATGCTGTTGGGATGACAGAGCGTGGGTATTTCCACCACGGTCATTACCAGGCACAGTGTCTGTGGCCGAATGGAACCAACACGGTGCACAGATCGGTGAGCAGACACCGGTGTACTAAACCGTGTTTCTGCTTAGGGTAAAACGGTCCTAAACCCTGAGGAACCATGCCTGGTGGACTAATCAGTTGTGTGGTGCTTTGGCACACCAATGTGTGAGGATCCGGATACAGTGATCCAAAACCACGGTGTACTGGGTTACTCGGCTGGCGTTGCATCAGCGTGTCATGCACTCCTGCAGGCTATCCACACCCCTAACGAGAGGTGTGTTCCTTGGTCTTACCTACATCGTATTAAATCCTGGCCAGGTGGTCATCAGTTGGATTGGTGACGGATCCGGTTACTCGGCAGAGTAATCGGAGGTATGATGTATATGGTCAACCTAGAAGGAACATATTCATATGAGCACTCGAGTCTGACGGTATTCTCCACCGCTCGAGTTGCGTCATGGCACCAAGTGGAGGGACAGCAAGTTTACCATACTAAGCAGAGAGCAGGGGTATGAGGGAGAATATAGTAAGTCCGAAGGAATTGGAGTGTAGCCTGCGTCGCACTCTGGGTGGCTACGCAGGTTAACTCGGACTCAAAGGATCGATGGTACACTCGGGTAGTGTGTCGATCGAGTCTAAATTGGAAGCCATGAACCCTGGTCCCTGAAGGTTCCACCTTATCGACATTATGTACGGTTCTTATACCATCTCCTCGAAACACAGAACGCAGTTAGAGGAACCGAGAAGTCCAAGACTACACTCCGTGAGTGCTTCACACTAGTGTATGGTAGATGCGTAGCTACGTGTGTACACTAAGGGGAAACCCTAGATTAGTGCAGAGACGCATGTAGCAATTCCTTGCCATAAGTGGACTTTGCCACATGGGTGCGATGCACCGGGACATGTTGCGAGTTGACTAGTTGACTTTACTAGGGGCACCCTATGGGAACCTCGAAGAATAGTGAAATCACTAGTGCACTTCACTTATGTGTGCCTTGCAAAGTCTCGTACACGAGGAACGGCCAACTAGTGATATAAGGGCATTTTGGTCATACCATGCGCCACTATGCACTAAGGGGGCCGGCCCTAAGTGCTAAGAGATTGGTCAAGGCCGGCCCCATTAGTTTCAGGAGGTTGTTGCCTCCGATGAAAGGGCCGATCATGAGGCACAGAAAACGGGCTGGTTTTGACCGTTTTCAAAAACAAGAAAAAGATAGAGATAAAAGAAGAGATATATAGGGAAAGGTTTGAATCAGTCAATCCTATCCGCATTAGGCTTATTTATAAGCCTAGGGCCGGCCCTATATAAGGAAATAGGGGAGAAGGGGGGCCGGCCATGTATGGTGCAATGCATAGGGGGCCAGCAATGTATGGTGCAATGCATAGGGGGCCGGCCAAGCATGGGAAACCCTAGCCCCTCCCCTCTCTTCTCCTCTCCACTCTTATCTCTCTCTCCCTCGTTTGTGCTATTGGATGGCGACTCGTCTTCCTCGTGTGGTGTTTCTTAGAAGGAGAAGGCTCGTCGTATGGAGGCACTCAGAGATCCATCGATGAGGTGCCATGCATCGTGTGAGATCGGGTGAACAAGAAGGCATCTCCCGCAACCCTTTGCTGTCCAGAATCTACACAGAATATCAACGTTGTTTCTACAATTCCAAGAGCTACAGAAGTCCAAACGAGGTGAAACTTGTTGCAAAAGTTGCATCTCAAAGTTAGCTACCTACAGTTTAAATTTTAGCCCAATCGGAGTTCGAAGACAAAAGTTATGGCCATTGTACCAAAGCTATGTCAAGCAGATCCGAGCCCGTCTCCATCGACAAAGAAGAAATTTGTCGCGGTGAAAGAATCCGCACGCAGGTATGATCTCTAACAAGTAGATCTAACATAATTAGAACATGCATACATACTAGATTGTTCTTTCGTGTTAGATCGTCGTTAGGGGTTCGCGTAGTTGCCATGCTAGATTCATACACGCATATGTAGATCATTTCAATGAAAATTTTGATATGTAACGCACACCGCTCACGGTCTTCGGACCTTCACTTTGCTTCCGCTGCAGGCCTCTACCATGTGATTTATTTTCAACAATTGGTATCAGAGCACGCTAGTGGTGTGCGTTTCATGTTTTTTCATGAAACCGTCATGTGCGCGCATGAATAGTATGTGCCGCCATCGGGGTTCTACGATTAGACCATGCATAATATATATTGTATGTTCTATGAATTGTTCTTGCAGGGCGCCGGTTCTAAAATTAATCTAGATTTATGATTGCTTGCTACCGGGGGTCGGACCCCGAGTTAGCGAATATTATCTGGATGTTTTTTTTCTTTTGTGTGTGGATAGGTTTTAGAGCCATAGTCGGGCAAGTGGTGGAAGTTTACCACCCTTGATTTTCAGGCTTTTTGCTAGGCTTGTTTTCTCTTTTCTTTCTAGGAAATTGTGTACGAGCGAGCACTTACTCGAAGCGTACTAGAGCTTTTTCGGTTACAGATTGAAGAGGAGGACTTGCCATGGAGATCCACCACCGGGAAGACGAGTGGAACCTTGGAGGACGATGGCGATCCGGCGAAGCGTACACGATGACGGCAAAGGGCAGAAAGCGTCAGGAGATCGTATACAGAGGCTTGCACCGGATCAACGAGCCTACGCTATGCCAGTCAGGTTCAGGGGTCGGACCCTGAACTTGATTCAGTTGTGTGGTTGTTTCTTTTTACTGTTCTTTATATTTCTGTAGAGAACCCCGATGCGATAATTTAATTATCTGTGTTAGAGGGATGCCCTTTCCCCTCGGGTCCTAGCGACCTTGTTAGGATAGGATTCCACTAGTGACGCCTATTGTTTAATTGACCCTTGATGATAGCATGAATTCCTCACATTTGGTTATGCCACCATTAGGTCAACACCCGATTAGTCGGGTGTGCCTATTTGGCCAGCATTGAAACCTAAAATGAGTTGGAATTCTACTATGACATCAATCGTCAAATTTATAAGCAAGGCGCCATGGTAGTGGGAGACCTTTCCAGTCAGTCTGACCTTAGGCTAGGCTCCAGGGCATTAGTGTGATAGCTAGGTTTGCGGAGCATCGATATTCTTGGGATATGTAATATGACCCTTGAGTGGAGAAATCCACTTGAGGCAGGGACTATGATATTCCGAGATCGATTAATGCTTCGCGAAAGGCTTGAAACGCTAGTAGGAGCATGGTATGACCAGGGTCTAGTGTATAGGTTGTCGTGACCTTAGTGTACACTCATGCTTGCATTAAATAACCCTCAACTATAATAAGGGATGTGTAAGAAGACTCGTCGAGATCCTCTGGCCTCCACAACCAACTGCTTTGTGTCTGGGTGGAAGGGCGTAGCTCGACACCCCCTAGGGTGAGGGTTATGTTTTTTCATGCCAGATAACTTAGCGGTCTCCTTCAGGATATGGCGGTTACGGGGCCAGGAGAGAAGGGCTTTTTATCCCACCCTAGTGGGGGCCGTATGAACTCCCGTGTCGTAACTACCTAAGCTTGTGGGTAAGCATCCGAAGTGGACGTGAGGCATCCGTTGCTTGCACAATGGGGATCATGTGGCACTGGCCAAAAGATAACCATGGCCCATCAAAGCCCTTAGTTAGCAGATTTGGACTGGGTCAAGGAAAGGCCCGTGTAAGCGGATTGACGCTGCATGATGCCCCCTAGGGCAGGTATAGTCGATTCCGAGATCTTACATACATGGTTAATTAATCCATAGATGTGTCTTCGCTGTGAGGGTAGCGTTGGCATTTGGATATAATTAGCTTATTTTCAAAATCCATAAAATAAGTTTTCTTGTATTCATTTTTATTCAACCATATAGTTCCCCTATCCGCTATCCCATAAGAGAACCAGTTATCGGGTCTCTAACTGCGTAGAGCGGAAGCGCTATCTTTAGCTTATACTTAGGGTAGTAAACATACATTGGCAACCAATCTAAATATCCCTGTACTAGACCTAATGGGTCCAGATATCACTAGGGCACTAACTAGGGCATATGATGACTAGCGAGAGTCTGAGGAGATGTGCAAGTTCTGTGTCATAGCAGACTTGCAGACAACTCCTTAGACGCAAGTCAGAGATATGTCGGGTCTTCTCAAAATAAGTTTTACTTGCATTAGATGTCTGCTAGGCGAAGTCGGTAGACTCATCGCTTATCCACCAAGATACTTGTCGGTATCGAGATGTCAGTGGGTATGCTTCTTCGGGAACACATCTTTGAGTTCCAGATCGAACTAGATTCCAAAGACATGGTGCCAGATGACGAGGTGGTGGAAGACGTCTGTATGCATCCTTGTTTGGAACATTCGAAGGCGTTATCAGAGACTTTAGCTTTAACAAGTTAGAGTTGATAAACGCAGAACTTCTAAGTAGATTTCCAAGAGACAAAAAGATGGGATCAAGATTAAAGGCAAAGCCTTTAGTGCTTAACCTAGGTCTTCTTTAGAAGAACCTAAGGGAGTAACTTATCAGAGATTGAGAACTATTCTAGTGCAGAAACTGGTGTGGACTCCTAAGTCTGGTAACGCTAAGGACGGAAGTGTTTCTGTTTTGGCGAGTATAGGGGGTATTTGAAGATTGAGTATGGCCTCAGGGTATTAGGGGTTAAGTCACTATTTAGTAGTAGTTCTTATGCTTCTTGGAATGTAGACTTCGGGTCTACAGAGATTCAAGGAAAGCAGAAGGCTACTTTATAGTGACGTAATTCTAACAGAGGTACTGATGCCATAAGCCGCTGCGGAAGCTGTTAGATATGATTGTCTTAGTATTTCTGAAACACGAATTTTATTTTTTAGATATATAGTTCTGTTTTCTCCTTGGTAAATGAAGTTTTTAGTTTTAGACAGCATCGTAGGTGTGTATCTTAAACTGAATTGATAGCTTCATAGTCAGAGGAATAGATCAGAAAAATCTCTTTGTATTTAATCCTAATTCGAAAATAGATTTCATGACAGCTGCAACGTCTAATTGAAATTCATCTAAATCCTTCGGAGAAGCTATCCCATTTGTGACCCCTCTGATTTAGATATTCTGTCTTAGATAAATTCAAAGATAAAAGAAGGTCGAGTTTCTGTTCACAGATTCATCGGAGATTCTTCTAACCTATGAGTATTATCTGGAAGGCAGAATTACTAAAAGGGCCACTAAGGTATTGGTGTTAGTTATTTTTGACGTCTATAGTTCCAAGAGCGTCCAGGCGATAGAAGACTCTTCGATTTAATTGAAGGAGTAGGTCACTATCGGACGAGTTCCATATGATCCTGAGGGAGTATGGGATTATCTCCTAGTTAAATGCTCCAAGGATGACACATCAGAATGAAGTCTCCGAGAGAAGGAATCGGACTCTGTTTGACATGGTCCGTAGTATGATGAATATCGCCAAATGTACTACCCACCTTTGGTGGGGTTGTACCTTAAAATAGTAGCTTATATCTGAAACTATCTCTCATCTAGATTAGTGCCTCAGACCTATAGAGAGCTATGGTCTAAGCGAAAGCTGACACTATAGTGTCTCGAGATATAGGATTGTCTTGCATTTGTGCAAAAGGACAAGAGGGATGAGATGGAGATGTAGTTCCAGGTATATCTGTTTGTAGGTTACCCTTAGGAGGCATAAGGTGGACTGTTTTATGATCTTGAGGTTTGGAAGGTAATCGTTTCAACGAATACCATCTACCTAGACCAGGATTATATTATAGACCATAAGTTTATCAGTAAGATAGTTCTGGGTGAACTACTGGGTACTGGTAGAGAGTGCACATCTGAAAAACGTAATGGGAGTAGATGATACAAGAAACTAGTATACCAGACACTGTAGAAATAATTTACTTTGTACCACCACTACCTCATCGTTGTGGGACCATTAGAGCTCCTGAAAGATACTATAGAGAAACTTCGATAGTTAATCCAGAGTTTCAGGAGGATGATCCCTAGAGCTACGAAGAAGTAGTGGGAGCTTCCTTTGTACCACTACCACCTCCTCGTTGTGGGACCATCAGAGCTCCTGAAAGATACTATGGAGAAACTTCAATAGTTAATCCAGAGTTTCAGGAGAATGATCCCTAGAGCTACGAAGAAGTAGTGGGAGCTTTCGACAGCTCTGACTGACAAAAGACCATGGAGGCAAATTTGCATCAATGTCCCTTGGAACAGTCTTGACTTTTATAGCATTATAATCCTTCTGGGTGTAGGATGTGTATAAGAAGAGCACCCGGTTAAGACTTAAGTAGCTAGATTAGTTACCAAAGGAGAAGGGATTGACTATGTCAAAACCATCTCACTGGTAGCTATGCCTAAGTCTATTTCGGATCCTCTTAAATCCATCACAGCCCATTATAGTTGGGAGATCTGGTTGATGGATGTCAATACAGTTATTCCCTAACGGGAATTTGGAAAGGACATATGGATGATGTAGCCCCAGGGTTTGTGTCAGTAGGTCAGGAAGATATGGAATACAAGTTACAACGGTCCATTTATGGACTGATGCAAGCATCCAGGATGGAATGTCTATTTTGATCAAGGGAATCCGCTCACACGGATTTTATTAGAATGAGGATAAACCAAGTTGGTACAAGAAAGGTGAAATAGCTACAATAGTGTATTTAGTACTTTACGTTAAGGATATTCTACTGATTGAAAATGACGTAAGAATATTGTTTACGGTAAAGATTTGCAGTCATCACAATTCGATGTGAAAGACCCTAGTGAGGCGAGTTATGTTCTGGAAATCAAGGTAACTCGAGATTACCAGAGCAAGATTTTCTTGCTGTCACAGGCTACGCATGAAGATAAGATTCTAGCCAGATTCGGTTTATGAGGCTAGATATCTATTACGCAGCAGGAAGATAGGTCGGTTTCAGTCGAACCCGGGTCCAGATCTCTGGACCGAAGTGAAGGGTATACTCAGAAATCCTCATTATGTAAGGATTGCGAGTTAGCTTGCACTTCACAGGTCCTGATATCGATTGGACACACAGGATCTGACTTTGGTGTCAGATATGTATTCCAGAAAATCGATTTCAGGGATTATTTTTTATCTTGGGATTAGAAGCGGTAGTTGGTAGAGTGTGAAGCAAGAGTGCATCACAAACTCTACCACAGTGGCTTAGCACTTTATTGCGTGCGAGGTAGTATATCAGGTGGTAAGGCTTAGGAAGTTCTTAGAGAACTTGGGACGCGTACCAGAGGCTTAGTTATCTATTGTTGCAACAGAAGAGCGGTAAGCAAGGTCCAAGGAGACTAGGCACCACAATGAGGGAAAATCCATCAAGTACAAACTCCACTTGATCTGACAGTTATAGGAGAAAATACAAGTAGCGGTACTGAGGTGGAATCTATAGACAACGTTGCCAATTCCTTTAGGGAATTCCTGCAAAGGCTTTTGGGCAGCATGTAGAAGCTACAGAGCTCAACACTGTTATTCCTCGTTAGACCTAGTGGGAGATTGTTAGAATTGGTGAGGTCTACAGCTCGTAAAAACCTATAGTTTAGCTATGTATGGTTGATAGTATAGGACTGCATATTGGTACGTACTTTAGTACGTGTTCTGATTACAGAACAGAGAGCCATGGCTACATGGTAATCCACTTGAGTGGAAGATGTTGAGCGGCCAATTTGTGCTAATTATCCTAGTATTCTTAAGCATATATCGTCAGTTTTCTACGTAAAACTTTCATAATACACGTAAAATACATGATTTTCTTTGCATCACTACATAATAGGCTTTGATACGAACATAACGGCATATTGGTTCGCTCTCATACATTGCATGTGTCACGCCCCAGAAATCCAGAACCGATCCCTGGGGTGTGAAAAGACCAAGGGATTTAGGGTTTGGTCGACTATCTACTCCAACTAGGGTTTCTCACAGGGCTTCTATTCTCTCAGGGAATATTTTAAAACATTTCTTTTTCTTTTGTTTTCCAAAATACTTTCATTTTGAAAAAGAAAACATAGAGATAATAAATTTTTAGATAGAGAGATGATTACGCTCGACCCTCAACCAGGTAATCCTCTCAGCATGCGCGGCCTGCTGGTGTCCCACATGCTGACAGAATTCCCTCTTAAGGGAGCACGAGGCTCAAGCCTCGAACGGCGAGCCGAGTGGCCTCGCCCGCTCTCTAGCTCTCGGGCACTGGTTCATATATCCTATCTAATGGCTAGTCGATTGGTTCACTTTACAACTTATATTTTATTAGTGAGCTACCCTAGGCTTGGGGCCTTGAGGAGAGGCCTACCCAAAGAAAACACAGCTGTATCATTGCCACTAATAACATACACTAAATCAAACTAATACAATTACAATGTCCGAAGAAAATAGTACTGATACACAACATACGAAAGTCTAATCTCTGCCACCGTCCTCACTCCACCGCTGGCCTCGTGCTGCGGCTACCCCTGGATCTCCGAACCTGCAGGAGAGCCTACTCGTGGGAATGAGTAGCCCCCAAACGGATTTGGGAGATTAGCCAAATAAATGGCTAGTGACAAGCTAACTGCCTAGGTAATTAATGACGCCCGTATTTTATAACCAGTTTACTGATTATCCTGATTGTCCAACTACGTTTTCAATCACGTCCTAAGTGTCCATGCAATACCTACATTCTCATGCAATTCCTACTGTCACTAAGTTATCGGGAGTACCATTTTACAATTAATAAAAGTAAGTACACACAATGTGAACCCCGGATATTTTGTTCATCCTGCCCCCGGTCGGGCATTACTATAGGGCCTTTTATTTCGATGTAGAGGGCCAACTCTCTCGCCGCGCATACTCCGACACTATGCGCAAAGTCACCCATATGATCATAAGGGGTTTCCCGTCTTTCACGGTGGAGCTCTACCGCCCAACTTGCTTTCCTTGGGGGCTTCAACTACCCCGGAACAGGATTGCTAGGCCAATCCCTCTTCGAGGGCACCACCTATTGGCTTTACCACAACCCCTGCCCGTGACCCCCTGACCTACTAATCTTCGGCTGTGCGCGCAGGGTGGTTCACGGCCCTTGCGCACACGGGGTCCGAATCTTTCACATGCTAGAATATCACACCATTTATAATAATAAAGTGATTTCGATGTTTTACCCCGAGATTCGCACCGCGCTCACAACCCATGCATCATAATAAATTTACTCTCGCCCGTATTCCCGTGTGCCCGGGTCTCCACACTCCATCCAGGAGAGTGAACCCGATAATTATTATTTTATCATTAATTCTTAATATTAAGGGGATTCCTACTTACGGTGTCCAAGCAATCAGAAGATTTATTATTAAATTATATTATTAAGCATGCGTCGCCGGACTCGCAACTCCGCATGCAAGGCGGGGTCCACTTGACCACATGCGACGATGTCCGGCGGGACCCGCATGCAGCGTTATGGACACCTACCCTTAATTTCTATAACAGCATAATTAATTATCTAAACAGCGTGCAGTGTCACCTGGAAAGTGTGCTCGGGCTGATGCTGCTAAGCGCCTTCCGCTCCGCCTTCGGCTTGGTCCACGTGCCCGCTAACTGCCAAATATACCAACGGCCTATGGTCATTAAGTGCTACTAAAATATTGTTAGCTTAGGCCCTGATTGGCCGAGTCGAGAATTTACGCGTCATCGGACGTCGGTTTACTGGCACGCAAACCGGTGTGCCAAGGGTAGCGTCATCGGACGCCGGTTTACTGGCACGCAAACCGAGGTGCTAAAAATAGCGTCATCGGACGCCTATCTACTGGCACGCAAACCGGTGTGCCAAGGGTAGCGTCATCGGACGTCGGTCTACTGGCATGCAAACCGAGGTGCCAAAGACAGCGTCAACGGATGGTGAAATGACGACAGACAATTCCGACACTATGCACTATGTGCAATTATAGGTTATGCCACTTAGAAAAATTTGGGGCCCACCAACATAAAATGGGTGTACATACCGAAGTGGGGTCCACACACTTAAGTGGGACCCGCGGGGGCCTCCTTCAAGATGGGGCCACGCCTTTAGGTGGGGGCCACTATTTATAATTTTTAATCATTTAAATATTGGTAAACTATAGAAAATTACTTGAATGCCCACTAGGGCATTCAAATTTTTAAAACCAACCACTCCCCATTGTTACAAGGAATGAGCTTGGGAGGGGGTTTTTACGATGCTCCCGAGTCTCGCACGGGGTCGGCCGGCCTCGCCATCAACGGCGATCCGTAGAGGGCGCTAGGGAGAGCGGCCTAGAACCCTCCATGCGAGCCGGGGCGGCCTAGTTCCTAGCCGGTGCGGTCCGGAAAATGACCCGGAGTTGGGCGGTTTCGAAGCAATGAGGAGGTGTAGAGGGGCTTGCCTTGACGTGAAGAAGAGGCCGGATCGGTTGGGCATCCGGACGTCGAGGAGGCGGAAGGGGAGGTCGTCGGAGCTTGGGGAGATCGTCAGTCGTCGCTCAGGTGAGGCTGCCGCCTCTTGCTCCGTCCGTCATGCGCAAGACGATGAGAGAGAGATCTGAGGGTCGGGTTGTCCCGCTCAGTGGGGAGGGGTCAGTTGCTGCGGCTCCTCCTCCTCGCTTCTCTACGGCCAGCCGGCCTTCTCCGGTGCTGACTGCCGTGCGCGAGCCACAAGGGGAGGAAAAGAACCAGGGGAGAGATAGAGAGAGGAAGAGAGAGATCGAGGAGGGAAGAAATGGATCGGATAGGGGTGAGGGGTTTGGATAGGGGAGAAGGGGGGTTGGGCTGGACTGAGGAAGGGGAAGAGGGGGAGTGGGGGATCAGATGGGGAAGGGAGGAAGGGGTCGGATGAGGGGTTTTTAAAGGGGGAAGGGAGGGGTGGTGACTGCAAGGTAGGGGCGGCGGCCGGCGGGATCCGGGGCGTGACTCGGGGCGGCGACGGCGGCGGGATCCGGGGCACGATTCGGGGCGGCGACGGCGGCAGGATCCGGGGCACGATTCGGGGCGGCGACGGCGGCGGGATCCGGGGCACGATTCGGGGCGGCGACGGCGGCGGGATCCGGGGCGGCGACAGTGGCGGAATTTGGGGCGCGATTCGGGGCAGGAGCGGCGGCGACGGCGTCGGGTTTGGGGAGGGGCCAGGTCGGATTGGAGAGAGAGAGAAGTCGGGTGAGAGTGGGGATCCGAGTGAGAGAGAGAGAAGAGAGAAAGAGAGAGAAGAGAGAGGGAGAGAGAGAGAGAGAGGAAGGGGGATGGGGGTCACGGGTTGGGGGTTGGGGATAGTGGGTCGGGTTCGGGTAGTGGAATTAGGGTGGGGTAGTGGGTTAGGTGGGTATTGGGTTTTTAATTTTTTTGGTTTTGGTTTTTTTTTTTTTTAGTTTAATTTAGTTTTTTTTTTTTTTTTAATCCCGGGCATTACATCCTACCCACCTTAATAGAATTTTCGTCCCGAAAATTAAATAACACTAGTCATCAAACAAAGATGGGTACAGGGATCGTATCGGGGACTCAAGCTCCCAAGTAGCTTCTTCCTCACTACAGTGCTGCCACTGCACTTTCACCATGGGGATGGTCTTCGTGCGAAGCACTCGATCCTCGCTAGCCAGAATCCTGATCGGCCGCTCCTCGTAGGATGCATCTGAACTGAGTGCCAGGTCCTGCCAATCCAGCACGTGGGAAGGGTCTGGCTCGTATCTCCGTAGCATCAATACGTGGAATACACCGTGGACACTAGAGAGCTGTGGAGGCAGCGCCAGCCGATATGCTACCTCACCAACTCTCTCCAAGATCTCGAAGGGGCCGATGAATCTCGGAGCCAACTTCCCTTTCTTCCCAAACCTCGTGATGCCTCGACGAGGGGAAACCTTCAAGAAGACATGGTCTCCAACGGTGAACTCGAGCGGGCGTCGACGCATATCAGCATAGCTCTTCTGTCGACTCTGCGCTGCTCGAAGTCGCTCCCTGATCAGCTGGATCTTCTCCGTCGTCTCCTGCACCAGCTCTGGTCCCAAAAGGCTCCGCTCTCCTACCTCTGCCCAACAAAGAGGTGACCGACACGGCCTCCCGTACAAGGCCTCATAGGGGGCCATGCCGATGCTGGCTTGGTGGCTATTGTTGTAGGCAAACTCCACAAGTGGTAGATGCTCCTCCCAACTGCCTCCAAAATCCACAGAACATGCCCGCAATATATCCTCCAGAATCTGAATCGTCCTCTCGGACTGGCCATCTGTCTGAGGGTGGAAGGCTGTGCTAAAGCTGAGCTCAGTCCCCAAGGCTGTCTGCAGGCTCTCCCAAAAGTGAGAAACGAACCGAGGATCCCGATCTGAGACGATGGAAACTGGAACTCCGTGCAATCTAACAATCTCCCTCACGTACAACTTTGCCCTGTCGATGAACGTCATCGTCGTCCGCACGGGAAGAAAGTGCGCCGACTTCGTCAGTCTATCCACGACCACCCAAACTGAGTCATGCCTGTTCCGGGTCAAAGGCAACCCCGAAACAAAGTCCATCGTAATATGCTCCCACTTCCACTCAGCTACTGGGAGTGGCTGCAGCAATCCAGCCGGTCTCTGATGCTCAGCCTTGACTTGCTGACAAGTCAAACATCTGGACACGAAGGCGGCCACATCCCGCTTCATGCCCTTCCACCAGAACTGCCTCCGCAAGTCGTGGTACATCTTGGTGCTGCCGGGGTGCACCGTGAATTTAGATCGATGCGCCTCTGATAGCACCTCATCTCGAACCTTCTCATCAGTGGGAAGACATAACCTCCTCTGGAACCTTAGACCTCCATCGGCATCGACTGACCAGTCTGGAACAGACTCCCCACTATCGCACCGTGCCCTTATCTCCTCTAGCTCTGAATCCAACCTCTGTGCTGCAATCACCTTCTGAAGTAGGCTGGGCTGTACTCGCATGGTGTGCAACACGGTACGAGATG